>CM077149.1:112169682-112602655 GCA_039583875.1 Platanthera guangdongensis | reverse complement strand
GTCAGCTGCCTCCTGAGGAGCAGGTGACTTTTCTGCAGCCACATCTACTGGGACTTCAGGAGTGAAGACACATCTGTTCTTCACTGCCTGAGCTGCTGGAGGACTCTTGAGGCACAACAGCAGTCTTCCTCTTCTTCCTGGGAGGAGAGTCTTCTTAGAAGCTTGTTTCTCAGGGGTGGCCAAGTCCTTTGACACCAGCACCCTGTCCCATCTAGAGAATATTCTGGAGTCCATTCTCCTCATATGATTGATCTTAGATCCTGCAGCAGAGCTCATTACCTCTGGAATTGATCCAGCCAGGTAGAGACTTATTATCCTGCCCAGATTGGGCTTCTTCAGGCTTTCCTTTACTTTCTCATAAACCACCATTGACCAATCTGTCTTCAGAGTGAAGATGATTCTGGTCATGATATTAAACATAGAGGCTGACACCTGTCATGCCTCCTGGTTTGCTTAGAATAACCTTGCCTACAACTTCAGACAGGAATTTGCCTTGATTGTTCATCCCTTCCTGTTGAAGACTGATCCCACCTTCATCTTTGGATCCAGTCCACACCAAGTAAGAGCTTCCTGGTCTTAGAAGCAGTTACTTCCTCTTCTCTTGAATCTTAGGTAGCTGAAGTACCTTTCTCAAAGACTTGGGTGATAGTTTGACCTTGGTGCCATGCACCCTTGACTTAATCCTGAAGCCTGAGTCATCTACAGACGTTGCTCCAGAAAGGAATTCAATGACTTCCTTCTTCCAGATTTTCGTGGTGGTTCTGAAACCAAGAACTCCAATCCTGAATGCGCAACTAGGGTTATCACTGATTTGAATTCCTGATCGCTGTCGTCGAATGCGCCTCGCACGAGCTCATAGCCCTCGTTGACGTTCTCTTCCAGCTTGGGAGCCATTAGGGTTTGAAGATTTAGTCTTGAGATGAGAGAAATGTCGACACAAGAGTTTAGGTCTCGAAACTTTGAAAGCGTGTCGACAACACAAACAGAACCCTATTTATACCTTTCTTGTTTGAAGACGAACAGGCGGGATGAATTTCTAATGATGTGTCGACACTGTCAATAAGTGTCGACACTGACTTATAATGTCTCGACACTCATGTGTCGACACAAATTTAGTCAACAGATTTTATGTGTCGACACTTGGTTAAGTGTCGACACCACTATACTCGACATGTGTCGAGACTTTACTTAGAAAAATTCTGAGTAAAACTTAAGTGTCGACAATTTGGATTGAAGACATGTGTCGACACTAACATTCTGAAGTGTCGACACTAACTTCCTAGATGTGTCGACACCATTTTCCTGAAGTGTCGACACTTACTATTCTGTGTCGACATAGACTTGTCTATGTGTCGACACCTTTTTACTTAGCCAATTTTTGTTCTGTATACTTAGTCTAAGTTTATCATACCTAGTTCAATTTTGAACCTATTAAACTTAGCTTCTTCTAAGGGCTTAGTGAACATATCAGCTATCTGATTATCTGTTTTAACATATTCAAGTGCAATATCATTTCTTTCTACATGCTCCCTAAGAAAGTGATATTTTATCTCAATATGTTTAGTTCTACTATGTGATACAGGGTTATTAGCTATGGAAATAGCACTAGTAGAATCACAATAAAGTGGAGTTCTACTTACCTGACATCCATAGTCTTCTAGCTGATGTTGAATCCACAGAAGTTGAGCACAGCAACTTCCTGCAGCTACATATTCTGACTCAGCTGTGGAGATGGCCACACTGGTTTGCTTCTTACTACTCCATGAAATGAGTCTTCCACCTAGGAATTGACAGGATCCAGTTGTGCTTTTTCTATCTTCTTTGCATCCTGCAAAGTCTGCATCTGAATAGCCTGTTAGATCAAAATCTCCATTCCTAGGGTACCAGAGGCCTAGATAGGGTGTGCCCTTTAGATATCTCAAGATTCTCTTGACTGCAGTCAAGTGAGACTCTTTGGGGCAGGCTTGATACCTGGCACAAACACATGTAGCATACATAATGTCAGGCCTACTTGCAGTCAAGTATAGTAGGGAGCCAACTATCCCTCTATACAAGGTTTCATCTACAGGTTTCCCTGCATCATCCTTGCTTAGAGACATACTTGACCCCATAGGAGTCTTCATGGTACTGGAGGAATCCATACCATATTTCCTTATGAGTTCTAGGGTGAACTTAGACTGACATATGGATAATCCACTTTCAGTCTGTTTAACTTGGAGACCCAAGAAAAACTTCAGCTCTCCCATACTACTCATTTCAAATTGACTCTGCATAAGCTTTGCAAACTTTTTGCAAAGGCTACTTTCAGTAGACCCAAATATAATGTCATCTACATATATTTGGACAAGTATTACTTTGCCTCTAGATTCCCTAAGGAATAGAGTCTTATCTATTTTCCCCCTTGTGAACTTGTTCTCAATGAGGAAACTAGATAGGGTTTCATACCAAGCTCTAGGAGCTTGCTTTAACCCATACAATGCTTTCCTAAGTCTATAGACATAATGTGGAAGAGTAGGATCAACAAAACCTGAGGCTGCTCCACATATACTTCTTCTTTTAAATTACCATTAAGGAATGCTGACTTCACATCCATTTGGTATACTTTGAATCCTTGGTAGGTTGCATAGGCCAAGAACATCCTGATGGCTTCCAGTCTGGCTACTGGAGCAAAGGTTTGATCAAAATCAATACCTTCTTCTTGCCTATATCCTTTTGCAACCAATCTTGCCTTATTCTTAATGATGACTCCTTGTTCATCTAACTTGTTTCTGTAGATCCATTTTGTTCCTATCACATTGTGATCTTTAGGCTTAGGAACTAAGTCCCAAACCTTGCACCTCTTGAACTGGTTTAGCTCTTCCTGCATAGCTTCAGTCCACTGTGGATCTTGTATTGCTTCTTCAAATTTCTTTGGTTCTATTTGAGACAGAAAACTTGAATATACTACAGCATTCTGATTTCTGCTCCTTGTCTGAACACCTTGTCTTGGATCTCCAATGATCAGCTCTACTGGATGATCTCTTAGATGCCTGTTGGCTGGAGGCATCCTTACTTCTGGTGGTGTACTTCTACAGCATCTTCATCATGCTGAGTTCCTTGAACTTCTTCAGCTCCTGGTACATGTAGTTCTCCCCCTGGACATAAGCCATCTTCTTCTACTTGCTGTCTTGCAGCAGGTACATCTTCCATGGTTAGCTTGTCCATCTTCTTAGAAAGACCTGTGGGGCTGCACACACTACTAGACAACTCATTGTTAATAAGAAGTGTCTCATCAAAAACTACATGCACAGACTCCTCTACAACTTGTGTAGTCAAGTTGTAGACTCTATAAGACTTACTATTACTGCTGTACCCAACAAACACTCCCTCTTGGGATTTGGCAGCAAACTTAGTTAAGTAAGTCTTCCCATTGTTAAGTATGAAGCATTTACAACCAAAAATCCTGAAATAGGATAGGTTTGGTTTCCTGCCTTTCACTACTTCATAGGGGGTCTTGTTTAACCTTTTAGTGATGGTAGCCTATTTATCACATGGCATGCAGTGTTAACTGCTTCAGCCAGAAATATTCTGGCAGTGATGAATCACTTAATAGAGTTCTACCAGCCTCTATCAAGGTTCTATTTTCCTTTCAGCAATGCCATTTTGCTGAGGTGTTCTAGGTGAAGAGAATTCTTGAAATATCCCATAGTCTTCACATAGTTTGTCATGCTTTCAGATTGAAACTCTGTACCATGGTCACTTCTAATTTTGACCACTGTACAGTTCAATTCATTCTGAATTTGCTTAACAAAACTGTGGAAGACACTAGGTGTTTCAGATTTCTGCTTTAAGAAGAACACCCAGGAAAACCTTGAGTAGTCATCAACAACTACAAAGGTGTAGACCTTCCTACCTAAGCTGTGAACTGGCATTGGACCAAATAGATCCATATGCAAGAGGTATAAACACCTCACAGCATCCTTGTTGTCAATGCTTCTAAAGGTGGATTTAGTCTGCTTGCCCTTTTGACAAGCTGAGCAAATGCCATCTTTGACACACTTAACTTGAGGACCATTCCTCACTAACTCTTTACTAAAGAGTTTGCCAATAGTCTTGTAATTAAGATGAGCAAGCCTCTTGTGCCATTTGACACATTGAGAGACTGTCTCATCAGCTACAAGACAAACTGGAGAACTATTGTTCTCAACCATAATGTCTAAACAATAGACATTTCTCTTCCTATAACCTGTCAAAATGATCTTTTGATCACTTGACCTCTTGATATGACAACCATTTTTAACAAATGAGATGTCATACCCTACATCACTTAATTGACTTATACTAATGAGGTTATGTTTCAAACCTTTAACATAAGCCACTTGAGTAATGGTAACAAGGTTAGAAGAAATGTTACCAAACCCTTTGATGATTCCTTTTTCAGAACCACCAAAGGTCACCTTTGGACCATTTTTGATTGGGATGTAGTCCTTCAGTAGTCCCCTAGTTCCAGTCATGTGTCTGGAACATCCACTATCCAAGTACCATGTAGGGGTATGGCCACTTGGATTCTCCTGCAAAACAAATTAATGAACCTTAGAACCCAAAGTAAACTTGGGTCCTTGGTGATTGTTAGTTTGCAAATTGACATAGCTACCTGCTGTCTTTCCAACAGGTAACTTGCTACTCAACTTGGCACTGGCATTGTGCCAACAATCCAAAGCAAAGTGGCCAACCTTGCCACAGCACCAACATTCAAATTTGTTGTACCTTTGCTTAGGTTCTGACTTAGCTGTCTTAACTACAGCAGTCTTGTTGAATGTTGGGGCTTTGCCCTTGGACTTGGACTGATCCTGAACAGTCCTAGCTGGATTAACAAAACCCAGTCCAGTCTTTCCTTTATGATGAACAAAATCATCAATCAAGGGTAGCACTGATTTAGGTTTTGAAAACCTAGCTGCTAGCTCTTTCTCCTTCTGAAGATTAATCTCCAGTTTCTTAATTTGATCATTCTTAAATGTAATAGTACCCATCTGAATCACAGTAATGTGTTTCAGCCTGGCCACTTCATTCAGTTTTTGATCATAATTCTTCTCATAATCTATTGCAGCTGCCTTGAGATCAGCAATTTCCTTGGCCAAATTTTGGCTAGGGTCTTGCTTTTCTTATAGGCTTGCAATAGTACTTGATATTCATCTAGGAGTTGATGAATATCTCCCTCAGACTCAGAATATTCTCATCACTTGATGAAGAATAATCTGACTCTGAACTAGAACTGGAATCAGAACTTTGAGTTAGACCTTGTACCTGACTGGGTCCTGGCTGCTCCAGGTTTTTGGTACTTTCAGTCAAAGCCATCAGTCCTTGGCTTTGACAGTCTTCTTGCTCATAGATAGATTCCATGATCTGCATAAACTCTTCTTCTTCTTCAGCAAATAGCCCAATATAGGCTTCAGCATCTGTCTCAGTGTCTGAAGAAGACATATCTGAAAGAGTCTTCTCATTCTTTGCAACAAAGGACTTCTCCTTCTTTCCTTTGAAGTGAGTTTTCTTTTTGTCACTGGATTCCTTCCTTCTTTCAGGGCACAGTCTCTGCAATAACATGGCCCTGTCTATTGCAGCAGTAACAAATTATCTTGGATCCAGTTGCCTTACTAGTCTTGGTCCTTTTCTTGTCCTTCTTTGAAGGCTTCTTTTCCTGATACTGAACCTCTTTCCCTTTGGAAGATGAAGGTCTAGACCTCCACTGTTTCTTCTTAAGGAACTTCTGAAAATGTCTGGTGAATGCAGCAAAGTCTTCATCACTTTCACTGCTTGTAGATTTTGTACTTTCAGACTCTTCAGATTCTGATTCAACTACCTCTGGAGGAGGAGTTGATGACTTGGTCCTGCACTTTCTGGTACATCTGACTTAAAGGCAACAGTCTTTTCTCTGTATTCAGTCCTTGTTGACTTTTCTTCTTCTTTTCTTACTGACAATTGCATCTCATAAGATAACAACTTGCCAAAAAGTGTGGGAGGAGGAATTTCTCCCAACTTTGCCATTTCTCTGATGGCACAGATCTTGGTGTCCCAGTCTTTGGTTAGGGACCTTAAGAATTTGTCATTCAACTCATAGTTTGTGAACTCTCTTCATATGACATGAGTTCATTTACAATTCTATAAAATTTCTTGTAGCATTCAGTGATGCTATCTCCTCTTCCTTGCCTAAAACTCTCATATTCTTGATTAAGCAAGGACTTACTATCTTGCCTTACTTCTTCAGAACCTTCCATGTAGACAATGAGGGTATCCCACATTCTTTTGCAGTTTTACAGTGAATAAGGTTCTGGAAGGTGGCATCATCAATTGCACTAACTATGATGTTCTGTGCCCTTTTGTCCATAGTTGCTAGGACAATCTCATCCTTGGTCATTTCAGAGAAATCCTTTGGAGTCCTCTGATTTGCATCCAATACTGAAATCTTCATGGGCACATATGGCCCTTCTTGACTGTGATGTATATTCTAGGGTCAGAGGCTTCCATAAAAAGCCTAACCCTCTCTTTCCAGATCCCAAAGATCTCTTTTTTCTGCATATAGGTAGTTTCATTGAACCCAACTCCTTATGATTCTCTGAAGAACCCATGTTCTTGATTTTCTTGAAACTGTTCCTGTTTCTCTGACTTATACTGAATCTGCCAAACTGGATCTCCTCAGACAGTTAGTCCTGATTTTGAGAAACCTGGCTCTGATACCACTTGAAAGATATGGTACCTAAACACCTAGAGGGGGGGGGGTGAATAGGTGACCTAAACCTTTTCTTTTGTTTGGCAGCACAACAGTTTTTTCACAGATTATTAAAGTTAACAGCAATTACAGAAATCACACAGAAAAGCCACAACACAGCACAGCACAGCAGACACACTAATTTTATAGTGGTTCCCCAATCTTTGGGTACATCCACTTTCCCCTTCGCCTATCTAGCAGTGTACTAGATTCGGCCAAACTTCTCCACTAGCTCAGAACCCAACAAGGTTCCTACCTCAGGCCCAAAGCCTTACACTCAGCCAAAAGGCCTACACTCAGCCACCCAGGCCTACACTCAGCCAATCAAAGGCCTACACTCAGAGTTCTTCAACTCCTACACTCAGGCACCAAGCCCTACCCTCAGCCTTTATAAAATAGGCTTACAATCACTCAGATCCAATGGATCTTACAAGTTAAAATAGAAATTACAAATGCTAACTCTACAACTCAGAAAGGATGAGAGGAGTGAGAGTTTCTTGAAGAGTTCTTGGAAGAACTCAGCTTGATCCAAACTGACTTAGCTTTCTTCAAAGCTTCTTGAGTAGAACTGAATTAGTCTGAATCTTCTGCAGTTGATCCTTGATCTCTGCTTCTTGAAATCCAGATGACTCTGAATTCTTCTTCTCAGCCTTAGTTCCAAAGACTGAATCCTTGGTTGGAGCTCTCTCTCTCCAACTACTTAGATCTGCAGTTGGACTGCTGCTGATCTTCTTGTGTTGATCCTCTATGTATCACTTCTTGATTTAATCTGATCAACCCTTCAGTTATTCTCACAACATGTAATGATAATGAACAACCTTCTATATATATCTTTTTCTGTAAACTATGGGTGCCTATTTATAGGCTTCCTTCATGGTAACCGGCTGATCCGGTTTATAACAGACTTTTGACTTCTCTGACAGTTGCTGTAGACCGGCTGGATTGGCAGCTGTCATGTCAACCAGTCACTTCTTGAAATTCTCTAACTGTCAGTTAGTGTCGAGACTTTCTGTTCTTAAGTGTCGACACTTATAGACCAAGTGTCGACACATGTTTGTGTAAGTGTCGACACAAGTCTACAAGGTGTCGACACAATCCTTGTATGTCTCGACACAGTTTCTTCTGCATGTGTCGACACTGAAATTGAGTGTCGACACAAGTACTTGTACTTCATTCTTTAACTGTATTCTTCTAAGTGTCGACACATCTCCTTTGTGTCGACACATCTTCATGTGTTGAAACTGTCAAGTGTCGACTCTTCTGATTTTGTGTCGACACATTGTGCTGAGTGTCGACAACATTCTTCAAAATACTGAGTCTTTAGCTAAGTGTCGACACATTGTGTGAGTGTCGACACTTTCTTCCAGTGCTGAGTCTTCTGCATAGTGTCGACACACTGTGTTTGATCCTAGTGTCGACACTTGTACTTAGAATCTGTAGACTTTTGCTGAGTGTCGACACTCACTTCAAGTGTCGACACACTTTCTGGTGTAGACACAGCTCTTCTGGGTGTCGACACTTCTGCTAAGTGTCGACACAGCTTTTCTGCATTCTTCTACACTGAGTGTCGACACAGCTCCAAGTGTCGACACTTTCTGACTGGTGTCGACTCTTCTTCCCAGGTGTCGACACAATGACTCCAAGTGTCGACACTGCATGTCTGGGTGTCGACACAAGCTTTCTCAAGTGTCGACACTTTGCCTCTGGGTGTCGACACATGGACTTAGAAATTTTCAGCTTCAGTCCAGTGTATGTCTAACCTGCACAAGTAACTTCAAACAAACATCAAATACATTCTGATGTATATCATTGAGTTAGGTGAGGCTTCTTCAAATCAGGTACATTTAACCAATGTACCCAACAAAGTCCTGCTGCCTATAAATAAATCAGCCAGGGTTATACCCAAGCAAAGGTACAACAGATTTGAGTGCTGGTGTTGTGTGGCAAGGTGGGCCACTTTGCCATGGACTGTTGGCACAATTCAAGTGCCAAAGTGAGTAGCAATCTGCCTGTTAGAAAAGCTACAGGTAGTTTTGTTAAGAGGCAAACTAACCAGCACCAAGGACCCAAGAATTCTTTGGGTTCTAAGGTTAACTAATCTGTTTTGCAGGTAAGTCCAAGTGACCATGCCACAATATGGTACTTGGACAGTGGATGTTCCAGGCACATGACTGGAACTAGAGGATTGCTAAAGGACTTCACACAATCAAGGATGGTCCTAAAGTCACCTTTGGTGGTTCTGAAAAGAATCATCAAAGGTTTTGGTAACATTTCTAGCAACCTTATAACAATTACTCAAGTGGCTTATATTAAAGGTTTGAAATATAACCTTATTAGTACAAGTCAGATGAGTGATTTAGGATATGACATCTCATTTGTCAAAGATGGTTGTCATATCAGGAGATCAAATGATCAAGAGATCATTCTGACTGGTTATAGGAAGAGAAATGTCTATTGCCTAGACATTATGTGTGAGAATAATGTTTCTCCAGTGTGTCTTGTAGCTGATGAGAAAGTCTCTCATTGTGTCAAATGGCACAAGAGACTAGCCCATCTTAACTACAAGACAATTGGCCAACTCTATAGCAAAGAGTTAGTGAGGAATGGTCCTCGGGTTAAGTGTATTAAAGATGGGATATGCTCAGCTTGTCAAAAGGGCAAGCAGACTAGATCCACCTTTAATAGCATTGAAAACAAAGATGTTGTGAGGTGCTTATACCTCTTGCATATGGATCTTTTTGGTCCTATGTCAGTTCACAGCCTAGGTAGGAAGGTCTATACATTTGTGGTTGTAGATGACTACTCAAGGTTTTCCTGGGTGTTCTTCCTTAGACAGAAATCTGAAACACCTAGTATCTTTTATAGTTTTGTCAAACAAATTCAGAATGAGTTAGATAGTACAGTGGTCAAAATAAGAAGTGACCATGGTACTGAATTCCAGTCTGACAGTATGACAAAGCTATGTGAAGAATTGGGATATTTCAGGAATTTTCTTCACCAAGAACACCTCAGCAAAATGGCATTGCTGAAAGGAAAAATAGAACCTTGATAGAGGCTGGTAGAACCCTATTAAGTGACACATCTCTCCCAGAATATTTCTGGGCTGAGGCAGTAAACAATGCATGTCATGTAATTAATAGGGCTACTATCACCAAGAGCCACAATAAGACCCCCTATGAGATTGTGAAAGACAGAAAACCAAACCTATCTTATTTCAGGATCTTTGGTTGTAAATGTTATATACTTAACAATGGTAAGTCTTACTTAACCAAGTTTGCTGTCAAATCCCAAGAGGGGATCTTTGTTGGGTACAGCAACAACAGTAAGGCTTATAGGATCTACAATTTGACTACTCAAGTTATAGAAGAATCAGTACATGTAGTATTTGATGAAGCTAGACTCATTAACCATGAATTGTCTAGAAGTATTTGCAGCTCCACAGGTGTGACTAAGAAGATGGACAAGCTTACTATTGAAGAAAGTTCTACTGCAAGACAGCAAGTGGATGATAGTGGCTGTTGTCCGGGGGGAGTACTAGATGCACCTGATGCAGAAGAAGACCAAGGAGTGCAGCAAGTTGAAGAAGCTGAAGGAGTTCAACCTGAAGCCAGGCTGCCTCCAGCTAATAAACATCTAAAAGATCATCCAGCTAATCAAATTATTGGTGATCTAAGTCAAGGGATACAAATAAGAAGCAGAAATCTAAGTTCAGTACTCTACTCCAGTTTTCTATCCCAGGTAGAGCCAAAGAAATTTGAAGAAGCCATCCAAGACCCTTATTGGATTGAGGCAATGCAAGAGGAGTTGAACCAGTTCAAGAGATGCAATGTCTGGGAGCTTGTTCCTAAACCAAAAGACCACAACATAATTGGGACTAAGTGGATCTTTAGGAATAAGATGGATGAACATGGAGTGATTATAAAGAACAAAGCTAGACTGGTTGCTAAGGGATATAGGTAGGAAGAATGTATTGACTTTGATCAAACCTTTGCTCCAGTAGCCAGACTGGAGGCTATAAGGATGTTCTTGGCCTATGCAACCTATCAAGGGTTTAAAGTATACCAAACGGATGTCAAGTCAGCTTTTCGAAATGGAAATCTGAAGGAAGAAGTCTATGTGGAACAGCCATTAGGTTTGTTTATTCAACTAAACTAATTATGTTTATAGACTTAGGAAGGCTTTGTATGGGTTTAAAACAAGCCCCTAGGGCTTGGTATGAAACCCTGTCTAGTTTCCTCATTGAGAATAAATTCACAAGGGGGAAAATAGACAAGACTCTATTCCTTAAGGAATCCAGAGGCAAGATCATACTAGTCCAAATATATATAGATGACATCATATTTGGGTCTACTGAAAGTTGTCTTTGCAAAAAATTTGCAAAACTAATGCAAGGACAATTTGAAATGAGCAGTATGGGGGAACTTAAGTTCTTCTTGGGTCTCCAAGTTAGACAGACTGAGAATGGTTTATCCATATGCCAGTCTAAGTTCACTCTAGAGTTGATAAGGAAGTATGGTATGGAATCATCCAGTACCATGAAAACTCCTATGGGGTCAAGTATGTCTCTTAGCAAAGATGATGCAGGGAAACATGTAGATGAGACTTTGTATAGAGGGATAGTTGGCTCCCTATTGTATTTGACTGTAAGTAGACCAGATATCATGTATGTTACATGTGTCTGTGCTAGGTACCAAGCTTGCCTTAAAGAATCTCATTTAACAGTAGTCAAAAGAATACTAAGATATCTTAAGGGCACTGCTTATCTAGGCCTTTGGTACCCTAGGAATGGAGACTTTGAACTGACAGGTTATTCAGATGCAGATTTTGCAGGCTGCAAGGAAGATAGGAAAAGTACAACTGGAACCTGTCAATTCCTAGGTGGAAGACTGATTTCATGGAGTAGCAAGAAACAAACAAGTGTGGCTATCTCCACAGCAGAATCAGAATATGTTGCTGCAGGAAGTTGTTGTGCTCAACTTCTATGGATACAACATCAGCTTGAAGACTATGGTATACAAGTAAGTAGAACACCTCTATTTTGTGATTCTACTAGTATTATTTCTATTGCAAACAATCCTGTCTCTCATAGTAGTACTAAGCATATAGAAATCAAATACCATTTTCTAAGAGAACATGTGGAAAAAGGAGATATTTCCCTAGAGTATGTTAATACAGATAATCAGCTAGCTGACATGTACACTAAGCCCTTAGATGAAACCAAATTCAATAGGTTCAAAATTGAATTAGGTATGATAAACTTAGAATAAGTTTTCAAAATTGGCTAAGTAAAAAAGGTGTCGACACACAGAGTAGTCTGTGTCGACACAGAAAAGTGGTGTCGACACTTCAGAGAAAAGGTGTCGACACATCTAAGAAGTTGGTGTCGACACTTCAGAGAATTAGTGTCGACACATGCAGGGTAGGTGTCGACACATCCAAGGTGGTGTCGACACTTAAGATTTACACAGAATTAGACAAGTAAAGTCTCGACTAAGTGTCGAGCTAAGCGGTGTCGACACATAAATAAGTGTCGACACATATATTCTGTCGACTATACTTGTGTCGACACATGGTTGTCGAGACATTATAAGTCTGTGTCGACACTTTTCAACAGTGTCGACACAATTTGAGTATTTTGACGCGCCCTTTCATCTTCGATTCTAGATAGGTATAAATAGGTTTCACCATTGTTTGTCGACACGCTCACCAAAGTTTCGAGACCAAACTTGTGTGTCGACACCTATCTTCTCTACATTCAAATTTCTTCAAACCCTAATGGAGCCCAAGCTCGAAGAGAATGTGAATGAAGGATACGAACTCGTGCGACATGCTTTTGATGACGCAGAACCAGAGATCAAAGGCGTGAAAACCCTAATAGAAGAGACAGGGTTGGAATTTCTTGTTTCCGAACCGACCAAGATATGGAAGAAAGAAGTCCTGGAATTTCTAAATGGAGCAACAATAGATGAATCTGGACTCAAGATAAAGTATAGAGTTCATGGGGCAAAGGTGAAAGTTTCTCCCAAAAGCCTGAGAAAGGTACTACAACTACCTAAAACTAAGGAAGAAGAAGATGTTTTAGCTTCTAAGACTATGGAAGCACTAACATGGTGTGGACTGGACTCCAACCTGAAAATAGGTTCTGTTTTCAACAGGAAGGGAATGAATTTGCAAGGCAAATTCTTGTCTGAAATTGTTGGCAAGGTTATCCTGTGCAAGTCTGGAGGACATGACAGGATTTCAGCTTATATGTTCAGTCTAATGACAAGGTTAATCTTCCAACTAAATACTGATTGGTCTGCAGTATTGTTTGATAAGATTAAAGAGAGTATGAAGAAACCCAATATGGGCAGAATTCTAAGTCTATACCTAGCTGGTAGTTTTCCAGAGGTGATAAGTCAAGCAGCTGGATCTAAGATCAATCACATGAGGAAGATGGACATGAGAATCTTCTCTAGATAGGATAGAGTCTTGACTAAGGAAATGTCAACTCCTGAGAAGGTAACACCCCAGAAAAGGAAGAAGAAATCAGCCCCTATGGCTCAAGAATCATCAAGCAGTTCTGAGGAGCAAGTAGTGTTCACTCCTCATGAAGAAGAAACTGGAAATGCTGGAAAGTCTCCAGCTAGACAAGAAGATGCAGAGAGGCAGGGGGAGCTACCACAAGCTAGCCCAGTACACCAGGATTCAATCCAGGGGGAGCCTCTATTGGTGGATGAGCCAACTCCACTAGAGAGTGAACAAGCTACCCACACAATACTTGAGGTAATAACTGAAATTAATGAATTAAATTTTCCTATTGAGGATGATGTTATGTCTGATTCCTTACCTAATGTTAATCAGCAAACCCAAACACATAGTCAACCCAAGATGTTGTCATGGAAGACACATCTGTTGCTTCTCAAGTGGTATTTGATCAAGTGGTTGATGAGATAAGAGAATCTCCACCCCATCCTCAACAAGAATTTACCCTAGAAGAGCTATTCCCAGATCTTCTACAAACTGACTTTGAGAAAGAAAGTGCAGCTGCTGAGGGGGAGAAAGTAATTATTAAGGGGGAGCAAGTGGAGACTATAGAGAAAACTGCAGGCAAAGAGACTGAGGTGCCAAAAGATGCTGAAGGGCTACAAAGGACTGAGAAGGAGTTACCTCCAAGTCCTAAGGACAGGGTTGATATTGCAAGCACATCTGCTTCTGAAGATGAAGAGGCTGCAAGAGCCAAGAAGAGAAAATTTCACATTTTTAAGAGGAGAAGCCATACTTACAAAAAGGCTTTACAAACAATTGCACCACAGCCTGCACCACAGCTAGCCCCATCAACAGATTACAGTTCATTGATGGTGGCTTTACAAATTAAACTTGATGAGCAAAGGCAAGCTCTGGAGAAGTATGTAGATGAAGGGAATAAATCTCTACAATTTGATCTTGCACAAGATATTAAGTCCATCAGATTTGAGATGAATCTGAATAAGAAAGAGATGACTGACTGCTTTCATAAGGGAGGAAATGCAGTAGTCTATCTAGCAACTCATCAGGAGAAGATCAAAGCTCAAGTGGATGAAATTGCAGTGAAGCAAGGCTATGTCCTGGAGAACCAGCTGAGAATGAATGACAATCTCACTGCTTCACACAATGCAATAGTAACAGAACTAAAGAATATAGCAACTGCCCAGAATGCAGCATTGACCACTGCCAAAGAAGAATTTGACAAAGCATTGCAAGAAAGCCTAACTGCTGTTAAAACTACTATAGTAGACTCTCAAAAGGCTATAACTGACAAGCTCCAAAGGTTGAAACCTTTCTTTAAGGATGGAGTAAACTATTTGGATGCACAAATAAGATTTCAGAAAGATGATCTGAGGGATCACATTGTTAGAGAAGTCATAAAGGGGGAGAGGGTGTTAGTCAAAGCAGGATCTGATCATGCAAAATGGATTTCAAATTCCATCAGAGCCACCCTTGGATATCCTCCATTATGTGATGATGATAATGTTGCAGAGTCTGGGATTAATCCTGCATATCTTGGAGGAGAGCAAGCTGAAGTGGCTCAAGTAATTTACCCTCCACCAGACTTTGATATGATACATGCAGATATACAGTCAATGTATAGCGCACCCGAGGGAAATCAGAAGGTCATCATAGAAAAAGTAGTTCAGCCAGTGTCAGAGGCTATACTGAAAGAACAAGAAGCTTTGCAAAAAGAACAAGAGACTCAATTGTCTAAGAAGAGATTCAGGAAGCAAGCTGAACTCAGGCCTGATTTTGAACAGTGGAGCCCCACCTCCAGGAATATTATCTTGACTGCATGGAAGGCTGCCAAGGACAATATCCAGGATAGAAACAAGTGGTATTCTGAACTAGAGTGGAGGAAGCATGAGACCAGGCAAGAGGCAATTGTGCAATATAGAAGAAAGGCTAGGATGGGAAAGCTACCTCCTACTGCCTAGGAGCCTAGCAAGTACTTTCCAAAGCCATATCATTACTTTGAAAGACAAAAGATCAAAGCTGAAGATCAGAAAAAGAAGGATCTTAAGGGAAAGAAGCCTGTTGCTGATGAAGACACTGAAGCCCCAGTACAAGCAAAGATACAGTCTGGAAAGGGCATAGTTATCAAGGAAACTGAGCAGCAATAGACTAGAATTTTTCTTAAAGTTTACCAGCTGTAATCACTTGTATTAAAACTTTCTGTAAACTTTTGAATAATGAAAATGTTGAAGTTCCTAGAACAATGTGATATATGTTAAATTTATTACATTATTGTTCTGAGATGATATTTGAGTATACATGTTTGTTTATACATGTTTATGTACTTACCCTGTTATATAATCCTATTTTACATCATACTGTGATTTTGTTATGTATGGTGTATATCATTGACTAAGGGTTATGACTTCTCCAAATAGGGGGAGATTGTTGGGTACATTGGAACAAATGTACCTGATTTGAAGAAGCCTCACCCTACTCAATGATATACATCAAAATGTATTTGATGTATTTTGAGTTACCTTGTGCAGGTTAAGTATTTGCAGGGAAAGCTGAAAAGTTTCTAAGTCCATGTGTCGACACCCAGAAGAAAAGTGTCGACACTTAAGAAGACTTGGGTCGACACCCAGAGAAGTAGTGTCGACACTTGGAGTAATTGTGTCGACACCAGGAATGCAGAGTCGACACCAGAAGGAAAGTGTCGACACATACATGCTGTGTCGACACTCAATGAAGAAATGTCCAGAGAAGCAGTGTCGACACTTAAAAGCAGTGTTGACACCCAGAGAAACTTTGTCGACATCAGAAAGTGTCGACACTTGGAGGATGTGTCGACACTCAGCAAACGTTCAACAAATTCTAAGTACAAGTGTCGACACAAAGGAGATGTGTCGACACTCAGCCAAAGTCTCAACACAAGAAGAATGTGTCGACATAATGAAGAATGTGTCGACACACAACAAAAGTCACAACACATGAAGAAAGTGTCGACACTAGGAGGCTGTGTCGACACTCGGCAAATTTCTATGAAGACTAAGTACAAGTGTCGCACCAAGCAGATGTGTCGACACTCAGCAAAAGTATCAACACTGAAGGCATGTGTCGACACCAAGAAGATGTGTCGACACTTAACAAGTTCAACACAAGAAGATGTGTCGACACAAAGGAGTTGTGTCGACACTTACAAGAAATCAACAAAGTACTGAAGAACAAGGAGTTGTGTCGACACACATTATCAGTGTCGACACATGATGAAGAAGCTGTGTCGAGAAGTAATTTCTACAACACAAGGAGTTGTGTCGACACCATGAAGGCTAGTGTCGACACTTAGTCTATCAGTGTCGACACTTAAAGACAGACTGTCTCGACACTTTCAGACAGTTACAGAAAATTCAAGAAGTGACTGGATGACATGACAGCTGCCATTCCAGCCGATCTACTACAACTGTCAGAGATGTCAGAAAGTTGTTAAGAACCGGATCAGCCGGTCACCATGAAGAAGGCCTATATAGGCGTATTCTGTCAACAGAAATTGATTGATTAACACATCAAAGAAGATTGAGAAGAAGATCAAGCACTTCATTGAAGAATCAAGTCAAGTGAAGATCTAAGTAGTTGGAGTGAGAGAGCTCCTTCCAAGAAGACAGGTATTGAACCAGGCTGTGAAGAAGGTTTCAGATTGAGATCTGAAACTTAAGTTGCAGTGATTGAAGATCAGCTGCATAGAGAATCAACCCTACTGTGTTCTACATTCAAGAAGCTTTGAAGGAAGCCAAGGGAGGTTGATCTCAACAGAGTTCTTCCAAGAACTCATCAAGAAACCTGTCAACTCTTCACTCTTATTCTGAGTTGAGGTTATATACATTGTATTTTTAATTTCTTGTGGGATCCTTAGGGATCTGAGTTGTAAGCCTGAAATTATAAAGGCTGAGTGGTAGGGCCTGTGTGCCTGAGTGTAGGAGATTCAGTTCTCTGAGTGTAGGCCTTGTTGCTGAGTGTAGGTCTTTGTGAAGACTGAGTGGTAGGGCTGTTGAGCCTGAGTTGTAGGAGTGGGATCACTCTGAGCTGTAGGAACCTGGTTGGGTTTCTGAGTGTAAGATCTGAGGATCTGAGGAATAGTGGAGGAGTTTGGCCGAATCTAGTACACTACTAGATAGGCGAAGGGGGAAAGTGGATGTACCCAGACCTTGGGGAACCACTATAAAACTGTGTGTACTCTGTGTGTGTGATTATGTGATTGCTGTGCTGAATTGCTGTGAAGAATTATTTATAAATCTGTGATATAATCTGCCTAAAATTTTAAAAAGATAAGGTCACCTATTCACCCCCCCCCCCCCTCTAGGTGATAGGGTACAATTTCTTTCAGAAACATGTTGTGGGAATAAGGGAAGGTCGCGCAAGCGGGCGCCAGCAGAGAACAGAGACATGCAAATCACGCGAATAGGCTGCGCGGACAGAGAGGGCTTGCGGCAGAGATAAACCGAGCAGACAGACAGAGATCACAGGAAAAGGAAGCCGCACGAGTAGGCCGCAAGAAGAGAGGGAAAACCGCGTGAATAGAAGAAGCTCACAGAATCAGGTGGAAAAGATCGATTCCTCTGATACCAAGTGCGAACAAGAAAGAAACAATCCGAAATTTGGAATAACAGAATTTTTATTATCCAAAAAAGTAAGTATTATAAATGTATAGCCTCCCTTTTATAGAATGGAGAAGAGGGGAGAGATTACGAATAAACAATGTGGGATAAAAAAATAATGTTACAAGCAGCTATACATAAAATCAGATCGCACAAGCCGCGCAGTTAGACGAGTAGGCTAACCACCCGACAACTACTATAAAGAGAAGTGAAGCCGCTAGGAGAGACCACCAGATCGCCTGGTCATCAAGTCATCTACGTCAAACTGCCAGACCGCCCAGTCTCCAATCAGCAATAACTCGACTACCAAGCCACTGGAGAGAAGCCTCTAGACCTCCTGGCTACCAAGTCGCCTGAGTGAAACCGCCAGACCATCCGATCTCCATACTGCAATAATTATGTTTATAATAATGCCTGTAGGGAAGAAGCATCGCCACCTCGAGTGAGGTGTGGGGTCATTATAATTTGGTCAGCTAATGCTGACCGCTGTTATTATTTACCACTATGCGGTGGAATGTTTCATGCAGGTGCAACCGAGCCAAGCGGGAAATAGCGGGCTGGAGACCCGAATTGCTAAGCTGGCCCTTGAAGGCCAAAGCGAATTACTCATTTACTTTATTATTCATGTGTGGCTGGCCAGCATACTGATGTATGCAAGAAATTTATATTTGAGAAAAACAATATAAGGCCTTAAGTCCAAGACTATTTATGTATTTGGTTATTCATTCATGTTTTATGTTAGTGGACATTCATATGGTTGGGTTCTAATTAAAATTCTTAAATTAACTTCCGCTAAAATGCACTCTGTGTTAGGATACGTAATATTGGATTATGGTTTCAACTAGTAACTCCTTTGACTATCCTTAGTATATGACATCGGGCCCCGACCAGGCCATCTGTTATATGCTATGTGACGGATGGGGGTGTTACAGACTACTCGAATTCTGAAGTAGATGTAGGTGGCCAGTGGTAGTTTTCTTGGCCTTTATGTGTCTGCACTTGCTTTTTCAACAAAGTTTTGCATGATGTTGCCATCTTGTGATGACCTTGTATTTGTCTTTGTAATTTTGTTCTTATACTGTGTATCATCTTTTGACGATGTATATGTGCTTTAAAGTGTCTTTGTCCATTGTTTCAGCATTGAGCTTAGCTTATGTGATGATTATCAGACGTATTGACGTCGTTGGCTGATTGTTTGTTAAAGGGCGCGACACGGTTTCATCTTAACTTTCTATCCAGGCGAAGATTAAGATATCCAGATTGGGGGTGTGTTGGGCTCATTGTCCATAATGTCCTAAATTTGAGGAAGTCAATCTTATCAATGATATACATACATCAGTAGATGACAGTTATGGGACAGATAGTCTATGTAGCTAAGCCAGAAAAACTCTTACCTAAGATTTGGTTTGAGAAAATTGACTAAGTCTAAATTTGTCGAACTAAGTTCAGAGTTAGTTTAGCTGATCAAATCGTTCGTCGAACTAAGCTCAGAGTTTGAGAAATTTGGACAAGTTTAAATTTGTCGAACTGAGTTCAAAATTTGTCGAGCTGAGATCACTGTTCGTCAAACTCAGCTCAGCATTTATCGAACATAGTTCAGAGTTGAGTGTGGCTGGCTGAGACAGTCTATACCAAAGGTTTAAGAGGCAGAAAAGTAGCTAAGTCCACAGGCGTTGAGTGAAAATCATTCACTATACACCATAGCCTCTTAAATGTTGAGTAACACTCAGTCAGTCAAAGACAGTATTTTTAAAGAATATAGAAATTTGGCTAAGGCAGAAAGCGTTGAGTGAGGTGTGATCACTCAATGCTCTCAACGCCATAACGTCGAATTTGTTAAAGCAAAAGGCGTTGAATGAGGCATGCTCATTCAACGCTGTGAACACTTAAGATGCTGAAGAAGCAGAAATGGCTAAGGCATAAAGCATTGAGTGAGACATGCTCACTCAATACTTTCAACGCCTTACATGCAGAATGGGCTGCAGAAAGGGTTAAGGCAAAAAACGTTGAGTGATGAAGAGTAAGTTCCAACCCCGAGAGGATCTCCTCACCCATGCTCTCACTAGCTGGATGGGTGTAATGTGCCTCGGTGGATAGAAGGTACCAACCCCGAGAGGATCTCCTCACCCAGGCTATCACTAGTTGGATAGGTCGAATGTGACTCGATGGAGAGAAGGTACCGACCCTGAGAGGATCTCCTCGCCCAGGCTCTCACTAGCTGGATGGGTCGAATGTGTCTCGGTGGAGAGAAGGTTCCAACCCCGAGAGGATCTCATCACCTAGGCTCTCACTAGCTGGATGGGTCGAATGTGCATCGGTATAGAGAAGGCTCCAACCATGATAGGATATCCTCACCCAGGCTCCCATTATCTGGATGAGCAGGTTGACCGCTCAGAGAGGCTAAGTATTTTCGGTACCAAGAGTACTACACTCAGCAAATATATTGGGTTGGATGTTTCTTTCCGAGCGTGAAACTCGCTCGAAAAGAGCGTGGATTGTATACAAACCCGTATTCGCTGAGTGGGGTCCTAGGAAGGCGCAAGACTTACTACACATTTTTAAGTTTTTAGGGGGTTTTGCTCTCTTGGAGTCAAATTGATGGTTAACCTACATAATATACTAATAGAGAGAAGAAAAATTTGTCTAGCTTACTAATGCTTGGTGTACTCTTCAGAGGGCGAGTGCGGTGGGAGGCCGACACTCATCCCGGCCCCATTTCAGGGGGCAGGTGCGGCTGAAGGTCGACACCAGCCCAGCTCGCCCGATTGGAGTACTCACCCGGCTAGAGTACTCGCCCGGGTGGAGTACTCGCCCGCCTGGAGTACTCGGCGGCTGGAGTACTCACCCGGCTGGAGTACTCGCCCGGCTGGAGTACTCGGCCAGCAGGAGTACTCGCCCGGCTGGAGTACTCGCCCGGCTGGAGTACTCGCCCGGCTGGAGTACTTGTCCGGCTGGAGTACTCGCCCGGCTAGATTTCTCGCCCGATTGGATTTCTCGCATGGTTGGAGTACTCGCCTGGCTGGAGTACTCGCCCGGCTGGAGTACTCACCCGGCAGGAGTTCTCGCCCGGCTGGAGTACTCGCCCGGCTAGAGTACTCGCCCGGCAGGAGTATTCGCCCGGCTGGAGTACTCGCTCGACTGGAGTACTAGCCTGGCAGGAGTACTCGCCCGGTTAGAGTACTCTTCCGGCTGGAGTTCTCACCCGGCTGGAGTACTCGTCCGGCTTGAGGGTTTCGCCCGGCTTGAGAGTCTGTTATTTTGCCCCTGATGGGCTGCGAATAGCTGTTCAGAACAGTGGAATGTGGCTGTTGGCAGACCAGGCCTGGGGTATTTCAGTAATTTTAGAGCATCGAGATTGCGCTATTGGCAGGTCATCCCCAAAAACCTATAAATAGACCCTTGGGGTTCCTTGGAGAGGGATAAGTTTTTCTTCAATCTTCATCTTCATACTTCATCCTCCAAGGCACCTAGCTCGGCATTGGATAGGGAGTGGGAGATCTAAAAGGTCTTCCGGGTATGAGGTGGGACCTCCACGCTAGAGCCAAGGGATATTTTTCAAATTCAGGTCTCTCACCAAGGGACGGCTTGGGAGAAGTAGGTGTGAGCCGAACCCCTAAGTCCAAACTCTAAGTGGAACCGAATCTCGGTTTCAACAATGTACATAAATATCTAAAAGATGAAGTGTACAAACTCGATAAATCAATCTATGGGTTTAAAAATCGTATGAGATGTGACACGTGAAATTTGACCAAATGGTAAAGTGCTTTGAATTTAAGTCTAGTCTTTCTGACAAATGACTTTATCACGGCTCAATGTCGAATCAAATAGTCATCATATGTCTATATGTAGATGACATTTCTCTTTTGTGGTCAGATCCTTCTGCAGTTAGGGATAATGAATCCACTATCGCAGAAGTATCTGACTTGAATGACCTTGATCACAATATGTCAGACTTTTTATATAAAACAACTTCTTTGTACTTTGGGATATAAACACTATAGGTCAGTATAGACACTATTTGATCACAATATTAAGTTGAGTCATAATATATAGACCACTGTCACACCATGGCCCGGTAAGCTCTTTTTATACCTATTTGTTTGGACTATTATGTTCTTTATTGTTTTGGGACGTTATGCATATAAAGTCTGTGCCTTGATTGTATCTGTGACTATGTTGTGATACAACTGAGTTTTGTTTTACTTATGCGCACATATTATTTCTTGTTCAAGTCTAATATGGTTGACATGTGTTGGACACAGTTGTGAATGATTCATGTTATTGGTTGAACATTGCACAAACCGCCTAATCCAACGTTGGGTTTACGACGAAGATATGATGAGATTATTAGATATTTATTAATATGTATGCACGTGTCGAGACCGACTCGAAGCGTGTTATTGGGTTCATTTCACTCTATGGCTAGGTTCTACACTGGAGATACTATATAAATCATATTTCAAACTTGATAAAAAATGTAGACTATCTTGAGCGGAGTCTCTCCCATCTACACTATATGCACACGCGCACCTAAATATAGACCAACTGTCACACCATGGCCCGGTGGAGTTCGATCCAATGCGCGAGAGCGATTTATCTCGTCAATCCTACGGCGAGATGAATCCAGACGCTAGAAGAAAAAAAAAGTGACAGTAAAAAATAATAAAAATATTTTTAAAAAATGGGAAATCTCGTGCGTTGGATTTCAATACAACGCGCGAGAGGATTTCCCGCGTTGGATTTAAATCCAACGCCCGATATGTATAGAACTTCATCCTGAAATTATTCGTACCAACTCATGCCATCAAAATTCCGGTATTTTCCTCTAGGTTTTGTTTAACCGGCAAGTGGAATTGACTTGCTGATAAATTCTCTTTTTTTATAATAAATTATTAATGCAAAGCCCAATCAAATAGCAGGATGTGGGGCCTGGACTCATTTTCAACAGGTCAAAAAAATAAATAAATATTTGAATTGACTTGTTGATAACTTGATACGAGAGTCCTCTCTTAATTAGCTTGTGATCTTCCCTTATTTTAATTTATTTTAATTTCTTTTAATTGACTTGTTGATTTTTGCGTTAAGCTATACAAAAGATAAGATCCTTTAATATAGTAATTAAAATATTTTATAAATAATGTATAAAATTATATATTTATTGTGCCTCGGGTGAAAACACTTGCACGTGGAATCAATCTTTTTTCCTACTATTTATTTGCCTATAAATAATTTAATAATAATTTTTAATGTATTTTATGATTTTCAAAAAAAAATCATCTTCAGTTGCGGGCAAATTTGGCGTCCGGTCGGACCGCAGTAACTGTACCGTCTTAGCTCTCGGGACGGTCGAGCGCGCACACAGTCAGCGAAAAGAGTGAATTGACATAAGATGTTTTTACGTGGAAAAACCACTCAACTGGGTAAAAAACCACATGACCGGATCTGTGCCGGTCAAAGTCCAATATCTGCTCGTGATTACAATGTGTTCGGAGAATCGGGGGCGACTGGCCGTTCCCCGTTACAGCTTGGGGGAGAGAGAATTTCCCGACTCGCAACGGGCAACAGAGTGCGCCGAAGGAGTGCTAAATGCTAACTTGGTGGCGGATGTGCTTGAGCGCTGGCGGTTGTTGTCTTCTTCCTTCTTCCACGCACTTGGGGACTTGGCTCGTAGGAGGCTGGAAAACGGCTGGAGGGAGGAGTTGGGCAGAGCTCTGGCCTGAGGAAGAAGAAGACTCCGGGGCAAAAAGGTGAGAAATGAGGAGGCTCGGGGCTCCTTTTATAGCCTCTAGGAGGTAGTTATGGCGGACCCCCCCCCCCCCCACTAACTTAGTCGTTTAGTGAGTGGTTACTTGCAGATCGAACGGCAACGGATGCCCAGTAACGATCGGACGGTGGTCGACTTGCATGCGGCGGCGGCGGCCGGCCGGCGGTAGTTGCTGAATGGGAGGCCACCATGATCTCTCCTATTATGATGGAGATCACGGGGGAGTGGGTTGACTAGTCAAATCCATGATCTCCATAATAGGAGGGATCATGGGTGAGATGGCTAAGTGCACACTCATTCTTATATAAATGGGGCTTCATCCCCATCAATTGCCCTCAAATCCTCTGATGTCGAAGGTTGGCTTGAGCGAGAGAGCAAAGATTTTCTCCTATTTTCCTTGACCAAGACGGCGTGCAGCGACAGGCCAGAAACGTCCGCGAACGGCGCCCGACGAGCACAGGTAACGTCATTGTTGATACCGAAGATTCGGTCTCTTGTGGAGTTCACCCTTGGGGAAGGGGTGATCGCGCATCTACTTCTCTCCTGAAAGCAAAACAACAAAGGAAGCAAAGAAGAACTGACCCAAGGGCTCGGCGGGAGGACCCACCACACACCCGGAATATCTTAGAGTACTTCCCCTCCTTAGCCAAAGGCCGAGCTAAGGTATCCTCAGAAAGCGCTTGAGAGATGGAGTAATGGGGCACAAGAAGCATGCTTTCTGAGGTACCCCTTGGGTTCTATTTATAGATTTCTGAAAACGGCCTGCAAATATCCAACTCTCGCTGTTCTGAACGGCTATGTGTAGTCCAGGTTGGCCTGCCAACAGCGTAACTCCGCTGTTCCGAAGGGCTATGGGCAGGCCAGCGGGGGCAATAAGTAAAAAAATACCTCATAGATCGATGGGCGAGTAGCCCTAAGCTGTCTCTACTCGACAATGGCGGCGAGCACGAGCACGGACTTCCCTGCTCGCGAGCTGCGAATCCGCCAAGCTGTCCGGACTCAGCGAGCCATCTGGAGGTCGGCAAAAAGGTCAAGGGAACGACGATCATTGAGCTCCGTTCGACGAACGTCGAGCTCATTTCGTTGAGCGTCGAGCTCGCGAAGTTGGCCGAACTCGTATAGCATATGTCGGGCTCGCCTGGGAGAGCTGGAGGTTGTCGAGCTTCGTTCCCCCCTTGGTGCTCGCTCGTCTCAGAAAAAAGGGGGGCCGCATGTCTGGTTTTTGTCGGGCCCACTCGCCGGATACGGGGTTGTACAGTCATGTTAAAAAATCTTCGAGGGAGAGGGGGGACGACGCACCCACGACCAGACAGCGCCACGACGGCCATCGCGCGAGTACGCGAGGGGTATGCGGAACAAGTTGTGCATGTCGCACGCCCGGCCACGCGCGTGTGACCATAACACGCTGTGATGCGCGGGTTCTGGGCACGCGGCGCGGCGCCCACGCGCGCGCGGCAGGGGAGCGAGCGGCGGTGCGCGCTCGCGCTTTAGCGCGCGGGGCGGCGCGCGCTGGAGCGCGCGCGGGTTCCTGTAGCGTGAGGGGCGCTCGTGTGTTGTAGTGTGTGGCGCGCGCTGTAGCGCCTGTCGTTGTGCGCGTGCACGCGCGTATTTGTGGGGCGCGCTTGCGCTTGTGCGCGTACCCCTTCGCGGGGTCTGTAGAGCTACTTTTTACCCGTGCGTGTGCACGGGGCCATCCCTCTGCCCATTTCGAGGGTTTTACCGTTGCGTGTTTTGCCTCTTATACTGCGTCTGATTTCTCCTTGCTGGTGACAGGGCTCGAGGCATTCCGCGAGACCACTGCGTCTACGCTCTTCACTTACAAAAGACCAAATTGTCCTTTGGAGGAAGAAGTTTGGGCTGCCCACTGATTTGGAAGTGAGAATTTCGCATGCCGAGGAGAGAGTGAAGAATCCCCCCCCCCTTGTGGCTGGCTGACAGTCTGTGAAAGCACTTTAAGGTCTGGCTTCCAATTCCCGCCTTGCGAGGAGGTGACCGAGATCTTGAAATTTTGCGTGGTGCAGACCTCCCAGTTCACCTCGCTGGGATTAGTGTGCCTTATGGGCATGATTGTTTTTTTTCGTGAACATGGCATGAGACTTACTTTGGAGAGCTTTCGAGAGTTGTGCGATGTCCGCTTCGATGGTGGGGAGCGCGTGTAGATTCACTGCATCAAGAGTTGGCTTGATTTCGAGACTCGGATTGACCGTCGCCACGGGAACACTCTTTTTGGCTACATCAGGAACTCTTGGGGCTTGCCGGAGGTGTGGAATTCGCTTCCCGACTGTTGTCGCCGTCAGAAGGGGAAGGAGCGGGAATTTTCCCCAATGCTGGGGCTTTTAGAACCTCGTGAGTTGGCCAATCGCTTGTTCAGTATTTTCTCATTTGTGTAGGAGAAGCGCTTGTTGCAGTGCGGCATTTTTCGGATTTTTTGCAGAGTATAAAGGCACCTTCAGGTGGCAGTCGGAAGCGGAAGGTCGTTGTAGTTTCCCGAGGTGGCGGGAGCGTGGTGCCTTGTTCGTCTTCTCCGAGTGATGCTTCTCTTGCCGGTGGCCGTGACGGTTCGCCCCCCGAGGTGCAGGTGCTTGGTTTGTCTGCCCCCAGTCTTCTCTTACGGGGGAGGCAGCTCCGGGGCTATCTTTTTCTTCGAAGGCGGCAGATGAAGTGGTAAGAGCTCGTGTTTGCGTGAAATTTTCAATCTTTACCTTGTTATGCTAATTTTCATTTTTTCCTTTGTGCAGGTTGACACTCAGGACCGGACTGTCGTTACTTGGAACGACCATTTTGTGTGCTTGATGGATGGGTACTTGGCCTTTGAGGAGAAGCTTAGATCGACGACGATCCTGCTTGCCCCCTCGAGGGAGGAGCATGCCCGCGACGTTTCACGATTCCATCAGATAGGGTCCGGGCTGAAATCCGAGTTGGAGGATGCATGTGCAGCATTGAAGGTAGAGAAGGCACTGGTGGAGAGGACCACCCAGATGTTGAAGCATTCCCAGGAGGAGCCACCGATTTGGATACTCACCTGCGGGCGTCGAGGGCCCAAGTGGAGATGTTATCTTCTGATGGCCGTGTGTTGGAGCTGAAGGCTGCCGGACTTGTGGAGTACCTGCAATCGTTGGACTACATAAGATACCGTAGCCTGATCGCGGAGGAGGTGCGTGACGAGATCTAGTCCAAGGAGGTGGAGCCTCAAGTGGAAGATGCTCGTGAGTTAGGCCTTAGGCGTGGAGCGGCAAAGGCCTTTTGTTTTGTCAGTCGGCGCCTAGGATGCGACACCTCTGGTTTTAGATTTGACGATGTTTCTGAGGATGAGCGCTCTGATGTTGATGCTGTTGATGTGTAGTGGTCTTATGTTTTTGCATTTGTGTGTTTTTGCAACTTCGTTCGCATAGTTCTATCATGCGGCTTAGTTTGCGTGAGGGTTGCTTGCGGCTTAGTTTGCACGAGCGTTGCTCGTGACTTACTTTGTGTGAGGGTTGCTCGCAGCTTAATTTGCACGAGGGTTGCTCGCAGCTTAGCTTGCACGAGGGTTGCTCGTGGCTTAGTTTGCACGAGGGTTGCTCCCGGCTTAGTTTACACGGCTCTAGCCCGCGGCTTTGTTTGCACTGTTCTAGACTGCTGCTTAGTTTGCATGGATCTAGCTCGCGGCTTAGCCGTGAGGGGGGCAGTCCCCTACGGGGAGTTTACTGAGAGAAGCGTGTTGCACAAAGGCAGTTGCTGTAAGAAGCGCGCTGCACGGAGATAGTTGTTGTAAGAAGCGCGCTGCCCGAGGGCAGTTGCTGTGAGGAGCGCACTGCATAGAGGCAGTTGTTATAGGAAGCACGCTGCCCGAAGGCAGTTGCTGTAAGGAGCGTGTTGCACGGTGGCAGTTGTTGTAAGGTGCGCACTGCCCGAAGACAGTTGCTGTAAGGAGCACGCTGCATAGAGGCAGTTGCTATAAGGAGCGCGCTGCCCGAAGGCAGATTCTCTGAGGAGCGTGCTGCACGGAGAAAGTAGTTGTGAGGAATGCGTTACACGAAGGCAGTTGTCGTAAGGAGCGCGCTGCCCGAAGGCAGGTGCTGTAAGGAGCACGCTGCACGAAGGCAGTTGCTGTAAGAAGCGCACTGCCTGAAGATAGTTGCTGTGAGGAGTGCACTGCATGAAGGCAGTTGCTATGAGGAGCGCACTGCACGGTGACAGTTGCTGTAAGGAGCGTGCTGCCCTACGACAGTTGCTGTGAGGAGCACGCTGCACGGAGGCAGTTGCTATGAGAGAGCACTACACGGAGGCATTTACTGTAAGGAGCTTGCTTCCGAAAGGTAGTTGCTGTGAGGAGCGCGCTGCACGGAGGCAATTGCTGTGAGGAGCGTGCTGCATGGAGGCAGTTGCTGTAAGAAGCACGCTGCCCGAAGGCAGTTGTTGTATGGAGCGCGCTGCACGGAGGCAGTTGCTGTGAGGAGCGCGCTACACGGAGGCAGTTGCGGTAAGAAGCGTGCTGCCCAAAGGCAGTTGTTGTATGGAGCGTTTTGCCCGAAGGCAGTTGTTGTGAGTGTAAGTGGACGCCTTTGTACTTGGACGAAGTGAGTATGTCTTTCAAATTGCGCAGATGATGCTCGCCTTCTATAGGCCTAAAAGCTTTTAAAGTTATTAGAGTTACAGTCGTAAGACTATTCTTGTGAAAATTTGCATGAAGAATTCGTAAGAAAGTAAAACTAATAAATGCTACAGTAGGCATAGCTTTGTTGATAGGTATGAAGCCCTCTCTTGGGCTGGTCGACTTTGGGGTTCCCCCCCAGTCCGTTCTAGCAAGCGGTTGGCCGATTTCCTGTCAACAGATTTGGTGCTTAGCCCCGTAGGAATCTCCCCAGGTGGCCTTGTTTGATGAGATGCTCGAGCTCCTTCTTAAGTTTTGAGAAGTCTTCTGTGTCGTGCCCTCGTCCAAGGTGGAACTCACAGTACTTTGTTTGGTCCCCCGTATTATTAGAGAGGGGTTTGGGCTTGCGGAGCGCCTCACTGCCTTGGATTGCGTAAAGCACATTTGTTCTGGAGGTATTGAGGGGCGTGTAATTCTGGGGTGGTTGATCTCTCTGTTGGTCACGTCGGCGTTGCCCGTTCTGACGTTCTTCTCGGAATCTTCCTTCTTGGCGTTAAGGATCCGGTTTCTTCTCACTTTTGCGCTTCTGGTTCCAGTCGAACTATTGACGATGAGCTTCAATAGCCTCGTCGGCTGTAATATGTGCCTCTACACAGTGTACGAGATCGGGGTAGTTAGGGATGGTTTCCCTCATTAATGCAGAATAGAAGCCACTAGGACGGAGACCCCCAAGGAACACCCCTCTTAACAGCTCTGGGTCGACACCTGGGATTTGGCGGGCTTCTGCAAAAAACCTGTGGAAGAAGTCCTTCAAGGACTCCCCTTCACTCTGACGGATACCTGATAAGTGGGAAGGGTAGCGGACGATCCTCTGATTCGCTATAAACTGATCTGCAAACTGTCTTGCTAGCTCTGTGAAGTTGGGAATGATGCCCACCCTCAAGGATTGAAACCATGTGCGAGCCTGCCCCTTGAGAGTGATTGGGAACACTTGGCAGAGTAACTGATCAGACGCATTGTAGATCATCATAATGGTAGTGAAGTGGTTGACATGCTCCAACGGATCGTCTGTTCCATCGAACGTCTCGGTGTTCGGCAGCTTAAAACCATGAGGAATTGGATGAGCCAAGATTTGTGGTGCGAGGGCGGGGGGGGGGGGGGGGGGGGGCCTGGTAGAGTGGTTGGCAAATATGAATGTCCTGTTGGCCGGCTTACCGGCATTCTTCTGCGATCACATCCCGAATCTCTTCCCAGGTAAACCTCTCGAGTAGGGTAAGTCGGGCCTCGTCTCCCCAGTTGTGGCGGTGTTGCCCAGTTTCAGTTCCTCCACGGGCCTGGTGAGTGGAGCTGGCAGCGTTAGAGTATTCTTTGGGCGCCTCTTGTCTTGGAGATTCTTACGCCCTGTCATGATTTGGCGGTGGCGGGTTAACCGGTGATAGAGGAGGAGGAGCAGGCGCTCCCAGATTCCTGAGCAGAGTAAGCATTTCAGCTTGCTGCTTCTCCATTTGTCGAACTCGCCCCTCGAGAGCGGTGGCAGGAGCGAAAGCGACTTCTGCGGTCAATGACACGTCCACCAGAGAGTGGGAGCGTGCTGGTTCAGTATATTTTTCTGGAACGGATCCTTCAGCTGTGCGGGCGCTTCTTTTTGCCATTGAAGCGGAGCTTGGATGTTGCAAAGAGGGAGGTCTTGACTTCTGAAGGATGTTGGGAATCGTGATTCCCATAGACGACGCCAAAATGTTGTGGGCAAACTCGGCGTCCCGGTCAGAACAGATTAACTGGACCGTCTTAGCTCTTGGGACGGTCGAGCGCGCACACAGTCAGTGAAAAAAGCAAATTGACACAAGATGTTTTTACGTGGAAAAACCCCTCAACTGGGTAAAAAATCACGTGACCGGATCTGTGCCGGTCAAAGTCCACTATCTGCTCGTGATTACAATATGTTCAGAGAATCGGGGGAGACAGGCCACTCCCCGTTACAGCTTGGGGGAGAGAGAGAATTTCCCGACTCGCAACGGGCAACAGGCTACGCCGAAGGAGTGCTAAATGCTAACTTTGTGGATTGTGTGCTTGAACGCTGGCGGTTTTTGTCTTCTTCCTTCTTCCAAGCACCTGGGGACTTGGCTTGTAGGCGGCTGGAAGACAGCTCGAGGGAGGAATTCGGCAGTGCTCTGGCCTGAGGAAAAAGAAGACTCCATGGCAAAAAGGTGAGAAATGAGGAGGCCCGGGGCTGCTTTTACAGCCTCCAGGAGGTAGTTATGGCGGGCCCCCCCCTAACTTAGTGGCTTAGTGAGTGATTACTTGTAGATCTGGCGGTAACGGATGCCCAGTAACGATCGAACGGTGGCCGACTTGCATGCGGCGTCGGCGGTTGACGGCGGCGGGAGGCCGGCGGGCGGGCGGCGGCGGGCGGGCGGCGGGCGGCGGCGAGCAGCGGTAGTTGCTGAATGGGAGGCCACCATGATCTCTCCTATTATGATGGAGATCATGGGGGAGTGGATTGACTAGTCAAACCCATGATCTCCATAATAGGAGGAATCATGGGTGAGATGGCTAAGTGCACACCCATTCTTATATAAATGGAGCTTCATCCCCATCACAAATCTTACTTGAAATTTTTACAATTTGCAAAAAAAATGAATTTAAAAAGTATAAACATGCTTACAATCTATAATTAATGAATGAATATTTAAATTGTTATTTTAAATTTTAGACTTAAAGCCCGTTAAAAACTAATGTGTACAACCCCGTGTTCGTCGAGTACGCCCGGTAGGACAGGCGAGCTTACCAGGGAAACCAGCCCGCACCAGAACAACATGCGGACGAACTCAGAACGGCGAGCTCGCTCTCGCCAAGGCTAGGCGGGCGAGCTGCGCAAGCCAGCCCACCCAGCCCGCGCCCGCCTGGAGTTCGTCGAGCGGAGCTCGGCATTCGTCGCACGGAACTCGGCATTAGTTGAACGGAGCTCGGGGTTCGTCAAACGGAGCTCGGCATTGTGCAAGACGGTCTATCCGACTCGCTCTCCCATAGGCGACCTGGTCGCCAACCCGCCTCAGAACAAGGGACTCGCGGACTGCGACGGCCTGGCTCGCGCTCGACTAAGGTTGACAGGAGAACTGCGGAAGCCAGGTCGCGTCCGCCCCAGCGGGATGGCGAGTTGTACCGAACTGACCTCCAGATCCTTGAAACCTGCCCAGTGGGGTACAGAGGCAAAATTACCTAAACGCCCTTACTGAGGGTGCAAATAGCCTGTTGAACAGCGGATTTACGCTGTTGGCAGACCCACTTTTGGCTGTGTATATCTGTTTAGAACAGCGAAGGTTGGCTATTTGCAGACTGTCTTCAAAAAACTATAAATAGACACAAGGGGTACCTCAGAAGGCAGGCTCACTTGTTCCTCAGTCTTCTAGAACTGTCTGAGGTTGCCTTAGCTCAGCATTTGGCTAAGGAGGGGAAGCGCTCTAAGATCTTCCGAGTGTGTGGTGGGACCTCCACGCCGAGCCCTTGTGTCAATTCCCCTTGTTGGGTATTGTATCCACGATTACCTAGATTTGAGGAAGCCACCTGTCAAGCTAAGATGAATTCACAATGTATTTGATGAAACATCTTAAGTTGTACTTGCAGCTCCTCCACGCTAAGTGCACACCAAGGTCAGGGTGCAGTAGGTCAATATACACGGGTCTGCACGACGTAATCCCTCGTTGAGCAGATCAGTGTGTTGGCCTACGTGTACTCTCTCTATTGGAGTGCACTTACTTTCAAGTAAAGGGCAGTTCATATGCAAGAGAAGACAAGGAGCATGGATGGATCAAGGAGCAGCTCCTGGGCGGAAGACGAAAATTCGTCTAAGGAAAATTCGACGAGAATCACCAAGTGATTCTCGCCGATTCGGCGAGAATCACTAGTGATTCTCGCCGAATCGACGAGAATCATTAGTGATTCTCGCCGACTCCTTCTGGCTACCTCAAAACGGTGCCAAGTAAGATTCGGCGAGAATCACTAGTGATTCTCGCCGAACCAGTGGCCAAGCAGCCCATGTATACAAAGTGAAATTCGTTGAGAATCAATAAGTGATTCGGCGAGAATCACTAACGATTCTCGACGAATCGTCGAGAATCACTTGGTGATTCTCGCCGATTCGTCGAGAATCGCCTGTGATTCTCGCCGATTTTTCCTTGGCATTTTCTCTGGAATTTCCTGAACCGGATTCTGCCGCTGTTAAATTCCTGGACCGGGATTTGGGGATTTCTATTGTGGGTCCCACAAACGGTCATATTGGAAAACTTCTACAGTATTTATATACAGGTATTTTGAACAGTAAAAAGAAAGAGAAAGAAACCGAGCCGCCTCGTAACCCTAATTCCGCGACTCCTCTCCGCCGCCGCCGTCGCGCTCGGGATTGTTGGTCGCCGTCAACATTTGAGATTCCTTCGTAATCTCTGGCGACAGAAGCTTAGCAAAGCTTGTGTCTCACGTATCTATCCAGAGATCTCTTGTCTCTCGATTTGTTGACCGGGAAAAACTCCTCCGTCCGAATCGATCGAGACGACCGATCCTAGAGTGACCGTTGGTAGACCTAGTTTGCTTCGCTACGAAGTTTAAATCTCCAAGTTCAGCAGCCGCTCATCATCGTAGCCGCCGATCCCGAAGCTAGCCGCCGCTCGTGTGCCGCCGCCGGTTCCGGGGAGATCTTCTCCAAGAGAGACCGAGGTTGTAGACTCTTCATCGACTTCAAAAACACGTCGTCGAATGAAGAGGAACACCGTAGTCTCCGAAAGAAGTTTGTATCTTGTATACATTCCATATTTACTTTTGTTGTAAAGGAACGATTGTTCCGTGTTGTAAGGGTTGGGTGCAACCCGTTTTGTGGGAGTGTTGACTCTCACGTGTGGAAGGGCTCCTTCCGTTAGTGCAGGGATTGGATTTCAATTCCGTTGGAGAAGTGACCGAGTCGTCCCTTGTTGGGGAGATAGGTCGAAGGGGGAAAGTGGATGTACCCAAGTCGGGGAACCACTATAAATTTGTTGTGTTTTCTGTGTGCTGTGCTCTTTATTTTTATTGTGCAGGTACTCTCGTAAATTCCGCAAAAGCACTACTCGTCACCTATTCCCCCCCCCCCCCCATAGGTACACATAGCTGACACTAGGTGGACTTTCAAGTGGTATCAGAGCCAGGTTGCTCTGCAAAAAGGTTAACACCTTGAGTAGAATCCTGCCACCAGTGTCAAAAGCATGGATCTGGATTATGAGATTCCGCCACTCAAACTCCCCGCGTGCACAAAGGATTATTATCCCATCTGGAGAATGAGAGTATCATTTCACCTTGATGCCATCGATCCTCGAGCATCCTTCATTCTGGAAGAGGGTCCGTTTATTCCCATGAAGACCTCTGACTCTGGGATCCAAGTGCCCATGGGCATTGCTGAGATGTCAGAGACGGAACTATCACTATTTCACTTGGACGAGAGGATTCGACAAATCATCATGGATGTCTGGTCTGGAGCCTCTCGCTCTAGATTGGAAAAATATAGAACGGCTAAATCTCTGTGGATGATGATCTCAGAGCTGATGGGGGGGTCAGAGAAAGCTGGATTATGCTGTCAATCAGAGGATGAAGCGTATGTAGGAGTCCTCACTTCTGAAGATGAAGGCAAGGATCCTTCGGACTGCATCAGAGCTCCAGTGTCCGTATCAGAGACTGAAGAGGACAGTGAGGAAAGCAGCTCTGATGTGGATGAAACAATAGTCACTGGATCTAACGACAATAACACAAAAGTGCAGGTAACTTCCTCATCCTGCCCCGTATCTCTTGAAATTTCTGAAGACAGGAACTGCCCTCCTTCAGAAAATGCTGATTCCCTGAAGAGAGCCCTTCAGTCAAGCAATCTACTTGCTGAGGAGCAAGCTCAAGAGATTGCTCGACTGAAGGTCTTGTTGGTTCTCCAATTGGCATCCAACAAGGCCAAGGACTCTAAGATCTCGGCTCTAGAGAGTAGTCTGGAGAATGAGAAAAGAATAGTATCAAACTTCTCCAAGGTTGATGCCATTAAGAGAAAACAAGAAAACGGGTGGATCTCCCGGATTGTCAATTCGTGGAGAAATGGGGAAACGGTATTCCGACCCCCCACTCCAAGCAGGAAGGCAACTCATCATGCCTTCAGGTATGACCACAGGAATAATCGTGGTCACTGCAAGGGTGATCTGTCCCCATGTGGAGACACCCGGAGTGCAAGGGCCGGCATGGCCACCCACGAGAGAATACCTAAGGCTCATTCTGAGCCCTTTGTATTCACTACCACTGCCTCAACACAGTGTGGATCAGCATGTCCCAGCTCACAGATGACTTCTCACCACTCGAGGACACGGGATAGAGAGGATAGAAGTCATGATGTCAGGTTCCATGGGGCCTCTGTAAGGGAGATGCCTGGAAGAATGGCACCACCTTCCCGGCCTCATAACGCTCACAACATGCATTCTTTCTACCCTTCCACGTGTCGCGATGGAAGAGAAATTTTTGTGACAAGATCATGCCCTATCCCGTTTAGACCTAGGACCGTGACTACGTCAGTCACTAGATCAGGTCGAAAACGGCGATACAACATTCACCCTTGTTGGTGCTGCAGCAAAGTGGGGCACTTTGCCATCGACTGTTGGCACAACCCCTCTGTGCCCTCAGCAAGGGCTTATCCACACTCTCGGGACAGAGGTAGTCTTCCAGACAGGTTTTCTGAAGGAAGGCAGTTGCGTGCTTATGCTAATAGGAACCTAGGACCCAAAATGATTTGGGTTCCTAAGGTAAAGTAATTCTTTCTTGTAGAGTAGTCTAGGTCCCCGGGAATATGATGGGAACTAGACAGTAGGTGGCTCAAGACTAACTTGGAACTAGCGTCTGCAATAACAGATGTGCTACCTGTTTGAGCATACTCACTTTGAGCCTCTAATGTGTTCTACCTGTGGGACTAAAACGATGACTCTCAAAATCCCAGGTAATTTTGATCAGTTCAAGGACTTGTGTCATGTTGCATCCTCATTCAAAATATATATACATATATATATTTCTATCCATGTGTATCCTTATACTTATGCATATCAGGTATGTGTGCACCTCTACGGAGAGATTAACTCGATGCATGCAAACCATTACACATCTATAATGGGTTAACGAAGTTATGTCATCATGAATCTCGACAAATCACAATTGACATCAAGAAGTGTTTGAAGTCTCGCTCAAATCCAAATAGATTGACGTTACAATAAACATGTATTTATTAATCTTATATTAACTTGACATCAGAAGAATTTGAAAATGTTGCTATGCTTCCCAACGTGGAAATTCCCAGTAGAAAAACCCTTCAATTCGGAACCTCGGAACCTTTCAATTCCTAGTAAAGATAACCCCTCAATTACAAGTGGTAAAGAAAAACCTCAATTTCACTTTATATACTAGGAATCCCGCCGAAGGAGCTCGCCGACCCTTGGCATTCACCCCGAATCCCGACGAATTAGAAAAATCCCGCTGAAAGAGTTCTTCCGCCTATTCGCCTTCTTCACGAATCCCGCAAGAGCTCTCCCAACGACCCTCGCCTTCCTCACGAATCCCGCAAGAGCTCTCCCGACGACCCGCAAGAGCTCTCCCGAGTTCTTCCGTAGATTCGCCGCAACCCGCAGGAGCTCTCCCTCCGACTCGCCGAAACCCGCAGCAGCTCTCGTCGAATCGTGAAGTCTCCCTGTGACCGCAAGGTTCTCGCAAGGTCCATCTCAAATCTAGAAGGTTTTCGCAACGTTCTAGCAAGGCCGAACCCCACAGGAAACTCTTCCATCCACCGAAGGTCCTTCCGAAGCTCCTCAACTCACTTCCATATACGTCCTTAGGTAACCTCCCCCTCACCCGAAGCATCCACTAATGGAGTTTTCTTTTTGAAAGTTTATTAACGTTTTGAGTAGGGCTTCTCTCTAGATCTACAATGGCTCCAAGGACGACTGCAGGGTTGGTCTCTGGCTGCGAGCTGGTTCGAACTGGATTTTCTCATGCCTCGGACGAATTCCGCAATATTATTCTAATGCTGGAAGAGGCTGGGCTAACCTTCGTCCTGGAGCACCCTTGCAAAATTCTGGACAAAGAGGTGCTGGAGTTCTTCTCTACCGCAAGACTCCGAGATGGAGACTCCATAATCAAGAGCAAGGTGGCTGGGGCAAAAGTAAAGATGTCCGCCAGCAAGCTGACTCGCTACCTGCAGCTTTCTAGTTCGGAGCAGGAGGACTACTTGGAGGACGAGGACAAAACCAGAACTCTCTTGTTCTGCGGTCTTCCACGAGGAACTCGATCAATAAAGAGAAAGGAGATGAATGAAGAAGGGAAGCTCCTATCTGACGTTATTGGAAAAGTGCTCATCTGCAAGCCGGGCTCGCATGACCATATCTCAGGAGATATGTTCAAGATCCTCATAGCTATTGTCTGCCGCAAGAGGTTCAACTGGGGGGAGTTGCTGTTCCAAAAGATCAAGGACACCTTGGGCACTCCAAGTTTTGGCCGCATCATAAGCTTATATCTAAACCAGCTGAACGGAGACAAGTTTGACATGAGCAAAGGCGTCCCTCTCCACTACTTGAAGAAGATGGATGCAAGTGTGTTTGATCGATGGGAGCGGCGTATCGGGCAGCCTGCTGTGGAAGAGCAACAAGAGGTATCTCCAGTAGTCACCCCCGGTGAAATTCCTGATACCGTGACTGCAGGAATCGAGGGGAGACTCTACCCCCTCATACAGATGTAGTTTCTGAAATTGCCCAGGTAGCCAGGGATGCGGTGGCCGAAATTCATGAAGTAAGTGAACCTGAGCTGGAGGATGAGGAGGTCCTGAACAGAAACACTCAAGGAACCGAAGCTGAAGCACTGGAGACTGCTGACCGAGAATTGGAAGAGGTTGCTGATATAGATGAATTCTTGGATGAGGACGGAGAGGAAGATGAGAATGAGGGACATGAAGCATTTGAGACTCCGGATCCTGTTGAACCTCCATCTGACAAGTCTGCACCAGTGGAGGGGGAGTTAGATAAATCTACAGAGGCAGCCAGCATTCCTCCTTTAGAGCCAGTGATTGTATCCAGTTCTACCGATGCGTCTGCTGAAGAGCAAGAGCAAGGCCAAGAAGTGCCTCCGACTATACCGTTACGAGATGAGCTGGCCACTCACACGGTCAATGTCATTCAAGGTATAGTGAATGAACTTAAAGCTTCTTTTGATACAGCTCAGAAAACACTGCTGAAAAGGATTAAGACTTCTGAAAATCTCATGCTTAAGAATATGGTGGAAATCAACCATAAACTGGACGTAATGGAGAAGAAATTTGAAGAGAAGTATACCGCGGCCGGCGAAGCTGTCACACTCTTAATGGCCGGCTTAAAAAAGAATACTGATACTCTGGCTGTCGTAAATCAGAACGCACACGTTGTAGCCAACAACATTCAGAAGTTTGATGGTAATATGGTCACTTTAAATGCCAATCAGCAGGCCCTGATCACTGAATTCGCCAAGACCACCAAGCATATTGATGACTCCCTGCACTCATATGCCAACTGCATAGCTGTCGAAGCCAAAAAGGGGGAGAAAGAGTATATAGCTAAGTTGGCCGAGCTTCAAGAAAGCATGGACACAAACTTCGCACAATCAAGCAAATATGTCTATGAGAGCTGGTGGTGGATGCTCCAACAGGCGCTAGGTACGTTAGGCGTCGTTCTGCCTGACAATCCTGTCGGTATTCATGGCCCTGAGACATTTAAGGCCGCTGAGGAAGTAAGTGTTGCTGAGGATGTAAGTGCAAGGGCTGCAGATATTCCCACACATGACGCTGATGCTAGGGCTCTCTCCAAAGCTAAACTGAGGAGCATGTTTGACCAAGAGGCCTTAGCAAAAGCCAGGGGAAAGAGAAAAGTTCAAGAAGGGACCTCCAAGGAGACACAGGCTGCAAAGAGAACTCGAATGAATGAGGAGGATGTACGAAATGAAAGGTGGAGTCCAGTTTCAAGGAACATCATCTTAGACACCTTCTGGCTGCAAGAAAGAGGAGAGATCAATCGAAACGAAGTATATAGCCAGTATGAGTGGGAAACGCACAAAACGTTTGAAGCGAAACGTAACATCTTTTTCAGAAACAACAAGGATCCAGATAAAGTTGCTCCTCCTAGGTATTACCCGAAGCCCAAAGAATACATGGAGAGGCAAAGCAAGAAGTACTTGGCTCAAAATCCTAAGGGTGATGTTGGGTACATTGGTCAAATGTACCTGATTTGAAGAAGCCTCACCTAACTCAATGATATACATCAGAATGTATTTGATGTTTGTTTGAGTTACTTGTGCAGGTTAGTTATACACTGGACTGAAGCTGAAAATTTCTAAGTCCATGTGTCGACACCCAGAGGGAAAGTGTCGACACTTGAGAAAGCTTGTGTCGACACCCAGACAAGCAGTGTCGACACTTGGAGTCATTGTGTCGACACCTGGGAAGAAGAGTCGACACCAGTCAGAAAGTGTCGACACTTGGAGCTGTGTCGACACTCAGTGTAGAAGAATGCAGAAAAGCTGTGTCGACACTTAGCAGAAGTGTCGACACCTAGAAGAGCTGAGTCTACACCAGAAAGTGTCGACACTTGAAGTAAGTGTCGACACTCAGCAAAAGTCTACAGATTCTAAGTACAAGTGTCGACACTCAACACAATGTGTCGACACTATGCAGAAGAGTCAGCACTGGAAGTAAGTGTCGACACTCAACACAATGTGTCGACACTCAATCAGCAGAGTCAACATATGAAGAATGTGTCGACACTCAGCACAATGTGTCGACACACACTCAAAGAAGTCAACACTTGAAGAATGTGTCGACACTCAGCACAATGTGTCGACACATAACCAGAAGACTCGACACTTAGCAAAGAACAGAAAAGTTGTAAAATATTCTAAGTACAAGTGTCGACACTAAAGGAATGTGTCGACACTCAGCTGAAGAAACAAGATTGAAGACTTGTGTCGACACCAAGAAGCAGTGTCGACACTTGACAGTTTCAACACATGAAGATGTGTCGACACAAAGGAGATGTGTCGACACTTAGAAGAATACAGATAAAGAATGAAGTACAAGTACTTGTGTCGACACTCAATTTCAGTGTCGACACATGCAGAAGTAACTGTGTCGAGACATACAAGGAATTGTGTCGACACCTTGTAGACTTGTGTCGACACTTACACAACATGTGTCGACACTTGGTCTATAAGTGTCGACACTTAAGAACAGAAAGTCTCGACACTAACTGACAGTTAGTGAGAATTTCAAGAAGTGACTGGTTGACATGACAGCTGCCAATCCAGCCGGTCTACAGCAACTGTCAAGAAGTCAAAAGTCTGTTATAAACCGGATCAGCCGGTTACCATGAAGGAAGCCTATAAATAGGCACCCAGAGTTTACAGAATGAAGTGGTTAAAAGGTTAAGTGGTTAAGTTGTTCACAATCATCACCTGTTGTGAGAATAATTGAAGTAGTTGATCAGTCTAAATCAAGAAGTGATACACAGAGGATCAACACAAGAAGATCAGGCAGTCCAACTGCAGATCTAAGTAGTTGGAGAGAGAGAGCTCCAACCAAGGATTCAGTCTTTGGAACTAAGGCTGAGAAGAACAATTCAGAGTCATCTGGATTTCAAGAAGCAGAGATCAAGGATCAACTGCAGAAGATTCAGACTAATTCAGTTCTACTCAAGAAGCTTTGAAGAAAGCTAAGTCAGTTTGGATCAAGCTGAGTTCTTCCAAGAACTCTTCAAGAAACTCTCAACTCCTCTCATCCTTTCTGAGTTGTAGAGTTAGCATTTGTAATTTCTATTTTAAACTTGTAAGATCCATTGGATCTGAGTGATTGTAAGCCTATTTTATAAAGGCTGAGGGTAGGGCTTGGTGCCTGAGTGTAGGAGTTGAAGAACTCTGAGTGTAGGCCTTTAATTGGCTGAGTGTAAGCCTTGATTGGCTGAGTGTAGGCCTGGGTGGCTGAGTGTAGGCCTTTTGGCTGAGTGTAAGGCTTTGGGCCTGAGGTAGGAACCTTGTTGGGTTCTGAGCTAGTGGAGAAGTTTGGCCGAATCTAGTACACTGCTAGATAGGCGAAGGGGGAAAGTGGATGTACCCAAAGATTGGGGAACCACTATAAAATTAGTGTGTCTTCTGTGCTGTGCTGTGCTGTGAATTGACTGCTTAATTTCTGTATTTGCTGTTAGCTGTAGTAATCAGTAAAAACTGTTGTGCTGCCAAACAAAGTCAAAAAAGGTTTAGGTCACCTATTCACCCCCCCCCCCCTCTAGGTGTTTAGGTACCATATCTTTCAAGTGGTATCAGAGCGAGGTTCCTCAAAATCAGGACTAACTGTCTGAGGAGATCCAGTTTGGCAGATTCAGTATAAGTCAGGAAACAGGAAACAGTTTCAAGAAAATCAAGAACATGGGTTCTTCAGAGAATCATAAGGAGTTGGGTTCAATGAAACTACCTATATGCAGAAAAGAGATCTTTGGGATCTGGAAAGAGAGGGTTAGGCTTTTTATGGAAGCCTCTGACCCTAGGATATACATCACAGTCAAAGAAGGGCCATATGTGCCCATGAAGATTTCAGTATTGGATGCAAATCAGAGGACTCCAAAGGATTTCTCTGAAATGACCAAGGATGAGATTGTCCTAGCAACCATGGACAAAAGAGCACAGAATATAATAGTTAGTGCAATTGATGATGCCACCTTCCAGAACCTTATTCACTGTAAAACTGCAAAAGAAATGTGGGACACCCTCATTGTCTATATGGAAGGTTCTGAAGAAGTAAGACAAGATAGGAAGTCCTTGCTTAATCAAGAATATGAGAGCTTTAGGCAAGGAAGAGGAGATAGCATCACTGAATGCTACAAGAAATTTTATAGAATTGTAAATGAACTCATGTCATATGGAAGAGAGTTCACAAACTATGAATTGAATGATAAATTCTTAAGGTCCCTCACCAAAGACTGGGACACCAAGATCTGTGCCATCAGAGAAATGGCAAAGTTGGGAGAAATTCCTCCTCCCACACTTTTTGGCAAGTTGTTATCTTATGAGATGCAATTGTCAGTGAGAAAAGAAGAAGAAAAGTCAACAAGGACTGAATACAGAGAAAAGACTGTTGCCTTTAAGTCAGATGTACCCAGAAAGAGCAGGACCAAGTCATCAACTCCTCCTCCTGAGGTAGTTGAATCAGAATCTGAAGAGTCAGAAAGTACAAAATCTACAAGCAGTGAAAGTGATGAAGACTTTGCTGCATTCACCAGACATTTTCAGAAGTTCCTTAAGAAGAAACAGTGGAGGTCTAGACCTTCATCTTCCAAAGGGAAAGAGGTTCAGTATCAGGAAAAGAAGCCTTCAAAGAAGGACAAGAAAAGGACCAAGACTAGTAAGGCAACTGGATCCAAGATAATTTGTTACTGCTGCAATAGACAGGGCCATGTTATTGCAGACTGTCCTGAAAGAAGGAAAGAATCCAGTGACAAAAAGAAAACACACTTCAAAGGAAAGAAGGAGAAGTCCTTTGTTGCAAAGAATGAGAAGACTCTTTCAGATATGTCTTCTTCAGACACTGAGACAGATGCTGAAGCCTATATTGGGCTATTTGCTGAAGAAGAAGAAGAGTTTATGCAGATCATGGAATCTATCTATGAGCAAGAAGACTGTCAAAGCCAAGGACTGATGGCTTTGACTGAAAGTACCAAAAACCTGGAGCAGCCAGGACCCAGTCAGGTACAAGGTTTAACTCAAAGTTCTGATTCCAGTTCTAGTTCAGAGTCAGATTATTCTTCATCAAGTGATGAGAATATATCTGAGTCTGAGGGAGATATTCATCAACTCCTAGATGAATATAAAGTACTATTGCAAGCCTATAAGAAAAGCAAGACCCTAGCCAAAAATTTGGCCAAGGAGATTGCTGATCTCAAGGCAGCTGCAATAGATTATGAGAAGAATTATGATCAAAAACTGAATGAAGGTAGCCAGGCTGAAACACATTACTGTGATTCAGATGGGTAACTATTACATTTAAAAATGATCAAATTAAGAAACTGGAGATTAATCTTCAGAAGGAGAAAGAGCTAGTAGCTAGGTTTTCAAAACCTAAATCAGTGCTACCCTTGATTGATGATTTTGTTCATCATAAAGGAAAGACTGGACTGGGTTTTGTTAATCCAGCTAGGACTGTTCAGGATCAGTCCAAGTCCAAGGGCAAAGCCCCAACATTCAACAAGACTGCTGTAGTTAAGACAGCTAAGTCAGAACCTAAGCAAAGGTACAACAAATTTGAATGTTGGTGCTGTGGCAAGGTTGGCCACTTTGCTTTGGATTGTTGGCACAATGCCAGTGCCAAGTTGAGTAGCAAGTTACCTGTTGGAAAGACAGCAGGTAGCTATGTCAATTTGCAAACTAACAATCACCAAGGACCCAAGTTTACTTTGGGTTCTAAGGTTCATTAATTTGTTTTGCAGGAGAATCCAAGTGGCCATACCCCTACATGGTACTTGGATAGTGGATGTTCCAGACACATGACTGGAACTAGGGGACTACTGAAGGACTACATCCCAATCAAAAATGGTCCAAAGGTGACCTTTGGTGGTTCTGAAAAAGGAATCATCAAAGGGTTTGGTAACATTTCTTCTAACCTTGTTACCATTACTCAAGTGGCTTATGTTAAAGGTTTGAAACACAACCTCATTAGTATAAGTCAATTAAGTGATGTAGGGTATGACATCTCATTTGTTAAAAATGGTTGTCATATCAAGAGGTCAAGTGATCAAGAGATCATTTTGACAGGATATAGAAAGAGAAATGTCTACTGTTTAGACATTATGGTTGAGAACAATAGTTCTCCAGTTTGTCTTGTAGCTGATGAGACAGTCTCTCAATGTGTCAAATGGCACAAGAGGCTTGCTCATCTTAATTACAAGACTATTGGCAAACTCTTTAGTAAAGAGTTAGTGAGGAATGGTCCTCAAGTTAAGTGTGTCAAAGATGGCATTTGCTCAGCTTGTCAAAAGGGCAAGCAGACTAAATCCACCTTTAGAAGCATTGACAACAAGGATGCTGTGAGGTGTTTATACCTCTTGCATATGGATCTATTTGGTCCAATGCCAGTTCACAGCTTAGGTAGGAAGGTCTACACCTTTGTAGTTGTTGATGACTACTCAAGGTTTTCCTGGGTGTTCTTCTTAAAGCAGAAATCTGAAACACCTAGTGTCTTCCACAGTTTTGTTAAGCAAATTCAGAATGAATTGAACTGTACAGTGGTCAAAATTAGAAGTGACCATGGTACAGAGTTTCAATCTGAAAGCATGACAAAATTATGTGAAGACTATGGGATATTTCAAGAATTCTCTTCACCTAGAACACCTCAGCAAAATGGCATTGCTGAAAGGAAAAATAGAACCTTGATAGAGGCTGGTAGAACCCTATTAAGTGATTCATCACTGCCAGAATATTTCTGGGCTGAAGCAGTAAACACTGCATGCCATGTGATAAATAGGGCTACCATCACTAAAAGGTTAAACAAGACCCCCTATGAAGTAGTGAAAGGCAGGAAACCAAATCTATCCTATTTCAGGATTTTGGTTGTAAATGCTTCATACTTAACAATGGGAAGTCTTACTTAACTAAGTTTGCTGCCAAATCCCAAGAGGGAGTGTTTGTTGGGTACAGCAGTAATAGTAAGGCTTATAGAGTCTACAACTTGACTACACAAGTTGTAGAGGAGTCTGTGCATGTAGTTTTTGATGAGACACTTCTTATTAACAATGAGTTGTCTAGTAGTGTGTGCAGCCCCACAGGTCTTTCTAAGAAGATGGACAAGCTAACCATGGAAGATGTACCTGCTGCAAGACAGCAAGTAGAAGAAGATGGCTTATGTCCAGGGGGAGAACTACATGTACCAGGAGCTGAAGAAGTTCAAGGAACTCAGCATGATGAAGATGCTGAAGAAGTACAACCAGAAGTAAGGATGCCTCCAGCCAACAGGCATCTAAGAGATCATCCAGTGGAGCTGATCATTGGAGATCCAAGACAAGGTGTTCAGACAAGGAGCAGAAATCAGAATGCTGCAGTATATTCAAGTTTTCTGTCTCAAATAGAACCAAAGAAATTTGAAGAAGCAATACAAGATCCACAGTGGACTGAAGCTATGCAGGAAGAGCTAAACCAGTTCAAGAGGTGCAAGGTTTGGGACTTAGTTCCTAAGCCTAAAGATCACAATGTGATAGGAACAAAGTGGATCTACAGAAACAAGTTAGATGAACAAGGAGTCATCATTAAGAATAAGGCAAGACTGGTTGCAAAAGGATATAGGCAAGAAGAAGGTATTGATTTTGATCAAACCTTTGCTCCAGTAGCCAGACTGGAAGCCATCAAGGATGTTCTTGGCCTATGCAACCTACCAAGGATTCAAAGTATACCAAATGGATGTGAAGTCAGCATTCCTTAATGGTAATTTAAAAGAAGAAGTATATGTGGAGCAGCCTTCAGGTTTTGTTGATCCTACTCTTCCACATTATGTCTATAGACTTAGGAAAGCATTGTATGGGTTAAAGCAAGCTCCTAGAGCTTGGTATGAAACCCTATCTAGTTTCCTCATTGAGAACAAGTTCACAAGGGGGAAAATAGATAAGACTCTATTCCTTAGGGAATCTAGAGGCAAAGTAATACTTGTCCAAATATATGTAGATGACATTATATTTGGGTCTACTGAAAGTAGCCTTTGCAAAAAGTTTGCAAAGCTTATGCAAAGTCAATTTGAAATGAGTAGTATGGGAGAACTGAAGTTTTTCTTGGGTCTCCAAGTTAAACAGACTGAAAGTGGCTTGTCCATATGTCAGTCAAAGTTCACCCTAGAACTCATAAGGAAATATGGTATGGATTCCTCCAGTACCATGAAGACTCCTATGGGGTCAAGTATGTCTCTAAGCAAGGATGATGCAGGGAAACCTGTGGATGAAACCTTGTATAGAGGGATAGTTGGCTCCCTACTATACTTGACTGCAAGTAGGCCTGACATTATGTATGCTACATGTGTTTGTGCCAGGTATCAAGCCTGCCCCAAAGAGTCTCACTTGACTGCAGTCAAGAGAATCTTGAGATATCTAAAGGGCACACCTTATCTAGGCCTCTGGTACCCTAGGAATGGAGATTTTGATCTAACAGGCTATTCAGATGCAGACTTTGCAGGATGCAAAGAAGATAGAAAGAGCACAACTGGATCCTGTCAATTCCTAGGTGGAAGACTCATTTCATGGAGTAGTAAGAAGCAAACCAGTGTGGCCATCTCCACAGCTGAGTCAGAATATGTAGCTGCAGGAAGTTGCTGTGCTCAACTTCTGTGGATTCAACATCAGCTAGAAGACTATGGATGTCAGGTAAGTAGAACTCCACTTTATTGTGATTCTACAAGTGCTATTTCCATAGCTAATAACCCTGTATCACATAGTAGAACTAAACATATTGAGATAAAATATCACTTTCTTAGGGAGCATGTAGAAAGAAATGATATTGCACTTGAATATGTTAAAACAGATAATCAGATAGCTGATATGTTTACTAAGCCCTTAGAAGAAGCTAAGTTTAATAGGTTCAAAATTGAACTAGGTATGATAAACTTAGACTAAGTATACAGAACAAAAATTGGCTAAGTAAAAAGGTGTCGACACATAGACAAGTCTATGTCGACACAGAATAGTAAGTGTCGACACTTCAGGAAAATGGTGTCGACACATCTAGGAAGTTAGTGTCGACACTTCAGAATGTTAGTGTCGACACATGTCGAGTAGGTGTCGACACATCCAATAAAGTGTCGACACTTAAGTTTTACTCAGAATTTTTCTAAGTAAAGTCTCGACACATGTCGAGTATAGTGGTGTCGACACTTAACCAAGTGTCGACACATAAAATCTGTTGACTAAATTTGTGTCGACACATGAGTGTCGAGACATTATAAGTCAGTGTCGACACTTATTGACAGTGTCGACACATCATTAGAAATTCATCCCGCCTGTTCGTCTTCAAACAAGAAAGGTATAAATAGGGTTCTGTCTTTGATTGTCGACACGCTTTCAAAGTTTCGAGACCTAAACTCTTGTGTCGACATTTCTCTCATCTCAAGACTAATTCTCAAAACCCTAATGGCTCCCAAGCTGGAAGAGAACGTAAACGAAGGCTATGAGCTTGTGCGAGGCGCATTTGACGACAGCGACCAGAAATCAAATCAGTGATAACCCTAATTGCCAATTCAGGATGGAGTTCTTGGTTTCAGAACCAACGAAAATATGGAAGAAGGAAGTCATTGAATTTCTTTCTGGCGCGTCTGTAGATGACTCAGGCTACAGGATTAAGTCAAGGGTGCATGGCACCAAGGTCAAAATATCACCCAAGTCTTTAAGAAAGGTACTTCAGCTACCTAAAGTTCAAGATGAAGAGGAAGTAACTGCTTCTAAGACCAGGGAAGCTCTTACTTGGTGTGGACTGGATCCAAGATGAAGGTGGGATCAGTCTTTAACAGAAAGGGTATGAATAATCAAGGCAAGTTCTTGTCAGAAATAGTGGGCAAGGTTATACTGAGCAAGCCAGGAGGGCATGACAGGGTGTCTGCCTCCATGTTTGAAGTCATGACCAGAATCATCTTCAATCTGAAAACAGATTGGTCAATGGTGGTTTATGAGAAAGTAAAAGAAAGCCTGAAGAAGCCCAATCTGGGCAGGATACTAAGTCTCTACCTGGCTGGATCAATTCCAGAGGTAATGAGCACTGCTGCAGGAACTAAGATCAATCATATGAGGAAATGGACTCAAGGATATTCTCTAGATGGGAAAGGGTGCTGGGTGTCAAAGGAATTGACCACCCCTGAAAAGCAAGCTTCTAAGAAAGACTCTCCTCCCAGGAAGAAGAGGAAGACTGCTGCTGTGCCTCAAGAGTCCTCCAGCAGCTCAGGCAGTGAAGAACATGTGGTCTTCACTCCTGAAAGTCCAGAAGATGTGGCTGCAGAGAAGACACCTGCTCCTCAGGAGGCAGCTGACATCCAGGGGGAGCTTCCAGGTGTAGCAGAACCATCTACACTGGAGAGTGAGCAAGCACCCTCCTCATTCAAGAAGAGGTACTTGTTGACTTAATACTTTGGATTTTCTATAATAAATTCTGATTTGTCTGATGACCATCAGCAAAATCAGCCAGCAAGTCAGAACCAGATGTTGGTTCTTCCTGACACATCTGTTGTACAAGAGTTATCCCTGATAAAGAAGTTGCTGAACCAAGTACATCTCCTGCACAGTCTCACCCCAGCAGAATACACAATGGAAGACCTCTTTTTGAACTTAGATCAAGAAGATTTTGATATGGAAAAGAATGCAGCTGATGCAGTAAAGGTGCTGCTGCTGAGGGGGAGAATTTGGATATTCAAGAAGAGCCTATAAGGCTAGATACTGAGAAGGCACAAGATGTGCATACTGAAAAACAATCCAGCCCTAAGGATAGGGTGGATATAGCCAGTACATCAGACTCTGAAGATGATGAAGCTGAGCAAGCTCAGAAAAAGAAGTTCTTTGTTTTCAAAAGAAGAAGCCAGAGCTATAAGAAGGCTCTAAACAGTTGCTCAACATTCCTTAGTTCAACAAGCTCCATCCACTGATTACAGTGCTCTACTGCTTGCAAGCAAATCAAGATGGATGAACAAAGGAAAGCTCTAGAAACTTATGTTGATGAAGGGCATAAGGCACTACAATCTGATCTAGGTCAGGAAATCAAGTCAATAAGGTTTGAAATGAACCTTAATAAAACAGAGATGACTGATGTTTTACAAAGGGTGCTCATGCAGTAGTCTATTTGGCAAACCATCAAGAGAAAAAAGACTCAGTGATGATATAGCACTAAAACAAGGCTATGTGCTGGAGAATCAACTGGATGAATGATAATTTGACTGCATCTCACAATGCCATAGTCACTGAACTCAAGAAAAAGTCTGATGAACCATCACCTCCACTGCTGCTGCCAAGGCTGATTTTGATAAGATATTTCAAGCAGAAATTGCTGCTGTACAGAATGCAATTAAAGACTCACAGAAGGTCATTTCAGAACAGCTTACAAAGCTTAGACCTTTCTTTAAAGAGGGCATCATAAGGTATTTGGATAGCCAAATCAGATTCCAGAAAGATGATGTGAGAGATCATGTAGCCCAAGAAGTCATAAAGGGGGAGAGAGTGTTAGTCAAGGCCAGTTCTGAGCATGCAAATGGATTTCAAATTCTATCAGGGCTACACTTGGATATCCTCCCCTGTGTGATGACAATGAAGTAGCTGAATCTGGTATTCAAGGAACATATCTTGGAGGTGAGCAACAAGCAGTGGCTGATGTAATCTATCCACCTCCAGACTTTGAAATGATTCATGCAGATATAAGCACAATGTATAGTCCAACTGCTGCAAGCCTAATATTATTCTGGAAAAGGTTGTTCAACCTATCACAGCTGCAATGCAAGAGGCTTTGGACAAAGAAGAAGAAAAACTAGGCTGTCAAAGAAGAAGTTTAGGGAAATTGCTGAGCAAAAGCCAGATTTTGAACAATGGAGCCCTACTTCTAGAAACATAATTCTCACAGCCTGGAAAGCTGCCAGGACAATGCCCATGAGAGAAACAAGTGGTTCTCAGAGGCTGAATGGAGAAAGCATGAGAGTAGGCAGGAAGCAATTGTCCAATATAGAAGGAAGGCTAAGTTAGGAAAGCTACCTCCAACAGCTGTGGAGCCTAGCAAGTACTTTCCTAAGCCCTATCATTATTTTGAAAGACAAAAGATCAAGGCTGAAGAACAGAAGAAGAAGGACTCCAAAGGGAAGAAGCCTGCTGAAGCTGAGCCTGCTGCTGCTGCTGCTGTAAAAGCTCAAGTTAAAGCTGGAAAAGGAATTGTTATTAAAGAACCTGATCAGAACTAGATTAGGAATTAACTTGATGCTTGTTGTAATCTGTTAAGTGAAAAACATTGTAATACTTCATTGAAAATGTATAAGGAACATTATTGAAACAGTATATGATAAATATAGTATGAATGTTCTGAAATATGTGTGTTTCTTAATTGTTCTGCAATGTTTAATAAGTATACATGTGTGCTTTATTACATGTTTAAGTTTTACCTGTTGTCATTTATATGTTTTACATCATTTTGTAATTTTTAATTATGAGTGGTGTATATCATTGACTAAGGTTATGACTTCTCCAAATAGGGGGAGATTGTTGGGTACATTGGTCAAATGTACCTGATTTGAAGAAGCCTCACCTAACTCAATGATATACATCAGAATGTATTTGATGTTTGTTTGAGTTACTTGTGCAGGTTAGTTATACACTGGACTGAAGCTGAAAATTTCTAAGTCCATGTGTCGACACCCAGAGGGAAAGTGTCGACACTTGAGAAAGCTTGTGTCGACACCCAGACAAGCAGTGTCGACACTTGGAGTCATTGTGTCGACACCTGGGAAGAAGAGTCGACACCAGTCAGAAAGTGTCGACACTTGGAGCTGTGTCGACACTCAGTGGTAGAAGAATGCAGAAAAGCTGTGTCGACACTTAGCAGCAGAAGTGTCGACACCCAGAAGAGCTGTGTCTACACCAGAAAGTGTCGACACTTGAGTAAGTGTCGACACTCAGCAAAAGTCTACAGATTCTAAGTACAAGTGTCGACACTCAACACAATGTGTCGACACTATGCAGAAGACTCAGCACTGGAAGTAAGTGTCGACACTCAACACAATGTGTCGACACTCACATCAGCAGAGTCAACATATGAAGAATGTGTCGACACTCAGCACAATGTGTCGACACACACTCAAAGAAGTCAACACTTGAAGAATGTGTCGACACTCAGCACAATGTCGACACATAACCAGAAGACTCGACACTTAGCAAAGAACAGAAAAGTTGTAAAATATTCTAAGTACAAGTGTCGACACTAAAGGAATGTGTCGACACTCAGCTGAAGAATCAAGATTGAAGACTTGTGTCGACACCAAGAAGCAGTGTCGACACTTGACAGTTTCAACACATGAAGATGTGTCGACACAAAGGAGATGTGTCGACACTTAGAAGAATACAGATAAAGAATGAAGTGCAAGTACTTGTGTCGACACTCAATTTCAGTGTCGACACATGCAGAAGAAACTGTGTCGAGACATACAAGGAATTGTGTCGACACCTTGTAGACTTGTGTCGACACTTACACAACATGTGTCGACACTTGGTCTATAAGTGTCGACACTTAAGAACAGAAAAGTCTCGACACTAACTGACAGTTAGTGAGATTTCAAGAAGTGACTGGTTGACATGACAGCTGCCAATCCAGCCGGTCTACAGCAACTGTCAAAGAAGTCAAAAGTCTGTTATAAACCGGATCAGCCGGTTACCATGAAGGAAGCCTATAAATAGGCACCCAGAGTTTACAGAATGAGTGGTTAAAGGTTAAGTGGTTAAGTTGTTCACAATCATCAACTGTTGTGAGAATAATTGAAGTAGTTGATCAGTCTAAATCAAGAAGTGATACACAGAGGATCAACACAAGAAGATCAGACAGTCCAACTGCAGATCTAAGTAGTTGGAGAGAGAGAGCTCCAACCAAGGATTCAGTCTTTGGAACTAAGGCTGAGAAGAACAATTCAGAGTCATCTGGATTTCAAGAAGCAGAGATCAAAGATCAACTGCAGAAGATTCAGACTAATTCAGTTCTACTCAAGAAGCTTTGAAGAAAGCTAAGTCAGTTTGGATCAAGCTGAGTTCTTCCAAGAACTCTTCAAGAAACTCTCAACTCCTCTCATCCTTTCTGAGTTGTAGAGTTAGCATTGTAATTTCTATTTTAAACTTGTAAGATCCATTGGATCTGAGTGATTGTAAGCCTATTTTATAAAGGCTGAGGGTAGGGCTTGGTGCCTGAGTGTAGGAGTTGAAGAACTCTGAGTGTAGGCCTTTAATTGGCTGAGTGTAAGCCTTGATTGGCTGAGTGTAGTAGGCTGGGTGGCTGAGTGTAGGCCTTTTGCTGAGTGTAAGGCTTTGGGCCTGAGGTAGGAACCTTGTTTGGGTTCTGAGCTAGTGGAGAAGTTTGGCCGAATCTAGTACACTGCTAGATAGGCGAAGGGGGAAAGTGGATGTACCCAAGATTGGGGAACCACTATAAAATAGTGTGTCTTCTGTGCTGGTGTGCTGTGCTGTGAATTGACTGCTTAATTTCTGTATTTGCTGTTAGCTGTAGTTCGTAATCAGTGAAAAACTGTTGTGCTGCCAAACAAAAGTCAAAAAAGGTTTAGGTCACCTATTCACCCCCCCCCCCTCTAGGTGTTTAGGTACCATAATTTCAGGTGACTTAGCTAAGGACAAATAGTCAACACTTTATAATCTTGTCACTGTGTCTTAAGAACATTTAATGATTATTATTGTCATATAACAATTCTGGATTATATGTGAATATATTTATCTTGGTATATATATTTGAATTTGTGAATGACTCAAGTCCTGATCTGATTTCATATATTCTCTTGTGCTGCATGTTTAATTTCTGAATGCTATGTTTATTATTTGATATGTGTTATTCATCTTAGCTAGTAGGGTTTTGGCTTCGTCAAATAGGGGGAGATTGTTGGGTATTGTATCCACGATTACCTAGATTTGAGGAAGCCACCTGTCAAGCTAAGATGAATTCACAATGTATTTGATGAAACATCTTAAGTTGTACTTGCAGCTCCTCCACGCTAAGTGCACACCAAGGTCAGGGTGCAGTAGGTCAATATAACACGGGTCTGCACGACGTATCCCTCGTTGAGCAGAATCAGTGTGTTGGCCTATGTGTACTCTCTCTATTGGAGTCACTTTACTTTCAAGTACAGGCAGTTCATATGCAAGAGAAGACAAGGAGCATGGATGGATCAAGGAGCAGCTCCTGGGCGGAAGACGAAATTCGTCTAAGGAAAATTCGATGAGAATCACCAAGTGATTCTCGCCGATTCGGCGAGAATCACTAGTATCTCGCCGAATCGACGAGAATCATAATGATTCTCGCCGACTCCTTCTGGCTACCTCAAAACGGTGCCAAGTAAGATTTCGGCGAGAATCACTAGTGATTCTCGCCGAACATGGCCAAGCAGCCCATGTATACAAAGTGAAATTCGTTGAGAATCAATAAGTGATTCGGCAAGAATCACTAACGATTCTCGACGAAAATCGTCGAGAATCACTTGGTGATTCTCGCCGATTCGTCGAGAATCGCCTGGATTCTCGCCGATTTTCACCTTGGCATTTTCTCTGAATTTGCTGAACCGGATTCTGCCGGCTGTTAAATTCCTGGACCGGGATTTGGGGATTTCTATTGTGGGTCCCACAAAACGGTCATATTGGAGAAAACTTTCTTCTCTTCCTCAGTATTTAATATACAGTATTTTTGAACAGTACAAAGAAAGAGAAAGAAACTTAGCCGCATCGTAACCTAATTCCGCGACTCCTCTCCGCACGCCGCCGTCGCGCTCGGGATTGTTGGTCGCCGTCAACATTTGAGATTCCTTCGTAATCTCCTGGCGACAGAAGCTTAGCAAGCTTGTGTCTCACGCGTCTATCCAGAGATCTCTTGTCTCTCGATTTGTTGACCGTAAAAACTCCTCCGTCCGAATCGATCGAGACGACCGATCCTAGAGTGACCACGTTGGTAGACCTAGTTTGCTTCGCTACGAAGTTTGGATCTCCAAGTTCAGCAGCCGTCATTATCATCGTAGCCGCCGATCCCGAAGCTAGCCGCCGCTCGTGTGCCTCGCCGCCGGTTTCCGGGGAGATCTTCTCCAAGTAGAACCGAGGTTGTAGACCTTCATCATCGACTGTCAAAAAACACGTCGTCGAACGAGAGGAACACCGTAGTCTCCGAAAGAAGTTTGTATCTTTGTAATACATTCCATATTTACTTTTGTTGTAAAGGACGATTGTTCCGTGTTGTAAAAGGGTTGGGTGCAACCCGTTTTGTGGGAGTGTTGACTCTCACGTGTGGAAGGGCTCCTTCCGTTAGTGCAGGGATTGGATTTCAATCCCGTTGGAGAAGTGACCGAGTCGTCCCTTGTTGGGGAGATAGGTCGAAGGGGGAAAGTGGATGTACCCAAGTTGGGGAACCACTATAAATTTGCTGTGTTTTCTGTGTGTTGTGCTCTTTATTTTTATTGTGCAGGTACTCTCGTAAATTCCGCAAAAGCACTACTCGTCACCTATTCCCCCCCCCCCATAGGTGCACATAGCTGACACTAGGTGGACTTTCACCCCTCTCTTTTCCTTTGTTGTTTGTCTTGCAGGAGAGAAGTAGGTGTGCGATCACCCATTCCCCAATGGTGAACTCCACAAAGACCGAGTTCTCGGTTTGAACATTTTTGGTGCGGTGAGCGTGGAGCGTGGTCAACACAAAAAATCTTCGGCGAGCTCAATGACTGGAGGATCAGGGCAAGGCTCAGACAGGTCCGACTCGCCACCCCCTCCTCCTCTCTCCACAGTGGGGATGTTCGACGAATTTAGGCAAGAGGTGCTCGACCTCGTCAGGTTCACACTGGGAGCGCATGCCGAGTGCTCGACACCAGCAGCACCTGTACTCACAGTCCCGCCTCTCGACAAGGATGCTCCCGGCAGGCGAGCTGGGAAGGAGGTCGCCAAGGATGGGAGAGGATGTGAGCTCCCCGGGCGAGTACTCTTCCCGGGCTCGGCAAGTGGGGGTCGGGTCGGCGAGATGGGGGTGCGAGACCCACCGGTTCGCCCAATAGGTGGAGGCAGCCCTTCAGCGAGTTAGTTTCTTCAGCCCCAGTTCCAGAGGGGTTCAGGGAGCCAGAGATGTCTTACTACACCGGGAAGGGAGACCCGGTCCTGCACGTCTAGTGGTTTGAGGACGTGGTCTCGATCTGACAGATGTCAGATGGTTTCAAGTGCAGGATCTTCGCCATCACTATCAAGGAGAAGGCGAGAGAGTGGTTCCACCAGCTGCCGGCCAGCTCCATCTACTGCTTCGAGGACCTGTGTCAGGAGTTCATGTTGGGGATCACCACCTCCAAGAGCAGGAGGAAGGAGTTGAAGTCCCTGTTCCACATCAAATAGTTGGTGAACGAGACCTTGGGTAGTTATGTTGACCGGTTTTAGGAGGAGGTCACCCAGGTCCAAGAGATGTCATGGCATAGCCTGATGATGGCTTTCACCCTGGGACTGCAGTATGGGTTCTTCGGGATGGAACTGAAAAGGGAGCCCCCCTTTTCTATGACGAGCTGATGGAGAGGGCGACAAGGGAAGTCGACGGGGAGGCGTCGAACCCGGAGTTTGCCCAGAAGCTGTCCAGGTGGGCCATAGAGGAGGAGAAGGAGCCAAGGGGTGGTAGAGGTCAGGAGGAGAGGAGTACTAAACCCCAGCATAGGGAATAACGACAACTACATTAACAGCAATAGACCAGGTGGGGTCATTAGGAGCTTGACCGTCGGCTAGGTTGGAAGCTGGAGTGGCAATACTATGGGCCGCATAGAGGTTTCCATGGCAGAGACAACCAATCGCCAGGGGGCCAGGGTCAGTTTCACCCCCCGAGATGGATGCAGGGGGAGAGACCTCCCCTCCCCTATCAAAATCAGGCTATAGCTATAGCCCTGGGGGAGAGGAGGAGAGCGACACGGATAAGGAGAAGGGAAGTCAGGGTGGAGTTTTCCTACTGCGACTTCCACCAGAAAGAGGGGCACGCCGCAGCCACGTGCCCGGAGTTCCTCGAGATGAGAAGAAACAGGGAGCAGCAACAACAACAAGGCCGCCAGGAAGTGTGGATTAAGGAGGTCCTGCCTCGGGAGGAGGAGGATAGGTGCGAAGACCGGGCGAATGTTGGAACCCGGGGAGGGATCAGAGTGATCCACGGGGGGGGGGGGGATTGAGGCTTCCTGGAAGGCAAGCCTCCACACTATGTATCAAAGGAGCATTGGCTCCACATCTCAGATCCCACCCCTGGAGGAGAAGATCACCTTCTCCAGAAGTGATATGCCGGATCATGAGGATCCCTTTTACGATGCGCTGATCATCCATACAGCCATTGAGAACTTTACAGTCTCCCGCATCCTCATTGACAATGGTAGCTCCGTCAACATCATCTTCAAGAAGGCATTTGACACGATGAAGGTGGAGGCGAAGAGGGTGTTGGCCTCGGATGGGCCCTTGTTTGGATTTTCGGGGGAGAGGAAGGAGGCAGAAGGAGGAGTGGGACTCCATGTCACTCTGGGGGGACAGTCCCGCACTTACAGGTTCGTCAGAGTGGACGTCCCTAGTGGCTACAACGCCATATTCGGGAGGCCCCTCATCGGTGCCTTCTACGGTGTCCCCTTATTCTTCCATCAATGCTTGAAGTTCAGCTCCAAAGGGATCCAGGTTCGGGTTCGGGGTGACCCTAAAGTGGTAAGGGAGTGTTACATCACCGTCGTGAACTCTATCTCCAGGTAAGAGGGGGTCAAAGAGATGGAGTGGAGGATGGAGGAGGCAGAGCAAGATGCCGACGAATGGCAGATGGAGGTGGAGGAGAGTTGCGCCCAGGTGGAGGCGGCAGGGGTCCAGGAGGAGTTGGACGAGGCGATGACCGAGGAGGAGGAGGTGGGAGTTGAGGAGGTTCTTATCCCGGAGGAGAGGGACGTTGGATAATGGGGGGAGTAGTCCAAGTTAGAGGCTGCGGAAGAGGTCATGGAGATGGATGTCCTCACCCTTGAAGGTAGGGTAGAGAAGGTTCGCATCAGCGGGGAGCTGACCCCGGAGGCCCAAGGCAGGATGCTGGCATGCATCCAGAATAACGTGGACATCTTTGCCTGGAGCGCAGCAGAGATGCCGGGGATCGATGCGGACGTGGCCTGCCACCGCCTCAACCTGGACCCAGGAGCCCTCCCCGTCCAACAGAAGAAGAGGTCCACCGCGGACAAGCTGGCCGAGCCCATCAGGGAGGAGGTGGACAAACTCCTCAAAGCCGACTTTGCATCTGAAATACAATACCCCGGCTGGGTCTCCAATTTAGTTATGGTTTAAAAAGAAGACGGATGATGGCGTATGTGTGTCGGTTTTTCCTTACTTAATAAATTGTGCCCTAAGGACTGTTATCTTTTGTCTCGGATCGACGTGCTGGTTAACTCGGCCGTCAGTTTTCTTGTAATGAGTTTTCTAGATGCATTTTCAGGTTATCACCAGATCAGGATGCACCTCCCCCGACATCAAAGATGTCTCTTTCAACACGTGGGATGGGTGCTACTGCTACAAAATTATGCCCTTTGGGCTAAAGAATGTAAGGGCGACAAATAAGAAGATGATGGATAGGGTCTTCTGAGAACAGAAGGGGAGAAACCTGAAGGTGTATGTGGATGATCTCATGATCAAGAGTCGAGATGTGGTCTCTCACCTCCAGGACCTGGAGGAGACCTTCACCACCCTACACAAATACAAGATAAGGTTGAACCCCCTGAAGTGCATTTTCGGGGCCAGCAGGGGGAAGTTCTTGGGCATCTCCTCACCCCCATGGGGGTCGATCCAAATCCTGACTAAGTCCGTGCGATCATGGATATGGGATCGCCTTAGAATGCTAAAGAGGTGCAGAGGTTGACAGGGAAGCTGGTAGGGTTGAGCAGGTTTCTCTCCCGGGCCGGAGAGAAGTGCTCCCCCTTCTTTAAAACATTGGGGGGGGGCATAAGTTTGAGTGTACTGGGGAATGCGAGGAGGTGTTCCAAGCCTTGAAGAAGCAGTTGACCCAGGCTCCGCTGCTTCAAGGGCCAAAAGAGGGGGATGACATGTATTTATATCTCGGGGTCGAAGCAGAGACCCTGAGCTTCATCCAGGTTCGAGAAGAGGGGAAGAAACAGTTGACCATATATTATGTGAGTCGGGTCCTGAGGAAGGCCGAGCTTCGGTATCCTATCTTAGAAAAGTTGGCCTTCGCTCTAGTAATCTCGGCTCGGAGACTCCGACCCTACTTCCAGGCACACTTGATCTGAGTGGTGACTGACCATCCCCTCCGCAACATCTTCGAGGGGGTGGAGCATTCGGGCAGGTTAGACAAGTGGTCGGTAGAACTGAGTGAGTTTGATATCTCCTTTGTCCCCTACCTCTCGATCAAGGCCCAAGCAATGACTGACTTTTTAGCTTACTACGTGCTCGAGGTGGCGGAGGAAGAACTCACTCGCCCCGCTCCATGGAAGGTGAAGGTAGATGGAGCTTCGTTGAAGCATTATTTGGGGGTGGGGGTGATCTTGGAGAGCCCTCAAGGAACAAAGATAGAACAAATAATAGTTATTTATTTTTCTATTACTAACAACCAGGCCGAATATGAGGCCGTGATAGCTGGACTGCGCCTAGCCAGAGAGCTGGGAGTACTTGACATGGAGGTCCTTACTGACTCCATGGTGGTGGCTTCCCTGATCAACAGAGATTTTGAGGCAAGAGAGCCTACCCTCCAGTTATACTTGACAAAGGTGAAGGGGTCATCGGCATGTTCCAGACTGTTGGAACACCCTATTACTAATTTGGGTCAGGATCACTATGTCTCTAGGAACCTTTGTTTGACCTTCTGTATAGCTTAATAGGTCAATTAGAATTGAGTCTAAGGGTTAGTAGTCTAGGTTTGGAAGCTGCCCTGAAGACCAAGTTTTTCTGTCTGGAGACTAAGTCTGATCGTCGAGCTCAGCACGACGATTCGTCGAACTCATGTCGACGATCGTCTAGCTCAACTTCAACAGATCGTCGAGCTCCATTCGACGATCGCTGAGCTCAACTTCTCAATATCGTCGAACTCCATTCGACGATCGGTGAGCTCAGTTCGACGATTTTGACTATGCATTGGATCTTTATCTCTGAGCTCAGTTCGACGATCTTTGAGCTCAGATCGACGATTATTTTGCTGCTTGAGTTTTCCAGTTCGCTGAGCTCAGCTCGACGATAGCAGAGCTCAGTTCGACGATTTCAGATAACTTCCAGAATTCAAATTCAAATCAGTCAGGAGTTATTCTGCAATTAATTCAGAGATTTGCTAGCCGTTTTCATTTATTTCTGGACCAAGTTTCAAGGGATCTTTCAAGGAATAATTCTGTGGACTTTCCTCCAGAAGAGTTTTTGCAATTAAGGATGCAATCAATGCAGACCAACGGCTATCTTTGACAGAGAATGATATTCTATTCTGTAACAGAGAATAAAAGACAGAATGTTTTTGAATCAATAGAGATTAACAAGAAGAGAATACACAACACAGATTACAGAGACTCTTTCAAAATTTTCTGTCAAAAAGAATTCTGAAGAACACTCATCAAAGAGATCAAGCTTTCAAAAATCTTCAGATCTCTTCAGCTCTCAAAGTGTTCAAGGCCAACATCATCTCAAGACTCCAGACACTCAACATTTCAGTCATTGCTGAAACCATCTATTGCTGGAGTTCTACCTTTAAAGGCCTATCACCCTCAGCAAAGCTTTTCTTCCTGAAGATTTCAAGGATTCAGGGGGAGCTTTGACATCAGTCCACATAGTCTTCTCAGTTGTTTGAGAAAGAGAAGACTGCCATCACTCTCTCACCCCTAGTTTGTAAAGGGTTTCTCAAACTCCCTTCAAAAGTTTAAATCTGGTTTTTGAGCACCTTGTCAAAAGCTCATTGGTGGCAAGACACCTGATCAAAAAATCTGCTTTGGTTTTTGAGCACCTTATCAAAAGCTCATTGGTGCCCAGGACACCTGATAAACTCATCCTGCAGTGGATTCCTACCTAGGGTGGTAGAAGAGTGGTTGTACCCAAGTTTGGGGAACCACTATATTTCCTTGTGTCCTCTGGCTCTGCTTGTTTACTTTTTGTTTCTGGCCTTGATTTGTCTGTGCTTAGTTTTTGCATAGCTTAGTTCTGTGATTAGATTTACATTTGCTTCCCTGCTCACACTTATTACAACAATTGTTGTAAAAGTTTTTAAAAGTACTAAAACACCATATACTCTATTCACCCCCCCCCTCTAGAGTATATCAGATCTAGTTGCCCTTTCAATTGGTATCAGAGGGAGGTTGGTTAAACATACCATACCTGATTGGTTGTACAGGCTAACACCTGAACCCCAAGATCCTAAACTAGATCTGTTTTTCTTTTGTATTTTATTATTAGATTTTGTGTGCACAACTCATGGCCCAAAACAAAGATTATGCTAGCACCAGACCTCCAGTGTGCAATCTTTCCAAGTTTGCACTTTGGAAGGCAAAGATTAGACTTTACATGAATTCCATTGACGAAGATATTTTCAATTCTGTTTTGACAGTGTGTCCAAGACCCCCAGAGAGCACAAGCACAAATGCTGTTCCACCTCCATCAGGAACAGATGCTGACATCAAAAAATGGAAAGTAGCTGATGCCAAGGCTATGAACATCCTAGCCCAGACAATGTCAGATGACATATTCCAAAAGGTAGCTGAATGCAACTCAGCCAAGGAGTTTTGGGACAAGCTCTCAGAAATTGTCTCAGGCTCAGCTGATGAGAGAAAGGACAGAAGATCTCATCTCATCTCCTAATATGAGAACTTCAAGAAGGGAGAGACTGAGTCAGTGGGAGACATGTACAACAGATTGAGTCTAATTGTCAGTGAACTAAGGACATTGGACAAAGAGATTTCTCTGACAGAACTTAATGACAAGATCCTAATGTGCTTCCCCAGCACTTGGGATTCAAGAATCTGGCCAATTAAGGATGCCAGAAGTCTAAATGAGATCACCACTGAAGCCTTGTTGGGTAAGCTCAAATCTTATGAGCTACTCATCAAGAATAGAGAGGAAGAACAGAAGGCTGCTTCACCAGTCATAAGGAAAGAGAAAACTATAGCCTTCAAGGCAACTGAGGATCTGCCTGAAGATAAGAGCACAGGCAATGATGAACTACTCAGCTTGTTGGCCAAAAGATTCTACAAGATGGCCAGAAAGGACTTCAGAAGAAGATCATACAAGGAGCAGGACAAGCCAAGGTATGACAAGTCCATTAGCAACAATAAAGACATTATTTGCTTTAGTTGCAGGAAACTAGGGCACATAGTTCCTGACTGTCCAGAGAACAAGACCAAGGACAGAAGGGACAGAAAAGAAAGAAGAAAGGAGAAGGACCCCAAAAGGAATGGCAATAGCAAACCTTCTTCCAGCAAAAATAAGCATACAAGGAAAGGGTTTGTTGCTGAATCCTGGAGTGAGACAGAAGAGGAATCAGAAGCCTCATCCAGCTCCAGTGATGATGAGGATGATGCAGAAGAAAAGGAGTTCTGCATGATGGCAATCAATGAATCACAGCACAATTCAAAGGAAGAAGAGTCAGAGTCAGACTCAGAGACTCAACCTGAAGAAGATCAGGTAATTAGCTCTTTTGATTTTAGTTCAGAAGATTTTAAATCTGAATTTAAAGCACTGTGTTTGGACCTGCTAAAGTCTGAGAAAGAGATTATCTCTCTCAAAAATCAATTGTCTGAACACAATGTTTTAAAGTCAGAAAACCTCAAACTCTCTCAGGAGTTGGAGAACTGTAGGGAACAGATAGCTACACTGAAAAGTGAGCTCTCTGAGGCCAAGAAGCTTGAAGAATCCCTTAATGGGAGAAACATCAAGCTGATGGATATCACAAGCACAGTGAACTCTAGATTCAACAAGACACTGGGCTTGGGTGCTTCATCCAGCCAACCTATAGTCCTAACAACTCCCATCAAGTTTATTTCTAACAAGGGAAATGGAGTTGTAGAGGTTGCCAGGAAAAATTCTGATCTGCCTCAGAAAACTGAGTCCCAGCAAAAATCGTCGAACGGAGATCGACGATCGCCGAATGAAGATCGAAGATCGCCGAACGTAGCTCGATGACCTCAGGAAAAATCGTCGAACGCAGGTCGACGAATCTCAGCCAAAGTCGTCGAACGCAGCTCGGCGATCTCATATACCTGACCTCAGCCATAGTCGACCGTCGAACGGAGCTCGACGATCTGACCCAAGATCGTCGAACGCAGCTCCAAGATCGTCGAACAGAGGTCAGAACTCTGGAAACTTTTTCAAAGGCAAATCAAAATTGAATCCTAAGGGTTCTTCATCCCAAACCTTTAACCCTTATACTGAATGGATTTTACCTCCAAAGAGATATCATCCTGAAGGATATAAGAGTCAGCCAGGGATGTCTTTCATTTCTGAATTTAGAGGTTATCAACCTAGGCCCAAGGTAAACTGGGTCAAAAACAAGTGAATTGTTTTATGTGCAGATGAAGACCTATCCAACATCTAACCAGCAATGGTACTTGGATAGTGGGTGCTCTAAGCACATGACAGGGAATAAGGATAACCTCACATCCTTCAGAGCCAAGCTTGGACCCAAAGTTATCTTTGGTGATTCCAACTTTCGACAGACTAAAGGATATGGTACAGTCTAGATTGGTTCAGTAACCTTCAAGAAGGTAGCATATGTGGAAGGACTGAAGCACAACCTAATCAGCATCAGTCAGCTATGTGATGAAGGCTACCAGGTGACCTTCAGCAAAACCTTATGCAAAATCAAGTCAGAGGACAACACAACTGTGTTGACAGGTATAAGGAAAGGTAGCATCTACCTAGTAGACTTTCTTTCAACTGATATAGATATCTGCTTGTTTAATTCAGTCTGTAGACCAAATGTTTTATGGCATAAGAGACTAGGACACCTAAACCTTAGAACTATTGATAGGCTATCCAAGGACAACCTTGTTAGAGGACTACCTTCTGGCCCCTACAAGAAGGAAGGACTCTGCAAGGCATGTCAATTAGGCAAGCAAACTAAAAACAGTTTTAAGTCACTTAATAAGAGTGATTCACCTAGGATATTGTACCTGTTACACATGGATCTATTTGGACCCATCACAGTACAAAGCCTAGGAGGGAAATCCTACACTTTAGTAATTGTAGATGACTTCTCTAGATTCACTTGGGTGTTCTTTCTAAGGAAGAAGTCTGATAACTTTAAGTGTCTGACAGAGTTTCTCAAATGTATACAGATTGAGTTCAATACTCACATTGCCCTGATCAGAAGTGATCATGGGACAGAGTTTGATTCTCTTCTTATGCAAGAGTTCTGTCAGAGTGAAGGGATCAGGCATACTTTCTCAGCTCCTAGAACTCCTCAACAAAATGGGGTAGCTGAAAGGAAAAATAGAACCCTTATTGAATCTGCCACTACATTGTTGTCAGATGCTCATCTACCTCTATCCTTTTGGGCAGAGGCAGTGAACACCTCCAACTATGTGCTGAACAGAAGTCTGATATATAAACTGAAGGGAAAGACTCCCTATGAATTACTCAAAGGGAAGAAACCTAAAGTTGACTATTTTAGAATTTTTGGTTGCATTTGCTATATTCACAATAATAACAAGAAACACTTAGCAAAATTTCAAGCCAAAGCTGATGAAGGAGTGTTTCTGGGATACTCCATGATCAGCAAGGCCTATAGGGTCTATAATAAATCATCTTTGAAAATTGAGGAATCTGTTCATATTTCATTTGATGAAACTAACATGTCTTTCAAGGAGAAGATTTCTTCTACCATAGAACCTTTGCAGGAACACTCTCTAGTTGAAGATATGAACAAGCTACAGGTTGCTCAAGAGGATGAAAGCAGTGAAGATGAAGGGAATGCTCAACACATTGAAGCTCAACTTGAAGAGCCAGTTGTTGTACCACAAGAGGAAACAACACAGGTTGGTGAACAATCAACACCCCCTGTTGATTTAGTAACATCAAGAGACCATCCAATTACCCAAATAATTGGAGAACTCTCAGCTGGTGTGCAAACCAGAAATCAGGTCAACCAAAACCTGTTGCACACCTGCTTCCTTTCTCAAATTGAACCTCAGTCCATTCAAGATGCAGAGCAAGATCCTCACTGGATCATTGCAATGCAAGAGGAGTTGCATCAATTTGAGAGGAACAAAGTATGGGAACTAGTGCCAAAGCCTAAGGATCATTCCATTATTGGAACAAAATGAGTATTCAGAAATAAACTGGATGATCAAGGAGTAATTATAAGGAACAAGGCAAGGCTAGTTGCCCAGGGATATTCTCAAGAAGAAGGAATTGACTACGACCAGACCTTTGCACCTGTTGCAAGATTAGAAGCCATCAGGATATTTTTAGCTTATGCAGCTCACAAAGGCTTCAAGGTCTATCAGATGGATGTCAAGAGTGCCTTCTTAAATGGAGACATCAAAGAGGAAGTTTATGTCAGACAACCTCCAGGTTTTATCTCTCCAACTTATCCTGATTATGTTTTTAGACTGAACAAAGCATTATATGGTCTCAAGCAAGCTCCTAGAGCATGGTATGAGACCCTAGCATGCTTTCTCTTGGAAAATGGTTTTATAAGGGGTAGAGTAGACCAAACTCTTTTTATTAGAACCCATAAGTCTCATACCCTACTAGTGCAAATTTATGTAGACGATATCATTTTTGGTTCTACTGACTCAAAATTGTGCAGAAGGTTTTCTAACCTGATGCATTCTAAATTTGAGATGAGTAGCATGGGTGAGCTATCCTTCTTCCTAGGATTGCAAGTCAAACAACATGCTGAAGGCATCTTTATTTCTCAAACCAAATATGCTAATGAACTGGTTAAGAAATTTGGTATGTCTGAGGCATCTTGTATGAAAACACCCATGCCTACCAATGCTGTATTGGATGCTGATGAACATGGGAAACCTGTTGATCAGACAACATATAGAGCAATGATTGGCTCTTTACTGTATCTTACAGCTAGTAGACCAGATATAATGTTTGCTACATGTATATGTGCTAGGTTCCAAGTCAGCCCTAGAGAGTCACACCTAACATTAGTAAAGAGGATTCTCAGGTATGTTAAAAGTTGTCCAAATCTAGGTCTCTGGTATCCAAAAGATTCAGCATTTGATTTAACTGGATTCTCAGATGCTGATTATGCTGGATGCAGAATTGACAGGAAAAGCACCAGTGGAACTTGTCAGTTCATTGGTGACAGACTTGTCTCTTGGTTTTGTAAGAAACAAACATATGTGTCAACCTCAACTGCTGAAGCTGAATATATGGCTGCAGGCAGTTGTTGTTCACAAATATTGTGGATTCAAAACCAACTCCTAGATTATGGTTACAACTTAGAGAAGTCAAAAATCTTTTGTGATAATACAAGTGCTATTTCCATAGCTCAAAATCCAGTCCTCCATAGTAGGACAAAATACATAAAGATTAGGCATCACTTCTTAAGGGACAATGTTGAAAAGAATAAAATTGAATTACAATATATTCCAACTGATTTACAAAGGGGAGATATTTTCACCAAGCCTTTGGATGAAAAGAAACACACCTTCTTCCTAAATCAGTTAGGAATGTTAGATGGAGGAAGTCTTAAATAATCTCCAAGATTTTGAAAGCTAAAAATTGACCAAGACTAGGCAAAAATTCTGATTTTTCTTAGTGTCTAGAATTTTTCTGATCTCTGAACTGCGCTCGACGATTTCCCCACAGATTGTCGAACGGAGATCGACGATTTCCAGAATCGTCGAACTGAGTTCAGCGCCTCTCAAATAGTATGAACTATCTCTTCCGGTCAACGATCGTCGAACGACGCTCGACGATTATGTTCACTGAACGATCGTCGAACGGAGCTCGACGCTTTCCAAGATCGTCGAACGGAGATCGACGATGTTGGAGTCTCTTCAGATTCCTTTAGAAGCCTCGATCGTCGAACTGAGTTCAACGATCTTTCCAATTCTGCGTCGAACCCTAATATAAAACTCATTTTTCGCCGTCGTTCTCTCTTGCGCTTTCAATTTCTCTGCAAGAATCTTCTTCCCTCCAAACAGTTCTACACTTGGTCGTTTTGTTTGTTGAATTTTTGCAGGTACAATGGCTGTATTAGTTGCTGTTCTAGCCGCAATGAAGTTTGATGCAGGCTTCGACATTGATATGGAATCATTCAGCACTACTGACCAAGTTTTCCAAGACATTCTGAGTTTATTCAAGGATCAGAACTTGTCTGCCCTCATGACCACCAGGATAAAGCTGGCCTCAGATGAAATCAAGGAATGGGTTTACACTGCTCATAATCTGGACAACTCTACTATAGTTGGCTCCATTGCTGGAACTCAGGTACCTCTGACCCCCACCATTTTAATAGAGGTTTTTGGACTAAGGACTGGAGATGATACTGCTGAGTTATCTGGAGAGGAGTTTTCTGACATACTTGCCAGGATGGGTCATCCAGAGGGAAACCCTAGCAAGTTATTCAAAAGGAACTTGTCTGTTGAGTACAGGTTCCTAGCAGATGTTGTAGGAAAAGTGTTGCTGGCAAAGCACTCAGCTCATGATACTATCTCCAGACATCAGCTCTGTCTCATGGGAGCTCTGGTAGATAAGAAAAGTTTGAACTGGGGAGAGGTCTTCTTTGACCTAATCAAGAAGAAAATCAACAAAAGCTTTGTTAATTTTGGAAGGATTCTTGGAGTCTTCCTGCAGAACAAGTGCCCTGCCTTGCTGGTCTCCTCTGGAGTGCACATCAATGCCTCCAAGAGACTCACCTGTGCCCTCTTTGGCAAGTGGGACAGGCAAATAAGCAAGCCCAGCAGGCCCTCCTCTAGTGCTCCTTCAGGCACCAGGACTCACAGAGTCACTCCCCCACAGGTCTCTGCTCCTGCAGAAGACCTGGCTGCTGCTGTTGCTGCTTCTTCTCCTCCTCCAAGTCCAACCCTACCTCTACCATCCACCATTCCAGCTCCATCCCCCATTACCATATCCAGCCCATCTCCAACCTCAACTCCATCTCCAGCACCAATTCTACCTCCACCTGCAGACCACTTCCATCCATTGTTTTCATACCCTCCACCAGATATCACATCATCACCATCCATACCATCTTTCACCCTTCTGGATGACTCCTACATGGATGATTCCCCCTCATCTCCAACTGAATTACCCTCCTCCTCAACATCATTCCAAGATCTTCTCCACCATATCATTGACCACCCAACATTCACTCCATCCATATCCATCCCCTTGTCCTCCATATCCACCATCCCAACACCTCAGCCATCCATCCCTCCACTCTCCAGCCCTCCACTTCTAGCATCCTTAGCTATCCCTATTCCATCTACCTCTGCTCCTGTTGTTGAGCATGTAGACCTCTCAGCCCTAGCCGACAGGTTGTATGAGCTCATTGCCCCCAGGCTCTCTCTATTGTTAGAGACCTCCTTAGCTCCTCTACAACAGTCAGTGGCAGCTCTCTCTGCCCGGCTTTCCTCCCTCCTTCATCAGGCAGCACCTCCAGCAGTGTGCCTTGATACAGATGTATCTGCATCTAGGCAGGGGGAGATGCCATATGAAGCAAGCTTTCATGCTGTTGCTGCTGCTGTCTCTGCTCCTGCTGTTGCTGATATTGCTGCTGCTGCTGATGTTTCTATTTCTGCTACCTCTGCTCTTGCTGCTGTGCCTCCTACTCCAGTTCTGGCACTAGACCTAAAGTCCTTGCTCTCAGCTTTTGATACTGCCTTTTTCAGTTGTTTGCGTAAGAGTAATGCTATCCAGCCCTCAGAAGACCTGTCCAAGGCACTGGTGCCTTTCTCTAGCTGTGACCCCAGCATTATATCTTCTTTTATACTCTCAGTAATTACTGCTACTGCTGTTGCTGAAGAAAGGACTGTTTTTGCTGCTGCTGACAATATTCTTGCTGCTGCTGAAATCCCAACTGCCTCTGATGAGGAGATATCCAAGGATTTTCTGATGACAGAGGCCACTGATTTTGAGCCTGCTGCAGATTTTGTTGATGTTACTGAAGTTGCTGTTGCCATCACTCCTGCTGTTGCTGTTGTTGGTTCTGCTTCTCCTCCTGTATCTGCTGCTGAATCTGCTGCTGTCCCTGCTGCTGCTATTTCAGCTTCTGTCTCTTCTGCCTCTGCTCAGCTGAAGAAAGATCTTATGAAAAGAATAGATGCTTTATATGATGATCAGAGCTCTGAATCTGATGAATACAAAACAGACTCTGATGATTCATCTGCTACTATTGCCAGAAAAAGGAAAGCTAGGAGCAAGGCTATGAAAAGGGTTCCTCCTGCAAAAGTAAAGGATGATAATGATATTCCTTATTATATTCTGCATAACTGCCAAATTACTGAACATTGGATGCAGTATTCCAAAAATCAGCTGAAAGCCATGAAAAAGAAGAGAAAGTATGAAAAGGGCTCCTCCCAGTTCCAGCACCCTCATCCTCCTCCACCACCTCCTCCTGATGCAGGTGCAGGTGGCAGCTCTGCAAGTCAAGCCCTAGCTAGAAGCCAGGCTACCTATCAACCCCATGCCAGATCCTACCAAAGGGAAAGCCAGTCTAGGGGTTCTTATTCTAGGAGAGGAGGATACAGGGGAAATCAGAGAGATTTTCAGGTTTATTCTAAAGGGCATTCCAGGCAGCACCCATACTCCAGGGGAGGACATGTTTCATCTGACACTACTTCTGGTCCCTTCCCCTACAAGCTCAAAGAGACAGTGTCTGTCAGGCCTCCTCAAGACAATTCTTCCAACAGGTATGAGCGACCTGTACCATTTAAGGACCCTGAAAAGAATCCATCTGCTTGGACTGCTAGGATGAAGGAGTTGGATGCACTAGACCAGATCAAGAAGGCCAGAGAGCAAGGTTTAGACACTTCAAATATTTCTACAATGTCAGAGTAGAGACAGAAGGAACTAGAGAAATATGCCTCCAGAAAATTCTTTGATGCAGACAGATATATGGAATTGCATCCTGCTGCTGTGGTCCCCAGGACTTCAAAGCAAACTTATTTGGGTGCAGCAGATGACACCAGATCCAACAAAGAAGCCCTGAACCCTAACAGAGAAATCAAAATGGTTAAAGGCAAAGAGAAGAAATGACTTTGTAAGGTGACAATCTTTGGATTTTCTGACTGCTATCTGGATGCCATATACATATATATATATATATATATATATATATATATATATATATATATATATATATATATATATATATATATATCTGTGATGTTTCTGCAATGTCTAGCTGCTGTTGTTTTTATGCTTTTCTGATTGTATGTTGTTATTTGAATTTTTCCAAAGTCTGTAAATAGTTATCCTAACCCAACTAGTGGGAGATTGTTGGAACACCCTATTACTAATTTGGGTCAGGATCACTATGTCTCTAGGAACCTTTGTTTGACCTTCTATATAGCTTAATAGGTCAATTAGAATTGAGTCTAAGGGTTAGTAGTCTAGGTTTGGAAGCTGCCTTGAAGACCAAGTTTTTCTGTCTGGAGACTAAGTCTGATCGTCGAGCTCAGCACGACGATTCGTCGAACTCAGGTCGACGATCGTCTAGCTCAACTTCAACAGATCGTCGAGCTCCATTCGACGATCGCTGAGCTCAACTTCTCAATATCGTCGAACTCCATTCGACGATCGGTGAGCTCAGTTCGACGATTTTGACTATGCATTGGATCTTTATCTCTGAGCTCAGTTCGACGATCTTTGAGCTCAGATCGACGATTATTTTGCTGCTTGAGTTTTCCAGTTCGCTGAGCTCAGCTCGACGATAGCAGAGCTCAGTTCGACGATTTCAGATAACTTCCAGAATTCAAATTCAAATCAGTCAGGAGTTATTCTGCAGTTAATTCAGATATTTGCTAGCCGTTTTCATTTATTTCTGGACCAAGTTTCAAGGGATCTTTCAAGGAATAATTCTGTGGACTTTCCTCCAGAAGAGTTTTTGCAATTAAGGATGCAATCAATGCAGACCAACGACTATCTTTGACAGAGAATGATATTCTATTCTGGAACAGAGAATAAAAGACAGAATGTTTTTGAATCAATAGAGATTAACAAGAAGAGAATACACAACACAGATTACAGAGACTCTTTCAAAATTTTCTGTCAAAAAGAATTCTGAAGAACACTCATCAAAGAGATCAAGCTTTCAAAAATCTTCAGATCTCTTCAGCTCTCAAAGTGTTCAAGGCCAACATCATCTCAAGACTCCAGACACTCAACATTTCAGTCATTGCTGAAACCATCTATTGCTGGAGTTCTACCTTTGAAGGCCTATCACCCTCAGCAAAGCTTTTCTTCCTGAAGATTTCAAGGATTCAGGGGGAGCTTTGACATCAGTCCACATAATCTTCTCAGTTGTTTGAGAAAGAGAAGACTGCCATCACTCTCTCACCCCCAGTTTGTAAAGGGTTTCTCAAACTCCCTTCAAAAGTTTGAATCTGGTTTTTGAGCACCTTGTCAAAAGCTCATTGGTGGCAAGACACCTGATCAAAAAATCTGCTTTGGTTTTTGAGCACCTTATCAAAAGCTCATTGGTGCCCAGGACACCTGATCAACTCATCCTGCAGTGGATTCCTACCTAGGGTGGTAGAAGAGTGGATGTACCCAAGTTTGGGGAACCACTATATTTCCTTGTGTCCTCTGGCTCTGCTTGTTTACTTTTTGTTTCTGGCCTTGATTTGTCTGTGCTTAGTTTCTGCATAGCTTAGTTCTGTGATTAGATTTACATTTGCTTCCCTGCTCACACTTATTACAACAATTATTGTAAAAGTTTTTAAAAGTACTAAAACACCATATACTCTATTCACCCCCCCCCCTCTAGAGTATATCAGATCTAGGTGCCCTTTCACAGACCTTCTCCATCCGACATGTACCGCAGGAGGAAAACGAACAAGTTGATTAGCTGACAAAGCATGGTCCCTGGGTGGGGGGGTACCATCACTGATCTATTCTGCCCTTCCATTGAAGAGGGAGAGCTGATGGAGGTGGATCAACACCTATCATGGATAAACCCTTTCACAACATTCCTTTCCACAGGGGAGTATCCGGAAGGGATGGACAGAAAAAAGTTTAAGTATAAATCGGCGTACTACATCATCCGTGATGGGCAGCTGTACAGAAAGACTCTCTCAGCGTTGTTGGCACGTTGTGTGGCCGAAAGGGAGGTGCAGAGGATCATGGAAGAAGTTCACTCCGGGGAGTGTGAGAGTCACTGCGGGAGTCGGACCTTGGAAGGAAGGATCATCAAACAAGGGTATTTTTGGGCTACCTTGGGCCGCGACGCTGCAGAATTTGCAAATAAGTGCCACAAATGCAAGTTGTTTGCCCCCTCCAACTATAATCGGCCCAGCGCCTCAGAAGTATCACGACCACATGGCCCTTTGCCATCTGGGGGATGGATTTGGTTGGACCCTTCCCCCAGGCCAGAGGGCAGAGAAGGTTCTTGCTGGTAACGATTGAATATTTCTCTAAGTGATTGGAGGTGAAGGCGCTGACCCAGGTGACCTCCCAGGTTATCAGGAATTTTGTGTATGGGGGAGATTATTTGCCTGCACGGGATACCCCAGGCCATTGTCACGGACATTGGGCCTCTATTCGCCAGCACGGAATTCATCAGCTTCTGTGAGCAGCTCGGGATTGACCTCAGGTTTGCCTCAGTCCACCAACCCAGGAGTAATGGGCAGGTAGAGGCGGCGAACAAGATCATCGTGAACCTCTTGAAGAAGAAAGTGGAGAACTTGAAGGGTAGCTGGGTGGAGCAGCTTCCCTCGGTCCTCTGGGCTCTAAGGACCGCCCCCAACGCGGCCACCGGGGAGACTCCCTTCAAGCTCTCCCATGGCTGCGAAGCCGTACTTCCCATAGAGTTTGAAGTCCAGACACCTCGCGTGGCAGGGGCCCGAGAGGGCAGGGAAGAATGGAGAGTCGAGAATGAGGAAGAGTTGCGGCTCTCTCTGGACATGGTGGAGGAGCTGTGTGATCTCTCCGCCATTCGGCAGGAACAAGTGAAGAGGAGAATGGCTAAGTACTTTGACAAGAACGTCAGGGTTAAACAGCTCGTGGAAGGGGACTTGGTTCTGAGAAAAGTCGATGCAGCGGAGAGATTAGCGGTCGTGAGAAAGCTTAACCTCAACTGGGAGGGTCCGTATATCGTGAAAGAAGCATTGAAATCAGGAGGGTGTCACCTTCGAAATGCAGAGGGCGAGTTCCTGAGTCTCACCTGGAGTGGTGATGACTTGAAACATTTTTATCCTTGAGCCATGTAACTAATGACTTTTTTCTAATAAAACTTCTTGACGTGTCAGTTCTGCAGGGATTCATGTGTGGTTGAAGTGCACTTGATAGACCCCGAGCAGATCCCCTTGCCATGTTCTCACCTAGCTAGCAGGGTTGGATGTCACTCGTATGCATCTACCCAGACCCCGAGCAGATCCCGTTGTTAGGCTCTCACCAAGCTGGTAGGGCTGGATGTCAATTAAGAGCGTCTACCCAGACCTCGAGAAGATCCAGTTGTCAGGCTTACCTACCTGGCAGAGCTGGATGTCACTCGAGTGCGTCTACCCAGACCCTGAGCAAATCCCGCTGTCAGGCTCTCACCAAGTTGGCAGGACTGGATGTCACTCATGAGCGTCTATCAGACCCCGAGCAGATCCCGCTGTCAGGCTCTCACCTATCTAGCAGGGCTGGATGTCACTCGTGAGAGTCTACCCAGACCCTGAGCAGATCCCGTTGTCGGGCTCTCACCTAGCTGGCGAGGCTGGATGTCACTCAATGACGTCTACACAGACCCCGAGCAGATCCCACTGTCAGGCTCTCATCTAGCTGGCAGGGCTGGATGTCACTCGTGAGCGTCTGCACAGACCCCTAACAGATCTCACTGTCAGGCTCGCACATAGCTGGCAGGGCTGGATGTCACTCGATGGTGTCTACCCAGACCCCGAGCATATCCCGCTGTCAGGCTCTCACCTAGCTAGCAGGACTGGATGTCACTCGTGAGCATCTACCCAGACCCCGAGCAGATCTCGTTGATAGGTTCTCACCTAGCTGGCAGGGCTGGATATCACTCGTGAGTGTCTACCTAAACCCCGAGCAGATCCCACTGCCAGGCTCTCACCTAACTGGCAGGGATGGATATCACTCGAGAGCGTCTACCTAGAAACCGAGCAGATCCCGCTGCTAGGCTCACCTAGCTGGCAGGGTTGGATGTCACTCGAGAGCGTCTACCTAGACCCCGAGCAGATCCCGTTGACAGGATCTCACCTAGCTGGCAGGGCTGGATGTCACTCGTGAGCATCTACCCAGACCCCGAGCAGATCACGTTGTCAGGCTCTCACCTAGCTGGCCGGGCTGGATGTCACTCGATGACGTCTACCCAGACCCCGAGCAGATCTCACTGTCAGGCTCTCACCTAACTGGCAGGGCTGTATGTCATTCGTGAGCGTTTACCCAAACCCCGAGCAAATCCCGCTGTCAGGCTCTCACCTAGCTGGTAGGGCTGGATGTCACTCGATGACATCTACCCAGACCCCGAGCAGATCCCGCTGCCAGACTCTCACCTAGCTGGCAGGGCTGGATGTAACTCGTGAGAGTCTACCCAGACCCCGAGCAGATCTCACTGTCAGTCTCTCACCTAGTTGGCAGGGTTGGATGTCACTCGATGACGTCTACCCAGACCCCGAGCAGATTACGCTACCAGGCTCACCTAGTTGGTAGTGCTGGATGTCACTAGAGAGCATCTACCTAATTCCCAAGCATATCCCGTTGTCAGGCTCTCACCTAGGTTGCAGGGCTGGATGTCACTCGATGTCGTTTACCCGAACACCGAGCAAATACCGTTGTCGGGCTCTCACCTAGCTGGCAGGGCTGGATGTCACTCGTGAGCGTCTACTCAGGCCCCCAATGGGCTGGCGGGACGAGGAATCTCGGTGAATGAGATGACAGCTAAAACTAGGGACCGAGACACTTAAATGGTAGAGACAACAATCGCAGGGTTGCTAGGGTGATCTCGGCAGATCGGCGAGTCGGAGGTGCCGAGCCAAGACTATGGTTCGGCGAGGCGAGCTCTCGAGACATAATCACCCAGCGCCCGAAAGGCTACCAAGGTCGCGAAGACTCAGGCCACTCCGCGAACTCATGGGGCTCAACTCACACGAAGCCAGGCGAATTTGGTGCGAGCCCAGTCGGCTCACCTCCTCTATCTCGCGAGAAGCATGAAGAATCCAGACTAGAGACGAGTCGCCACTCGCGGTTCGGCTAACTAAGACCCATATATTTCCCAAGTCCTGAATGGACACGCGACCTCGCTCGCGGGACGCTGGATAGGGGACAACGGGAAAGGGAATCAGAGCAGGCTGCGAATACAAAAGAGAAAAGATGAAGCGGCATGAAAGAAGCGGCATTACAAATAGTTCCAAAAAAGCATATTTCATTAATGACAAAATTAATGTAAATGGGGGTTCGGCACGCGTTTACATTACAACAAAAGTGCAAGAGGAGTGGCTTGGGGATTCAGCGAGACGAGCCCTCGAACGGCGAGTCCTCCTAGATGGGTCGATAGGACTCGTCGCTCGGCTTTGGTACCGAAAGGAACGGTGCTGGTACTACGTCACCCGCGGAAAAGCCTGCGCCCTCCCTCTTAATGAGCTCTGCCCGCTGCAACGTCTGGAGGGTGTACTTGGCAGCTTTAGCAACATTTTTCTGCATTATTTCTTCCAGCTTGTACTCAGTGTAGTGCATGAGTTGGCAGTTGCAGCTGGAGGGTGACGGGGCAGCTACTGCTTCTTCCAGCTCTCGTACCCGCGCTTGCAAGCCCTCATTTTCCTTCTCAAGGGCGGCGATCTGGAAGCCCATGTGCATGGTCGTCGCCGCATCCTGCAAAGAGGGATGGAATGAGCTTGAGAAAAGTGAACAATCTTAGAACAAAGAGTGCGAGTCATGGGACTTACCACCCTACCCAGGTAGGTGGAGAGGACGGCATCTGCTGTGTCCACTTGTTTCTTCTAGTGCTCTGCCTCCTCCGAGCGAGACAGCGGGCTTCTTCCTTCTCGTCGATCAACTTCTTGAGCGAGGGAGTGTTATTCTCCATCTGGGAGAATCTCCTGCCAACCATGTGGGCCAACTCCAGGCTACGGAGCTCGGCCTGTGCGCTCTCGTGGATGAGCATCCACGTGGCCTCCTTCGTCATAAATCGCGGCGTCCTCCCATATATAGAGACCGAATGAGAAGTTATAGGCCTCCCCACTGATGGTCTCCTGCTCCAACTAGCTCGACAACATGGTGGAGATGATGGCTCGGTTCGCCGCCTTGTCCCACTGGAGGAGGGGATTGCCGAGCTCATCTAGGCACCGCTCGCTGTAGCCGAAGTTCCGGTGCCCTCTCGGCACCGGCTTCACGGCGGGTCGCATCTCTTCTTGCGGCCCTGAGGTGCCGGCCGCCTCGCCGGGGGTGCCGCCAGTCGAAGCGGTCGTGGGGGCGGGATCCTCGGTTGGCTGGATCGTCGGGGCCTTGCCTTTCCTTTGGCCCGCGGTAGGCGTATCGCCCGTGAACTTTGCCTTCTTGGGCAGAGGCGGTGGAGGTTGTTCGCGGCTAGGCCAATTCTGGGCGGCAGATGTTGGGGTCTCACTGTGCGCAGCTGCGGTGACCTCGGCGCAGGTGAGCCCGCTGGAAGCAACTCGTACACTCTCATAGGTAGGGTGCACGGGAATGTCTCGCTCGCCTGCAGAAAGGGAATTAGGACAAGAAAATAATAGTTAAAAAGAAAAAAGAAGCACGAGTAGTTTAACTCCCCCGGGCGGGACGGGGGCGAGATTGTTCAGGTTCTTGTGTAGAAAGGCGACTTCAAAGTTCTTCCCAGCGAAGAACCCGCATAGCTCCGCTTCATGGACCCCCAGGCTAGGGGGCAGTAGCTCGCCTCGCTGAGCTGGACTAGCGAGAATGGGACGTTTTTGAAGTCCCCCTTAACAAAAACAAACTTCTTTAGCCAATTGTGGCTCTTGTTGACGGTCTCCAACACCTTGAAGTGGTTGCTGGAGAAGTAGGCGGTCCTGTCTTTATTCGTCTAGAAGGAGAACAGCTTGTGGAAGACCGCGAGGCTGAACTCAATCCGCTCTTCCCGCAGGAAGCACGAGAACCCAATCACTATCGCAATGGATTTGGGGACCATCTGGCCGAGAACGACCCCGAAGTATTTCAATATTTAGCGAACCTCCGGCCAAAAGGGAAGCCGGAGGCCCACCTCGAAAGGCGACGTGGGGATGGCGAGCCCTCTCCTGAGAGGTCATTAATCTTTTCCCCCTCCCCAGGTCGCCTCGCCATGAAGCCCGACGGTATGTATTTGCCTATAGCATCCAGGAACTCGCCTTCAGAAATGGCGGCATGGGAGAAGTCGTGCTCGGAGAAAGTCCATGTGCACTTGCTCCGCCCATCCGTATCGCCGCCACCACCGCCCATCTCGCAGGAAGATCGCTAAGCAGGATGTTGAAGTTCTTGCAGAAAGCGGTCGAGTCGGGAGTCGCAGGAAGTAGAGAAGAAGGGGAAATCTTAAATGTGGTAGGAAAGAAAGGGTCGGCAGGGCCTATTTATAGAAAGTAAAAAGGGCGGAAAAATGTCCCGACGGCGGGAAAAGTGCGGATAGCAAAATGCGCCCCGACGCTTCGAATTTTGGGCCCATCACGGGCTCCTCCCAGCTCGCCTCCGTACCGCAAAACTATTCAGCAGCGAGATGCGCTCACCCGCGTTTGCCCAAGAGACGGGCGAGCCGTGATCCGCACCCGCCAGAAATAGTAGGCGAGGCGCTTAGGCTCGCAATCTGCGGGCAACCGGCTCGCTCCCGCCTAGACTAGATGGGCGGGCTGGGCGAGCAGATTCAATAATCTCGCACCCGCTTAAAGAAGTTGTAGGTGAGCAAGAACGCTTCACGCGCATTCACCCAGAGAAAACTAAGCATTAACACAATAAAAGTAACATGCATCAAATACGAGCTCATTGGCGGGCGAAAAGTCTCAAATTATTACAAACAGATCAAATGTCCGGAGGAAAGAAACTTTGTGGCCTCACTACGCGAGTTGGTCTAGGATGTAGGTGCGACTCGGGCCCGGCGATCGGTAGCGAGGATGGGGCGGGTGGCTCAATACTGGATCCATTTCCACCTGCCCCGCTCTCGAGTCCCGGATCGAGGCGGCACGAGAGGGTAGAAGTACTCGCGCACCGCCGTTAACTCCCGCTGGGCCAAGTTGACCTATTTCGTGACATGCCTAAGCCGCTCCTCCGCCCGCGTAATATGCACCCCCAGAGAAGTAACTACATCCCCGTTAGTTGGATGCCTCATTCCCTCCAGAACCGCGAACCGCTCCACCATCTCGACCTTGTCCTCGTCTACCCTGTTGCAGACTTCCTGTAGCAGCAAGGACTGTTTTTGGAATAGCCGTGTCACCCGCTTCTTCATCCCCTCAGCATCCAGCGGGTCGCCCAAGTACTCCGAGATATGATCCGTATCGAGGGGAGGAGAATACCTCTCGCTCATGTCGACATCGAAGGAAGAGATCACGTTAAAGCCTACAAATAGAGAAATCAGAAAAGGCGACCAATAGTGAACAGGCAAAAGTATTTACTCACCAGGTGTCAGCACGTCGCCCGCACTAGCAGATGGCCGAGAGGTGCCCGACCGGCCCTGAAACAGCCCCCCTTCAAGAACCGCGAAGGATTTCCCCAGCCCAGGGGGAATTGTCGATTGAGAAATCATCGGAGGGGCTTTCCCCTGGACCGAAGGGCTGGAAACCCGCTCGGTTATCAGTGGGAGGGAATGACTCCGCTCCTTTCCGTCACCTCCATCTTCACGAGGTATCACCTATAACAAAAGGAATCAGAGGCAGAATGGCGAATCAGACAGGAGGTTTGCATACCTCATGAGCGACCTCGGCACCAGCCGCCGAGCTGGACGATGGGAGGTAATTCGCAGGAGACCGCCTGACGATTTTACCTTTCATCAGTCTAAAGAGGGGACCGGGCAATCCGCGCGCCAACGATGGGGCGGTGTCAAGAACCTGCTCCCTAGTCCCCTCCCTCACAGTCGTCAGGCACGCTCGCATCTCCGGACATAGGCATCATTCAGCTATAGCTCACAAGGGAAGATAAAGGGAGGCAGGATTTTTCCTAAAGGCCTGATGGTATATTTATAGCATGATAGTGGGACCCACCAAAAGATTCTCTCCATCTCAGCAAATTACTCACCGAACACGTGGGTTTGATGATTCTTTCCGAGCTTTGCCAAGCTCAAAAAGAGCAGGGATTGTGTACAACCCCGTATTCGTCGAGTAGGTCCGCCAGGCCAGGCGGGTGGACCTGGGAAAACAACACGCACCAGAACAGCACGCGGACGAACTCAGAATGGCAAGCTCACTCTCGCCAAGGCTAGGCGGGCTAGCTGCGCAAGCCGGCCCACCTAGCCCGCGTCCGCCCAGAGTTTGTCGAGCGGAGCTCGGCGTTCGTCGCACGGAGCTTGGCGTTCGTCGAATGGAGCTTGGCCTTCGTCGGATGGAGCTCAGCGTTGCACAAGCTGGTCGATCCGACTCGCTCTCCCATAGGCGACCTGGTCGTCATCCCTCCTCAGAACAAGGGACTCGCGGACTACGACGGCCTGGCTCGTGCTCGCCTAAGGTTGACAGGCGAGCTGCAGGAGCCAGGCCGCGTCCGCCCCAGTGGGATGGCGAGTTGTGGCGTGCTAACCTCCAGATCCTTGGAACTTGCCATGTGGGTTCCAGAGGCAAAATTACTTGGATGTCCTTACTGGGGGTGCAAATAGCCTGTTAAAACAGCGGAGTAACGTTGTTGGCAGACCCACTTTTGGCTGCGTATAGCTGTTTAGAACATCGGAGGTTGGCTATTTGCAAGCCGTTTTCAAAAAACTATAAATAGACCCAAGGGGGCACCAGAAGGTAGGCTCACTTGTTCCCCAGTCTTCTAGCGCTTTCTGAGGTTTCCTTAGCTCGGCATTTGGCTAAGGAGGGGAAACTCTCTAAGATCTTTCGGGTGTGAGGTGGGACCTCCACGTCGAGCCCTTGGGTCAATTCTCCTCTCTTTTTCTTCGTTGTTTGGCTTGCAGTAGAGAAGTAGGTGCGCGATCACCCCTTCCCCAAGAGTGAACTCCACAGAGACCGAGTTTTTGGTTTTAACATAATGATACAAATAAAATCAATATATATATATGTGTGTTATTTCAATTGTGCATGATTGTTTTTTATTAGGTAGAATTCATCTATAATAAAAAATTTGTGAATCACGGAAAATGGGAAACCAGACGCAGGAACATTCAACCAATCTGAAGCCAAATAAACCAGATGCAACAGAAGAGCAAGAATCTTGTACTATCAAAAATCTTTACAAGGCGAGTCATACATGATGAGAAATGATTCGTCGATGTACCTGATGGAAGCAAAAAGAACAAGAGCAAAAAAACCGCGCAGACTCAAAGGAGTAACTGCCGACTCTAACAAGCTGCTCTACGGAGTCTGCTAAAGATGCTTAGTCGCCAAACCGCAACCTAGCCGAGCGCACAACCCGTTATTCCAATGTCGAAGAACTATGTTTGCTAATCTGCAAGCGGCCTAACCGCGAGGTCGCCGAGCCGCCAGATCTCCGCGAACTGCTGTTGTTGAACTGAACAAGCCGCTAGAAGCGGACAACTTATTAAACTGGGAAAGAGTTGCAGAAGAGAAAACCACCGGGTCACATACCGCGACCTACTGCTAACCGCTGGTTGCTAACCGCAGAATTTGCACTGTACCTGACCGAAGTCAGAACCAAGTCCATGGCATTCCAGCGCTATCCGTACAACTATTCATTCGGTTCTCATGTTGAAGTGACAAGGGGTCTTATTTATAGGCGCGGAGATGAGTATGATCACTGCCCTAGCCGAGAGGATCACCGCCCTATCTCGCGGGAGCATTGAGATAATCTGCCAAATCGCGTACACAAATCCAGTCCCCTTTGTCAGCGCAACTAGGTCGAACATCCAGTCCACCAAGGTCACACCACCACGCCAGATACCAAGCCAATCTGCCTTGTCACCAAAGCAAGACTTGGTCGCAATACTAGCAGTCATTGTGGATACCGCCCCAGTCCACACTTCTGCAGACACCGCTCCAGGCTGCATGCCACAGCGGACATAGCTTCAGTACGCACACCCCAAGCTCACAACCAGAGCACAAGACTGACGGCTGCCGAGCTCGACAGACAAAGAACCAGTCTACGCTAACCGCGCGATCACCCAGACTGAGCAATCCTGGACTTGGTGCAGATCTATACCAAGTCCACACCACCGGTGAACTCCAACACCAGTCCGCTCTAACTGGCAAACTCAGCAGTTACCACCAACCGCGCCACCAAATCAAGACCAAGGCACACACCATATCGATCTCCCGAGTGAAAGAACTAGTGCCTAAACACCTAGAGGGGGGTGAATAGGTGGACTTAATCTTTTTAACTTTTAAGGCAGAAACACTGAATTATTACACATGTTTATGCAATTCTCTATAGCAATTCAACACAGATAACACAACAATCACAGAATTAATCACACACAGAGTACACACAGATTTTATAGTGGTTCCCCAAGGTCTGGGTACATCCACTTTCCCCCTTCGCCTATCTAGTAGTGTACTAGATTCGGCCTAACTTCTCCACTTCTCCTCAGATCCTCAGATCTTACAACTCAAAACTCTGAATAGGTTCCTACAACTCAGAGTGATCCCACTCCTACAACTCAGGCACAAAAGCCCTTTCACTCAGTCTTCAACAAGACCTACACTCAGGCACAACATCCCTACCTCAGCCTTCAACAAGGCCTACACTCAGAGAAATGATTCTCCTACACTCAGGCTCACAGGCCCTACCTCAGCATTTATATATTTAGGCTTACAACTCAGATCTATATAAGATCCTACAGAAATTAGAAAGTATAAATATAACCACAACTCTTGATAGAGAGAGAAGAGTTGACTGGCTTCTTGATGAGTTCTTGGAAGAACTTGGCAGAGATCAACCTCCCTTGTCTTTCTTCAAAGCTTCTTGAATTAGAACACAGTAGGGTTGTATCTCTATGCAGATGATCTTTAATAAACTACTGTGTTGAGATTCTGATATCAATCTGAATCTTCCTTATCAGCCTGGTTCAACAGCTTGTCTTCTTAGAAGGAGCTCTCTCTCTCTCTCCAACTTCTTAGATCTTCTCTTGAAGGTCTACTTCTTGTTGTGTAATTTCTTACTTCATTGATTGATTGATTCTTTTCTGTTGAAGGAATAAGCCTTTATATAAGCTTTCTTCACGGTGACCGGCTGATCCGGTTTCTAACAACCTTCTGTTGGCTCTGACAGTAGCAGTTGACCGGTTGAAATGGCAGCTGTCAAGTCATCCAGTCACTTCTTGAAATCTCTGTCACTGTCTGAAAGTGTCGAGACAGATAGTCTTTATGTATCGACATAAATAGACTAAGTGTCGGCACAAGTAGACTAAGTGTCGACATTAGCCTTTATGGTGTCGACACAACTCCTTGTGTTGTGGTAACTGCTTCTCGACACTGCTTCTTCAGAATGTGTCGACACTGATCCTGTGTGTCGACACAAGTCCTTCTTCTTCAATACTTAGTTGATTTCTGCTAAGTGTCGACACAACTCCTTTGTGTCGACACATCTTCTTGTGTTGAAACTTGCTAAGTGTCGACACATCTTCTCTGTGTCGACACATGCCTTCTGTGTTGAAACATTTGCTGAGTGTCGACACATCTCCTTTGTGTCGACACATTCTTCATGTGTTGAGACTTTGCTGAGTGTCGACACATCTTCTTTGTGTCGACACTTGTACTTAAACTTTGTTGAAGTTTGCTGAGTGTCGACATAGCCTCCTAGTGTCGACACATGTACTTGAACTTTGTTGAAGTTTTGCTGAGTGTCGACACAGCCTCCTAGTGTCGACACATGTACTTGAACTTTGTTGAAGTTTTGCTGAGTGTCGACACAGCCTCCTAGTGTCGACACATTTGCTGTCGACAAAGTTTCTCTGAGTGTCGACGCTGCTTCTAAGTGTCGACACTTATAATGTAGACATTTCTTCATTGTGTGTCGACACTGCCTGTATGTGTCGACACTTTCCTTCTGGTGTCGACTCTGCCTTCCTGGTATCGACACAATTACTCCAAGTGTCAACACAGCTTCTCTAGGTGTCGACACAAGCCTCCTTAAGTGTCGACACTTTTCTTCTAGGTGTCGACACATGGACTTAGAAACTTTTTTTTGCTTTCCTTGCAATTACTTAACCTGCACAAATAAACTCAAAGTACATCAAATACACCTTGATGTATATCATTGAGTAGGGTGAGACTTCTTCAAATCAGGTACATATTTCAATGTACCCAACAATCTCCCCCTATTTGGAGAAGTCATAACACTTAGTCAATGATATACACCATACATAACAAATTTTCAGTATAATGTAAAACAGTATTATATGACAGGGAAAATACTTAAACATGTATGAACAGAACATGTATAAAATAATTATCTCAGAACAATTAATGTAATAGATTTGAACATGTAACATTATTCTTACAAATTACAACATTTTCATTAATCAAAAGTTTACATAGAGTTTAATACAAATGATTACAAATTGTAAACTTAAGAAAATGCTATCATATGGCTGCTCTGGTTCCTTGATTACAATCCCCTTTGCAGATTGAATTTTTGCTTGAACTGGAGCTTCATTGTCATCAGCAGCAGCAGGCTTCTTCCCTTTGAGATCCTTCTTTTTCAGCTCTTCAGCCTTTATCTTCTGCCTTTCAAAATAGTGATAAGGCTTAGGGAAATACTTTCTAGGCTCTTGTGCATTAGGAGGTAGCTTTCCCAGTTTAGCTTTTCTTCTATGTTGTACTATGGGCTCTTGCCTATTCTCATATTTTCTCCACTCCAGGTCAGAATACCACTTGCCTCTATCCAGGACATTGTCCTTAGCAGCCTTCCAAGCAGTCAAGATGATATTCCTGGAAGTGGGGCTCCATTGTTCAAACTCTCGCCTTAATTCAGCTTGCTCTCTGAATCTTTTCTTAGATAATTGAGCCTCTTGTTCTTTTAACAAAGCCTCTTGTTCTTTTAGTACTGCCTCTGGCACAGGCTGGACAACTTTCTCAAGAATGATATTCTGATTAATCTCAGGAAGACTATACATAGACTGTACCTCCTGATGTATCATATCAAAATATGCAGGAGGATATATCACTTGAGCCACTTTAGCTTGCTCTCCTCCAAAGTATGCAGGATTGTTGCCAGACTCTACAACATTATCATCATCACATAAAGGTGGATATCCAAGGGTGGCTCTGATGGAATTTGAAATCCATTTGGCATGATCAGAGCCTACCTTGACTAATACCCTCTCCCCCTTTATAACTTCTCTCTCTATGTGATCTCTAAGATCATCCTTTTGGAATCTGATCTGGGCATTCAAATAGTTGACTCCATCTCTATAGAAAGGTTTTAACTTTTGTAGCCTGTCAGTAATAACCTTTTGAGAATCTCCAATAGCAGTGTGAACTACAAGTAGGCTTTCTTGGAGTTGCTTATCAAACTCAGCTTTGGCAGCAGCACTGTGTGCAGTCTGAGCAGTAGCTATATTCTTCATTTTAGTTACTATGGCATTATGAGAAGGAGTCAGATTATCATTCATTCTCAGCTGATTCTCCAGGACATAGCCTTGTTTTAGTGCTAGGTCATCAAGTTGTGTCTTTAGCTTCTCTTGATGTGTAGCCAGATAGACCACTGTATTGCCTCCTTTATGGAAACAATCAGTCATTTCTTTCTTGTTGAGATTCACTTCAAATCTGATTGATTTGATGTCTTGCGCTAGATCAAATTGCAGGGATTTATGCCCTTCATCCATATATTTTTCTAGATCTTGCCTTTGCTCATCCAGCTTAATCTGCAAAGCCACCATCAGTGAACTATAATCAGTAGTGGTGGCAGGCTGTGGAGCAATTATTTGTAGGGCTTTCTTATAGTTCTGGCTCCTTCTTTTGAAGACCTGAAACTTCCTCTTCTTGGCTCTAGCAGCCTCTTCATCTTCTAAAGCAGAAGTGCTGACTATGTCCACTCTATCCTTAGGACTAGGAGGTAACTCCTTCTCAGTCCTTTGTGGTTCCTCAGCATCTTTTGGCTCCGCAGTCTCCTTGCTTGCAGTTTCTACTAAAATTTCCACATGCTCCCCCTCAATATCGACCTTCTCCCCCTCAGCAGCAGCTTTCTCTCTCTCAAAAATAGTTTGTAGAAGATCAGGGAACAGCTCTTCTAATGTAAATTCCTGTTGAGAATGGGCTGGAGAATCTCTGATCTCATCAACCACTTTATCAGCAACAGATGTGTCCTCCATGACAACATCTTGTGGTTGAGGTTATATCTGTATTTGCTGATGAACATCAGGTAATGAATTATTCAAAACTTCATCCTCAATAGTGAAATCTAATTGATTAATTTCAGTGATTACCTCTAGAATGGTTTGAGTAGCCCTTTCACTCTCTAGTGGAGTTGGCTCTTCCACATGTAGAGGCTCCCCCTGGAGTGGATCCAAGTGAATTGGGCTAGCTGGTGGTAGCTCCCCCTGCCTCTGTGCATCTTCTAGTCTTGTTGGAGACTGTTCAGCATTTCTACCCTGTTCATCATCAGAACTAAACACCACTTGCTACTCTGAGCTACTTGAAGTTACTTGAGCGACAATGGCTGTCTTCTTCTTCTTCTTCTTCTGGGGTGTGTCCTTTACTGGAGTTGGCAGTTCTTTTGTCAATACTCTATCCCACCTAGAGAAAATTCTCAAATCCATTCTCCTCATGTGGTTTATCTTGGAACCTGCAGTCTGGTTCATTACTTCAGGTATACTACCAGCTAAGTATAGACTCAGAATTCTACCCAGATTGGGCTTCTTCAGGCTCTCTTTTATCTTATCAAACAGTACTACTGACCAGTCAGTCTTAAGTTTGAAGATAATCCTTGTCATCAAACTGAACATATGAGCTGAAATTCTGTCATGTCCTCCAGGCTTGCTCAGGATGACCTTGCCAACTATTTCAGACAGAAACTTTCCTTGGATGTTCATCTCTTTTCTATTGAAAACTGATCCAATTTTCAGGTTTGAATCCAGTCCACACCATCTCAATGCATCTCTATGTAACACCCCAGATTTTTTGATTGCGTACGCTTGATGGGCGTTACGTTGGCTTTGACCGTTGTTCGAGCATGGTTTTTCCCGTGGGCTTGCGAGTGGATGTTTTGGTAGCCGAGTTGCACAATTACCCAGCAAACCGGAGTCCAAATTGGGGACTCGGTGAGGCCTCTTAGGGAATGTTTGCACTTTTTCGCGCCCGGGTAATGTTGCTCAAAACGGGTTGCTACAAAAAAGGGTAAAAAGTGCTTAAGGCAAAAATGGTCTACGACGACACAGAAACACTTTTCAAAACAGGGAAAAATAGTCATTTTTGTGCGTGACACGCCCCCCGACACGGGCGTGACCCAGGGCGTGACCTGGGCGTGACCTCCTTGACTCGACGAATTTTTTCTTGTGTCGAGTTGAGCTCGACGAATGGGGTACACGCCCCGTGACACGGGCGTGTCACGGGCCGTGTCCCGCAGTGTCGAGTGTCGAGTATCGAGTGTCGAGTGTCGAGTGTCGGGTGTCGAGAGAGGGGACACGGCTTGTGACACGGGCGTGTCATAGGGCGTGTCAAGCTGTGTCGAGTGTCGACACTTTTGGTCGACGAGGTGTCGAGACACGCGCTACACGCCCTAGGTCACGGGCGTGACCGACCCGTCACGGGCGTGTACCCGGCCGTATACCGTGTGGATAAACTTGGATTTGCCGACTTTCTGCGCCGCTTAAGGTACACGCCCTGCATCACGGGCATGACACAGGGCGTGACAGGGCCGAAAAATCGACTTTTTCCAGTTTTTTTGTGCCGTTCATTTCCTTGGTTCTGCATCTAACGGTCCAGCTCTGTTCTGGAGGAAATAAGGTCGAAACAGAGTTTCTCCTCCTCATTTCACCTTCTTCTTCATCTTCTTCCTCATTCCAAAAGGAACTCAAGGGAGCAAGGGCTAAAGCAAGGCAAGGAAAGAGAGGAGCAGCCGTCGCGGCATCGTCTCGGTTCAGGCAAGCGGTGTTCGTCACCCTTGCCAATCTTCTTTCTTGTCTGTGATTGTGCAAAATAGCTAGTTTTTCTCTTTCAATTTTCCTAGCTTGTTCTTCTTGTTTTGTGTTATCCCTCACTAGCTCTTGAATTTCCCTATGTTTAATGAATTCGATTTTCCATGCTTAGTTTTGTTTAGTAACAAGTCTATGCTAGGTTGATTCATGTCGTTTATCTTGTTCATGTGATTCATGTAGCTATGTTGATTCATGTTTATGTAGCCTTTCTTATTCATGTGATTCTTTCTTGTTCCTAATCATGTGATTCATGTAATTTCGTTAATCAAACTCTATCACGTTTGACATAACATTGGCAAGTTGTCATCATGTGTACTTGGGTTTTGGTGCGATTTGCTTATGGTGTGTACTTGGGTTATGGGTTATGGTGAGTTTTGCGAGGCGAAATGTGAACCATGGCAGGCACGTTTGTGTGAGGAGTCGGTAAGGGGTGGTGTGGTTTAAGCCTTTGTGGCCACCGGGTTTGGATTTGTGGTGTAGAGCACCATTTTGGCCCCGATTTAGGCTGGCTTTTATTGGTGCGTTCCACTTTCGTGCTGCCACCAAAAGACCCTTGCCGAATCCCATTTAACCGCTGCTTATGTTTCACTCATATAGTTGTTTCTTGTATTAAGGATGATGGAATGGGCATGTGTTTTGCCCTTTTTCTCCTGCAGGTTGAGCAGGACTTGATGAAACGTGTACGCACTTGGTGCGTTTGACATGTGTTTTGGTGCGTTTTCCACTTGTTTTGTTCACTCACTTTACTTACATGAAACATTGCTACGGGGTCGGTAAGCCCCTTCGTCATATTTTCTGAACTTCCTACTATATTGTGTAGCTTTGATGATTGCTGAGGTGTTCTTTCTTGAATGCCTTAGGTGCAGGTTGTAGCCGGTTGAGCGGATAGTGCTTGGATAGAGTTTCTTGGGAGCTAGCCGAGCTTACTGAGCGAGGTAGTTCTTTTCTTTGTTGTACAGACATACATGTGCCCCAATGGGTTCGTGTCAGCTTGTTGGCGCCCATTGGTGGCTTTCTTTACTTGTGATATATGAATAATAGACTGCTAATGTGACTCATTTGGATGAGATGATGTCTTCTTGCTCTTGAGAAGGATTTATGGTAGATTGCATTAGGTATTTTGAAGCTAAACATAACTAGTATTGTATCCATGCATAACATGTTTTGGTCACCGTACCTGTATTTTCCAAATCACGTAACCAAGATGATTTCTGATATTATTATAAATATAGACTGCATATAGAAGATAGTCATAAATAAACAAAGTATTTCCGCCGCGTACAAACACATTTTGATGCCTAAGGCCGAGGGATACGGCCATTACATTCAAAGGTTTTCTTGCATTTAACTGTTGGATTTCAAATCATAAAGTAAGCGTCAAGGGTTGCCTGAGCGTGTGCAGTTATCCCCTGCACGACATGGCATCATAACCCGTAGTTCCTCTTGCTCTGATACGAGGTACTCGTTGAGGAAATGCGGATTGTGACACTCTAGTCTTAGAAGCAGATACATCTTCTTCCTCTTTTGTTCTTGGTAGTTGAAGTACCTTCCTTAGACTTTTCTGTGTGACCTTGACTTTGGTCTCATGAACTCTGTACTTAATCTTGAGTCCAGTATCATCAAGTGAAGCTGCACTCAAAAATTCAAGGACCTCCTTCTTCCAGATCTTGATAGGTTCTGATACAAGGTATTCCAATCCAGTCTCGACAATTAGGGTTACCACACCTTTGATTTCGGGTTCTGCATCATCAAAGGCGTGTCGCACGAGCTCATATCCTTCACTAATGTTCTCTTCTAGCTTGGGCGCCATTAGAGTTTGAAGAAATTTTTAATTTAGAGAAGAGAGATGTCGACACATAAGTTTGGAATCGAAACTTTGGTGAGCGTGTCGACAAACAATGACGAAAACCTATTTATACTTTTCTAGAATCGAAGATGAAAAGGCGCGTCAAAATACTTAAATTGTGTCAACACTGTTGAAAAGTATCGACACTTACTGCTAATGTCTCGACAACTATGTGTCGACACAAGTATAGTCGATAGAATATATATGTCGACATTTATATATGTGTCGACACCACTCAGCTCGACACTTAGTCGAGACTCTACTAGACTAATTCTGTATAAATCTTAAGTGTCGACACCACCCTGGATGTGTCGACACCTACACTGCATGTGTCGACACAAATTCTCTGAAGTGTCGACACAGACTTCCTAGATGTGTCGACACTATTTCTTTGAAATGTCGACACCACTTCTATGTGTCGACACAGACAACTCTGTGTGTCGACACCATTTTACTTAGCCAATTTTGTAAACTATTCTAAGTTTATCATCCCTAATTCAATTTTAAATTTATTGAATTTGGTTTCATCTAAGGGCTTAGTATACATATCAGCTAACTGATTTTCTGTCTTAACATACTCTAGGGAAATATCTTCTTTTTCCACATGTTCTCTTAGAAAATGGTATTTTATTTCTATGTGCTTAGTCCTACTATGAGAGACAGAATTATTTGCAATAGAAATGACACTAGTAGAATCACAAAATAAAGGTGTTCTACTTACTTGAATACCATAATCTTTTAGCTGGTGTTGTATACATAGTAGTTGTGCACAGCAGCTTCCTGCAGCAACATACTCTGACTCAGCTGTGGAGATAGCCACACTGGTCTGCTTCTTGCTACTCCAAGACACCAGCCTTCCACCTAGAAATTGACAGGTTCCTGTGGTACTCTTTCTATCTTCCTTGCAGCCTGCAAAGTCTGCATATGAATAACCTGTCAGTTCAAAATCTCTATTCCTATGGTACCAATGGCCTAGATAAGGAGTGCCCTTAAGATATCTCAAAATTCTTTTGACTGCTGTCAAATGAGATTCTTTAGGGCAAGCTTGGTACCTAGCACAGACACATGTAGCATACATGATATCTGGTCTACTAGCACTCAAATACAGTAGGGAGCCAATTATCCCTCTATACAAAGTTTCATTTACAGATTTCCCTGCATCATCTTTGCTTAGAGACATTGTTGACCTCATAGGAGTTTTCATGGTAGTGGATGATTCCATACCATACTTCTTTATCAATTCTAGGGTGAACTTAGACTGGCATATGGATAAACCATCCTCAGTCTGTCTAACTTGGAGACCCAAGAAAAACTTAAGTTCTCTCATACTACTCATTTCAAATTGTCCTTGCATTAGTTTTGCAAACTTTTTGCAAAGACTACTTTCTGTAGACACAAATATGATATCATCTATATATATTTGGACTAAGATAATCTTACCTCTGGATTCCCTAAGGAATAGAATCTTGTCTATTTTCCCCCTTGAGAATTTGTTCTTAATGAGGAAACTAGACAGGGTTTCATACCAAGCTCTAGGGGCTTGTTTTAACCCATACAAAACCTTCCTAAGTTTATATACATAATCAGGTTTAAGAGAATCTACAAAACCTGATGGCTGCTCTACATAGAGTTCTTCCTTCAGGTTTCCATTCAGAAAAGCTGACTTAACATCCATTTGATATACCTTAAATCCTTGATATGTTGCATAGGCAAGGAACATCCTTATTGCTTCCAGTCTTGCTACTGGAGCAAAGGTTTGATCAAAATCAATACATTCTTCCTGCCTATATCCTTTTGCAACTAGTCTAGCTTTATTCATTATAATAATTCTATTCTCATCCAGCTTATTCCTACTGATCCACTTAGTTCCAATAATGTTGTGATCCTTTGGTTTAGGAACTAGCTCCCAGACCTTGTATCTTTTGAACTGGTTCAGCTCCTCTTGCATGACCTCAATCCAATGAGGGTCTAGGATTGCTTCTTCAAATTTCTTTGGCTCTACTTGGGATAGAAAGCTGGAGTAGAGAACTGAACTTAGATTCTTGCTCCTTGTTTGTACCCCTTGTCTGAGATCTCCAATAATTTGATTGGCTGGATGATCTTTTAAATGCCTATTTGCTGGAGGCAGCCTGTCTTTTGGTTGTACACCTTCAGCTTCTTCATTCAGCTACTCCTCTTGATCTTCTTCAGCAACCGGAGTATATTGTACTCCCCCTGGACAGCAGCTACCATCCTCCACTTGCTGACTTGTAGAAGGACCTTCAGTTAAGGTAAGCTTGTCCATCTTCTCAGTTACACCTGTGGAGCTGCAAACACTTCTAGGCAATTCATTGTTAATGAGTCTAGCTTCATCAAAGACTACATGAACTGACTCTTCTACAACTTGAGTAATCAAGTTGTAGACCCTATAAGCCTTACTGTTGTTGTTGTACTCAACAAAGATTCCCTCTTGGGATTTGGCAGCAAACTTGGTTAGATAAGACTTACCATTGTTAAGGATATAACACTTGCAACCAAAAATCCTGAAATAGGATAGATTTGGTTTTCTGCCCTTCACAATCTCATAGGGGGTCTTCTTGTGGCTCTTGGTGATAGTGGCCCTATTGATCACATGACAAGTAGTGTTTACTGCCTCAGCCCAGAAATATTCTGGGAGAGATGTGTCACTCAATAGGGTTCTACCAGCCTCTATCAAGGTTTTATTTTTTCCTTTCAGCAATACCATTTTGCTAAGGTGTTCTTGGTGAGGAAAATTCCTGAAAAATTCCAAACTCTTCACACAGTTTTGTCATACTTTCAGACTGAAATTCAGTACCATGGTCACTTCTGATTTTGACCACTGTACTGTTCAATTCATTCTGAATTTGTTTAACAAAACTATACAAGATACTTGGTGTTTCAGATTTTTGCCTTAGGAAGAACACCCAGGAATACCTTGAGTAGTCATCAAATACCACAAATGTGTAGACCTTCCTACCTAGGCTGTGAACTGGTATAGGACCAAAAAGATCCATATGCAAGAGATATAGACACCTCACAGCATCTTTGTTCTCAAGGCTATGAAAGGTGGATTTGGTCTGCTTGCCCTTTTGACAAGCTGAGCATATCCCAACCTTTATACACTTAACCTGAGTACCATTCCTCACTAACTCTTTGCTAAAGAGTTGGCCAATTGTCTTATAGTTAAGATGAGCCAGCCTCTTGTGCCATTTAACACAATGTGAGACTTTCTCATCAGCTACAAAACAAATAGGAGAAACACTGTTCTCACACATAATGTCTAGACAATAGACATTTCTCTTCCTATATTATGTCAGAATGATCTTCTGATCACTTGACCTACTGATATGACAACCATCCTTGATAAATGAGATGTCATATCCTAAATCACTCAGCTGACTTATGCTAATGAGGTTATGTTTCAAACCCTTAACATAAGTCACTTGAGTAATTGTAATTAGGTTGCTAGAAATGTTACCAAAGCCTTTGATGATTACTTTTTCTGAACCACCAAAGGTAACTTTAGGACCATCCTTGATTGGTGTATAGTCCTTCAGCAATCCCCTAGTTCCAGTCATGTGCCTGGAACATCCACTGTCCAAGTACCATATAGGGGCATGGCCACTTGGACTCACCTGCAAAACAGATTACTTAACCTTAGAACCCAAATAATTCTTGGGTCCTTGGTGCAGGTTAGTTTGACTTTTAACAAGACTACGTGTAGCTCTTCTAGCAGGTAGTTTGCTACTCTCCTTGACACTTGAATTGTGCCAGCAATCTATGGCAAAGTGGTCTATCTTGCCACAACACCAGCACTCAAATCTGTTGTACCTTTGTTTAGGTACAACCCTGGATGTCTTATCTACAGTAGGCTTCTTGTTGAGTACTGGGGCTTTGCCCTTAGACTTGGACCTAACTGTCCTGACAGGTTTTGTAAACCCCAATCCAGTCTTACCCTTTTGAGGAATAAACTCATCTATCAATGGTAAAACTGATTTTGGTTTAGAAAAACTTGCAACAGTCTCTCTCTCCTTCTGAAGTCTAACCTCCAGATTCCTGATTTGATCATTCTTAAATGTAATAGTTCCCATCTAAATAACTGTAATGTTCTTCAGCCTGGCTATTTCATTTAGTTTTTGATCTAACACTTTATCTGAATCAGCAGCTGTCAACTTAAGATTAGCAATTTCCTTAGTCAGTGTTTTGACCAGATTTTTGCTCTTCTTAAGTGCCTGCAATACATCTTTATATTCATCCATCAACTGATGAATATCTCCCTCAGATTCAGACCCACCCACATCACTTGATGCAGATGTATCTGATTCTGAATCAGTACCATAATCTGAAAAACATTGTACCTTACTTGGTCCAGGCTGATCCTGGATCTTGTCTCCTTCTGTTAAGGCCATCAGTCCATTGCACTGATTGTCCTCATGCTCATAAATTAAGTTCATCAGCTGCAAGAACTCATCTTCTTCCTCTTCAGCAAACAAGCCAATATAGGTTTCAGCTTCAGAATCTGTTTCTGATGATAATTGATCAGTCAGACTTTTGTCTTTCTTAGCAACAAAAGACTTTTCTTTTTTGCCCTTAACCTGATTCTTCTTCTTAACTGTAGTAGACTCCTTCCTCTTTTCAGGACAGTCAGCCACTACATGTCCAGGCCTATTATAACAATAGCACACAATCTGTGAGGATGTAACTTTACTTGGCTTGGACTTTCTTCTGTCATTCCTTGATGACTTCCTTCTCTGATAGTAGTCATCTTTAGACTGTGAAGTGGGTGGCTTAGACCTCCACTGCTTCTTCTTCGGAAACTTTTGAAACTGTCTTGTAAAGGCAGCAAAATGCTCATCACTTTCACAGCTGTCTGAGTTCTGGTTCTCTGAATTTTTTGAAACAGTCTCAGCAACTGTTTGTGGTGGAGATGGAGACTTGCTTCTGTACTTCCTAGTGACTTCAGTTTTGAAGGCCACAGATCTTTCCTTGTGCTCCACTTTAGTAGTCATCTCTTCCTCCTTTCTAACCATTAACTGCATTTCATAAGATAGCAGTTTTCCAAACAAGGTTGGAGGAGGTATATCAGCTAATCTGGCCATTTCCCTAATGGCACAAATCTTGGTATCCCAGTCCTTAGTCAGGGATCTTAAAAACTTGTCATTCAGCTCATAGTTGCTGAATTCTCTCCCATAAGACATCAGCTCATTAACAATCCTATAGAATTTCTTGTAGCATTCAGTAATGCTATCAGACTTTCCTTGTTTGAAGTTTTAATACTCCTGATTTAACAAGGACTTCCTGTCTTGTCTAACTTCTTCAGACCCTTCCATATAAATTATCAAAGTATCCCACATTTCTTTTGATGTCTTGCAATGAATCAAATTCTGGAAGGTAGAGTCATCAATGGCACTTATTATGATGTTCTGAGCCCTCTTATCCATAGTAGCCAAGATTATTTCATCCTTGGTCATTTCTGAATAATCCTTGGGAGTTCTCTGATATGCATCCAGAACAGATACTTTCATTGACACATATGGCCCTTCTTTGACTGTGATGTATATTCTTGGGTCAGATGCTTCCATGAAGAGTCTAACCCTCTCTTTCCATATGCCAAAAATCTCTTTTCTGCAGATTGACAATTTCATGGATCCTAGCTCTTTGTGATTCTCAGTTGAACCCATTTTCTTGATTCTTGATTCTGCCTACAGGATCTTTACTCAGACTGTTATGTCCTTTTTGAGTAACCTCGCTTTGATACCACTTGAAAGAACTAGTGCCTAAACACCTAGAGGGGGGTGAATAGATGCACTTAATCTTTTTAACTTTTAAGGCAGAAACACTGAATTATTAGAATTGTTTATGCAATTCTCTACAGCAATTCAGTACAGATAACACAACAATCACAGAATTAATCACACACAGAGTACACACAGATTTTATAGTGGTTCCCCAAGGTCTGGGTACATCCACTTTCCCCCTTCGTCTATCTAGTAGTGTACTAGATTCGGCCTAACTTCTCCACTTCTTCTCAGATCCTCAGATCTTACAACTCAGAACCCCAAATAGGTTCCTACAACTCAGAGTGATCCCACTCCTACAACTTAGGCCCAAAAGCCCTACCACTCAGTCTTCAACAAGACCTACACTCAGGCACAACAGCCCTACCTCAGCCTTCAACAAGGCCTACACTCAGAGAAATGATTCTCCTACACTCAGACTCACAGGCCCTACCTCAGCCTTTATAGATTTAGGCTTACAACTCAGATCTATACAAGATCCTACAGAAATTAGAAAGTACAAATATAACCACAACTCTTGATAGAGAGAGAAGAGTTGACTGGCTTCTTGATGAGTTCTTGGAAGAACTTGACAGAGATCAACCTCCCTTGGCTTTCTTCAAAGCTTCTTGAATTAGAACACAGTAGGGTTGTATCTCTATGCAGATGATCTTCAATCAACTGTTGTCTTGAGATTCTGATATCAATCTGAATCTTCCTTATCAGCCTGGTTCAACAGCTGATCTTCTTAGAAGGAGCTCTCTCTCTCCAACTTCTTAGATCTTCTCTTGAAGGTCTACTTCTTGTTGTGTAATTTCTTACTTCATTGATTGATTAATTCTTTTCTGTTGAAGGAATAAGCCTTTATATAAGCTTTCTTCACGGTGACCGGCTGATCCGGTTTCTAACAACCTTCTGTTGGCTCTGACAGTAGCAGTTGACCGGTTGAAATGGCAGCTGTCAAGTCATCCAGTCACTTCTTGAAATCTTTGTCACTGTCTGAAAGTGTCGAGACAGATAGTCTTTATGTGTCGACATAAATTGACAAAGTGTCGACACAAGTAGACTAAGTGTCGACACTAGCCTTTATGGTGTCGACACAACTCCTTGTGTTGTGGTAACTGCTTCTCGACACTGCTTCTTCAGAATGTGTCGACACTGATCCTGTGTGTCGACACAAGACCTTCTTCTTCAATACTTAGTTGATTTTTGCTAAGTTTCGACACAACTCCTTTGTGTCGACACATCTTCTTGTGTTGAAACTTGCTAAGTGTCGACACATCTTCTTTGTGTCGACACATGCCTTCTGTGTTGAAACATTTGCTGAGTGTCGACACATCTCCTTTGTGTCGACACATTCTTCATGTGTTGAGACTTTGCTGAGTGTCGACACATCTTCTTTGTGTCGACACTTGTACTTAAACTTTGTTGAAGTTTGCTGAGTGTCGACATAGCCTCCTAGTGTCGACACATGTACTTGAACTTTGTTGAAGTTTTGCTGAGTGTCGACACAGCCTCCTAGTGTCGACACATGTACTTGAACTTTGTTGAAGTTTTGCTGAGTGTCGACACAGCCTCCTAGTGTCGACACATTTGCTGTCGACAAAGTTTCTCTGAGTGTCGACACTACTTCGAAGTGTCGACACTGATTATGTAGACATTTCTTCATTGTGTGTCGACACTGCCTGTATGTGTCGACACTTTCCTTCTGGTGTCGACTCTGCCTTCCTGGTATCGACACAGCTTCTCTAGGTGTCGACACAAGCCTCCTTAAGTGTCGACACTTTTCTTCTAGGTGTCGACACATGGACTTAGAAACTTTTTTTTTGCTTTCCTTGCAATTACTTAACCTGCACAAATAAACTCAAAGTACATCAAATACACCTTGATGTATATCATTGAGTAGGGTGGGGCTTCTTCAAATCAGGTACATATTTCAATGTACCCAACACCGAGCACCAGTCCAGTCCGTAACCCAAACTCAGCGAACTCCATTCGAGTCTGCACCACGCTAGTCTTGGCGAACTTCGCGGATAGACAGGCTATTTGCTCGGTTACCATCTGGGAACAAACTGCTTGCTGAACACAAGCCGACCTGGGTAGCCGCCAGTCCTGTCCGCGCAGGCTGTACGAGTAGGCCTCCCAGTTCACCACTTTCACTTCATAATTTTCAACACTCTTCCTTGAAGTGAGAAGTGGAGACCATCCCCAACAGTCCCCGTAACTGAGTACATGGCTCTTCCAATAGCGCCTTTGAGAAGATGTCTGTGACATAGTCCTCGCTCTGCATATTCTTGACCATAAGGGATCCCTCCAACACCTCCTAAAAGGAGTAATGCCTCCCTATGCCTTCTTCTTTAGCTTCAACCTCCACTTGTATGTCACAGGAGTAATACCAACAACCTTGAGCACAAGGTCCCAAGCCTCGTTACCTCTGAGGGCAGTCACCTTCTCATCCTTGGCGTTACCCACCTCCTTGACTCCAGTGGTGTCTTCACAGCTAGAAGGCACTCACTTGACCAGAGGGGCTGCAAAGAAACAAGAGATCGAGCTCACCATGTTTCCTTCGCTATATCGAGCTGGTGGTTTGATGATCCTCTTCGATCTCCAAAGATCTTGATCATGTCCAACCACCTCTGCTGCTTATTCTGAATCAGCTCCGTTCCTGGGCAAACCTAGAGCATCGCTCTCCTTTCTTCCTAAACAAGAAGCCTCCGCCCTGAAACTAAAAGTACTTGGAGCATCACTCCCCCTGCTTCCTGAACCAGAAGGCTCTCCCCTGAAACTAGAAGCACCGGGAGCATCGCTCCCCAACTTCCTGAACCAGAGGCCTTCGCTCAGAGCTAGAACAACTTGAAGTTCCTGGTGACACAGTGTAATGCCCCCGATTTTTCGGTAATTATTTAATTCAGAAATGACGTATTTATGACGTCCGGGCATTACTTTTAACGTCAAGTTGACGACGTGACGTCGTTAGCGTGATTTCGCGTCCGTTAGGTCCGACTGACCAGTTTTTGGGATTTTCGCCGAAAAAACTGAAATTTTTCCCTTTGGAAAATTAAGTTAATTAATTTTGGACTTGCTCGTCAAGTTTCGTCGCGATCCAAGTACTATTGGAGTCTCGGCGCGCGTTTGTAGTTTTGTATTATTTACGCTTGTCGTAAACTTTAGAAATTAAAATCTCGAGAAAGACACGTCGGATTTTTGTTTTTTCTTCGTCGTTTGATTCGTAGCGCCGACATTCGCCTACGGAGTGAATTTCATACGAATCGGGGTGTGTTTAGCCCCGTGTACCGTCATTTTATCCCGAAATAAAGACAAAACTGATTTCTCAAGAAATCCATGGATTTTGATTTCTCGAGAAATTGTTTTCTGCCTGCACTTTTTTGTGAACTTTCGGGTGCCGTTTGAAGGGTCAAAACGGCATCAAATAAAAATATGGTTAACATGAAATTTGTTCATCTCGACGAGATATACAACTTTCTTGTTGATCACTTTTCGATTTGAAGCAATCTTAATTTTGTAATCTCGTTTTCCGTGCGCCTGCGCTTAAGATAAGAATACATGATGTTTAAAAATTAATATTTTCTTAATATTATACTTATATATATATATATATATATGTATATGTATATGTAAAAAAAGAGGACAAAACTTCTTCTTCAATTGAGCCGAACCTGAGCGGAGAGACCGAGAGCGAGAGTGAGTTTTTCGTGAATCTTTCGGTGGCTGCCGACGGAGCTCTGATGCTCGAAATCTTCAACGAAGCATAGATTCGGAAAGCTCTCGACGAGAGCTACGCAATCGTGGTAAGATTTTCCTGTTTCGTGAGCTTTTATCGTTAGGGTTTTTTGGCCCTAACCTCTATTCGTCTGTTTTCGCGTTGATTTCAACTCCTCTCGTCTTCTCTTGCCTCGATCTACGACGAGAAGCGATTCAGAGATCTTTTCCGGCAAAACCAAGGCAAGTAGTGGTTTTTCTCTCTTCTCTCCTCTTTCGATCATGGTAAAAACCTTTTAATCTTTGTTAATAAATCGTTTTTGACACGTTGCCATGCTTAGATCATTTTTTCGAACGCTCTTCATTTTTTGTAAATATCGATAACCATTCCGATTCGTTCAGATTGTATGTATGCCTTGATTTTTTCACTTGAAATCCACTCGTAGAACTATTTTCATTATGCTAAACTAACCACGTAGCGTCGCTAATAATAATTGTGTTGTGTTTCCTCGAATGATTTACGTTTGTTGGATTTTGATCGTCCCTTAATCGCTATGTAGGTCGCGGTAAAGTGTATTTAAGTTCGTAAATGTTTTTCACTTGTTAAGTGGGTCTCTGGTTAGCGAAGCTTGTGTGTCGAGATTGTTCGGCGAGTCGAGTTGATTTTTTCTTTAGCTTGACACGTTTACCTGGGTTAAATTTGCTTTTTAAGTCTGGCAATGTCTAGTAGGGTCCGATTTGTCAAGTCTCGAGGTATAAGTCATGGTTTACTAGGTTGTGGGTGTTAGTGGACTAGACCACCTCCGCAGTGTCCGTTTTCTTTAAATTGGTACCTTGTGGAACTCTACCCGGGTTTTGGCTTGGGTGTTTGTTGGTGTACTGTTGGAGCGATCTCCCACCGCAGTTGTCAGATATTTATCCATGGGTGTGTGTCAGGATGTGAGACCACCTCACCCTTGTTCCTGGTAGAGTTTGAGTTCTCCGGGGGCGCTGACAGAAATGCCTTCCCCCTTAGGCACCAGGCGTTTCCGGTGTTCACAAGTGGCTAATAAATTATCTAAAATTTTTCCTTATGATTTATTCATATTTCCACCTTATAGCTTCGTGTGTCTGGTGTAATCTGGTGTACGTGACGATTCACGTAAGTGTTTCTTTTATTTATTATGCATTATTCCTTCCATACATTACTTTCAGTATTGTTGATCTTGGGTTGGTACCCCTATTGATTTTTGCTTGCTTTTGCTTATTTTTCTGTCACTACTTGTACCGTCGTGAGGTAGTTGTTTGTTGTGGTGGAGCTTGAGCTAGTGTTTTCAGTATAGCAGTTGCAGCTGTGACTTTTCACCTCACCGTCGTGAGGTAGTTGTTTGTTGTAGTATTGTTTTACTTAGCTCAGACATACTGATCTTGTGTTTTTGTGGGTTTGTGTCAGGTTATTGACACCCACAGTTTGTTGTGATATTAGACACTTTGTTAGCTGCTAGTTTACTTTCTTGCTGGTTTTGTGTAACGCAATTGCTCTCTGGGAAGTTTTATGCAAGGATCGCATGTTAGATATTTTAAATATAAAAAATAAAAGGATTTATGCCATCAGTTCATAACATCTTTCAAAATGAATAACACTTTATTTTAAAGGTTTATAAAAGTTCTTTCGTACATATACTAAACTTAGAGGTTTGCATATCCTATATTATCATTGGTTATCATGATCATATAGGATGAAAAGTAAATAAAATTAAGTATTTTCCGCTGCGTATTTCTATTTACACCATTAGTGTGGACGAGTCGATCCACTGAACTGAGAGACGCTGTCATTAAAACTTAATTTAAATCCTATTTTAAAAATATAACTCATGAATTTTCATGAAAAGTACTAGGAGTAGGTTTTGTCTGAGCGCCCGCAGTTGTCTCTTGCATGGCATGGCATCACGGTGCGTATTTTCTCGTACTCTGACGTATTGTTTAATATGGAGAAAATGTGTGTTGTGACAGTTGGTATCAGAGGGAGGTTGGTTTGAAAAGTTGGTCGAACCAGACAATCTAATAAAGTTTTAATTCCTCCATTCATTTGCATACGCACACCGATGTGTCATCAGTACGTCTTAGCCGAAGCATAGTCACTACACTCATAGCATGATAAGAAGTATACATTGCATATTATGTAGTATGGGATGCATAATATGTGTTTGTGTATGGATCCACCATAGGTGGCAACATGTGAATGTTATGTAGTATGAGATGCATAACCACCATCACATGGATGCTCATTAGCACGTTTTCTCTTTCGTTGCATGTGATGTTATGTAGTATGAGATGCATAACATTTTTTGTGTACGCCGCTCATAACATGCATTAAGGCCTTTTTTAGAATGCATAGCACTGCATACATAACATATCATCGCATAAGCACGCGTGCTAAGTTAAGATTTACATGATGATACATGTACATACATGGTTTTAAATAAGACTAGATAATTCATGCATTCACATCATAGGCACAAGAGTGAAGTGGATGGGAGTATATTATCCTAAGTAGGACATAACATCATTTATAAAATCCCAGAGCAAGTTTGCAGCAAGAGCAAGTGTCTATTCAAGTATGGTCTGAACTAAGTTGTGTAGTCCTAGTAATAAGCTAGGATTTTAATAAGTCATTTGTCTGTATTTCTAGAAATGCCAGCAAAATATCATGTGACGAGGTCGACTCCCCAGTCTGAGGGTGATTCATCGGGTACGCAAAGTGATGTAGTGATCGAGAGTCTGCGTCAGAGCAATGAGGCTCTGTCGAGGCAGTTAGTTGCAATGTAATCGCAGATTCAGAGGTTGTTGTCTGCCGCTCCCATGCAGCAGCCCGTGGTGCAATACCCTGCTGTGGGTCAAGCCGTACCCGCTACTCCAGCTCCTCTGGTTCCCCCAGTGTCACTACCGCCAGAGATGAACTTCATTTCGCATTTCCAGTGATTGGGACCTCCTACCTACGATGGGAGAGCCGACTTTGTGGCCTTGGATGACTGGATCATCACCATAGAAGAGATGTTCTTGTATTCGGGAATCATAGAAGCCCAAAAGGTGATGATTGTCGCCTACTGGCTAAAAAGTCTGGCAAAGAGCTGGTGGATCCGAGAGAAGGAGAGCTTGACAGAAGGATGCACTTGGGAATCCTTCAAGAAGAAGCTGCTTAAGAAGTTTCTACCATCAGTAGAACAGGACCGCCTGATGAAAATCTCCTGCATCTGAAGTAGAGACAGCTCAGTTTGAGCGAATATGAGATCAAATTTAGTAAGTTGAGCAGATTTGCTCCTGATATGGTAGCTTGAGCAGATTTGCTCCTGATATGGTAGCTTCAGAGGCAGGGAGAGTGAAGCGTTTCCTCGGAGGACTTCAAAGCAATGTTCAGTAGTTGGCATGAGCTTATAGAGCTGAAAGTTATATTGAGGAAGTGGAAGCCGCTCTGACAGTTGAGGCGATCGATAATGCCAAGAATCAGGGTGATGTATTAAGAAAGGAAAAGATAAAGGCTGAAGATGATGAAAGTTCTAGGGCATCTGACCCCACTTCCAAGAAGAAAGGTGGAGAAGCATGTAGCTTCTGTGGTCGTCCTGGCCACCCTTATGAAAAGTGTTAGAAGAAGAATGCAGCTCGGAAGCAGCAACGGGTGCTCGCCATCCAAGGCGCACCCAAAGGAGATCTGATGTGCATGTTCTGTGCAAGAAAGGGACATGACGTGAGTCGATGCTTGTTGAAGGAAAAGGCTTGATTTCAGTGCGGGCAGAAGGGGCACCTGAAGTCTTCATGCCCCCAGGCTCAGACTCCACTGCAGCTTACTCCGCTTCAAGCTTTTCCACCGCCAAAATACCTGGATAAAGGGAAAGGAAAGCGGAATGTGGTGACCATGGAGGAAGCTCAAACCTCCACTCAGGTGATATCAGGTTAGATTCTAGTCTAACTTTTAACCTTCGTTGTTTGTCCTAGTTTCTCGTTCATTTAGTTACGTACTCTACGGTTATAGGCGAGTTTAAGGTGAATAATATGTGAGCGTGCATTCTCTTTGATTCAGGTGCCAACCATTCCTTTGTAACTCAGAGTTTCGTAGATAAACATCGTTTGGATGTGGACCAGTTAGAAGATTCTTTTAACGTCAAGCTTCCCTACGGAGATCTGGTGATATCAAATCAGGGTGTTTATAAATGCCCTATCTATCTAGGTGGTTTCCTAGCTTTTGTGGATCTGAAGGTGCTGGATCTGGTGAACCTCGACGTAATTTTAGGCATGTACTGGTTATCCAAGTATGATGCGGTCATCCAGTGCAAGGCGAAGTGACTGGACTTCAAGATGGACAACAGTCAGCCTATGAGCGTATATTGTTTTCGGGGCAAGGGTTCCCCTATTATTTCTACGGTACGTGCTCGTCGAGCTATAGAGTCTGGTTGCGAGGTATATCTTGTTCCTATTTCTGCTTTGGAAACGGCTTTGGTTACACCATGTGTCGAGGATATCCCGGTGGTGCGAGAGTTTCCATACGTTTTTCCTGATAGTCTTCTAGGACTCCCTCCTAAGAGAGAGGTGGAGTTTGTAATAGACCTCGAGCCAGGTACTCGCCTTATTGCCAAGGCACCGTACCATATGGCACCACGTGAGTTATAAGAATTGTGCACCCAGCTAGACGAGTTGCTGAAGTGCGGCTTTATAAGACCAAGTTCTTTGTCTTGGGGTGCTCCAGTTTTGTTTGTGAAAAAGAAAGATGGTTCCATGAGCCTCTACATCGATTATCGAGATTTAAATAGGGTAACCATCAAGAACAGGTATCAGTTGCCGTGGATTGATGATTTGTTTGATTAGTTATGGGGATGTTTTGTGTTTTGAAAATTGACCTTCGTTCAGTCTACCACCAGTTGAGGGTCTGTGCGTCTAATATACCACAGATGGCCTTTCGTTCCAGGCATGGACATTTTGAATTATTGGTGATGTCCTTTGTTTTGACGAATGCACCATCTGTCTTCATGGACTTGATGAACAGAGTGTTCAAGGACTTCTTGGACCGTTTTGTGTTCGTGTTCATAGACGACGTCCTCGTATATTCCCGCAGTGTTGAGGAACATGCCCAACACTTGCGTTTAGTTTTGTCGACCCTGAGAGAGAACAAGCTCTATGTGAAGCTGAGTAATTGAGAGTTTTGGTTACCCCAGGTGTAATTTCTGGGTCATGTTGTAAGCAAGGATGGAATTTCTGTGGACCCAGCCAAGATTTCTGTTGTAATGGATTGGAAGAAGCCTACTACACCTAAGGAGATTAGGAGCTTCTTAGATCAGGACGGATATTATAGAAGATTCGTGGAAGGGTTCTCTGTGTTGTCTTCTACGATGACTAGACTTACACAAAAGAACACCACGTTTATTTGGAGTGATAAGTGCGAGGAAGCTTTCCAAAAGTTGAAGAGGATATTGTGCACTGCTCTAGTCTTGACCTTGCCTACTGAATGAGTCGAGTACGCTGTGTATGTGGATGCATCATACATTAGACTTGGTTGTGTCCTGATGCAAGAAGGAAAGGTAATCGTGAATGGATCGAGGCAATTGAAGATCCATGAAAGAAACTACCCTACGCATGACCTAGAATTTGTGGTTGTAATATATGCACTGAAACATTGAAGACATTTATTATATGGCACGTTATGCAAGATCTACAAAAACCACAAGAGCTTGAAGTACGTCTTCACTCAGAAGGAGTTGAATCTACGTCAGTGTAGGTGATTGGAATATGCTGTTGATTATGAAGTAGAGATTATCTATCATCCAGGAAAGGCTAACGTGGTAGTCGATGCTTTGAGTAGGAAGACTACCAAAATCTTCAATTTGTCTGTACAGTCCCTAATTGAAGAGTTCTTGTTGATGGACATCTCAGTTGGGAGTAGTTTTATGCCTTATAGCTTAGAAGAAGAAGGGCCCTCCTGGATTACCCTCACCAGGTTACATCAGAGAGAAGACCCTGATCTTCAGCATCTCCGAGGAAGAACGGAGAAGGGAGAATTGCCCGATTTCTCTATAGACGAAGAAGGCACCCTGAAGTACCGGGGTAGATTTTGCATCCCCGCTTTTGGTGATATTCGAGCTAAGATTTGCAGTGAAGCACATGATTCCAGTGTTGCATATCACCCTGGTTCCACCAAGATGTATAGAGATCTGAAGCAAATTATCTGGTGGTCAGGTATGAAGAATGATATAGCGAAATTTGTGTCGGAGTGTTACACGTGCCAGCGCGTTAAGGCTGATCATAGAAGGTCTGGTGGTATATTAACACCGCTAGATATTCCAAGTTGGAAGTGGGAGAGTATTTTGATGGATTTCATCACCGGTTTGCCGAGATCTCCCTGTGGGCACGATTCTGTTTGGGTGATCATTGATAGATTGACGAAGTGTGCTCATTTTGTGCCCTATAAGATTAGTTATTCAAGGGAGAAGATAACTGAACTGTATTTGGATGAGGTCATCAGATTGCATGGAGTGCCCGTAAGTATTGTGTCAAATCGAGACTCCAGGTTTATCTCGCAATTTTGGCAGAGCATGCAGGGAGCGTTGGGCACTGACCTAAGGTTTTCAACTGCTTATCATCCGCAGACCAATGGACAAACTGAGAGAGTTAATCAGATTGTGGAGGATATGATAAGATGTTACATCCTAGATCACGGTGGAGTGTGGGATCAGCGTCTCAGACTGATGGAGTTCGCTTATAATAACAGTTATCAAGAGAGTTTGCAGATGTCCCAGTTTGAGGCCTTGTATGTGAGGCATTGTAGGACTCCCCTGTTTTGGGCTGAAGTTGGAGAGAGACCACTGTTAGGTCCAGAAGCCCTAGAAGAAATGAGTATCTCAGTAACGCACATTCGTGAGAAGCTCCGGGTAGCTCAAGAGCGTTATGAGAAGTATGATAATCAGCGAAGGTCTGATCTGGAGTTCGTTGTTGTGGACATGGTTTTTCTGAAAGTCTCTCCGATGCCAGGTGTTAAAAGGTTTGGAAGGAACCACAAGCTGGATCCAAGGTACATGGGACCTTTTCAGATTCTTGAGCGCATTGGGGTGTCTGCTTATAGGCTGGATTTATCTGCTATCTTCCCTAGTGTCCATGATGTGTTTCATGTGAGCCAATTGCGGAAGTGTGTTCGTAGTGATCGTTAGGTCCTTAACTCAGTGCCCCATATTCAGCCCAACCTTTCGTACGTGGAAGAGTCTGTCCATGTCTTGGAGACCCAGGATCGAGTGTTGCGGAATAAGACAATCCCCATGGTCAAAGTTCTTTGGCGGAATCAAGACGTCGAGAGCACGACGTGGGAATTGTAGTCAGCGATGAGGGAATCTCATCCGCATCTCTTCCCCGAGTTTTCTGGTACGTTCGTCTCCAACTTGTTAGTATTTGACAATTTCTTTTGGTTTAGTTTTGGAGTTGTGTTAAGTTTTGGGACAAAACTCCTTTTAGGTGTGTGACTGTAACTCCCCCGATTTTCCTGTAATTATTTAATTCAGTAATGACGCATTTATGATGTCAGAGCGTTACTTTTAACGTCAAGTTGACGGTGCGACGTCGTTAGTGCGATTTCGCGTCCGTTAGGTCTGACTGACCAGATTTTGGGATTTTCGTCGAAAAAAACTGAAATTTTTCACGTTGGAAAATTAAATTAATTAATTTTGGACTTGCTCGTCAAGTTTCGTCGCGATCCAAGTATTTTTGGAGTCTCGGCGCGCGTTTGTAGTTTTGTATTATTTACGTTTGTCGTAAACTTTAGAAATTAATATCTCGAGAACGACATGTCGGATTTTAGTTTTGTCTTCGCCGTTAGATTTGTAGTGCCGACATTCGCCTACGGAGCGAATTTCATTCGAATCGGGGTACGTTTAGCCCCCCGTATCGTCATTTTATCCTGCAATAAAAGACAAAACGGATTTCTCGAGAAATCCAATATCCATTGGATTTCTATTGGATTTCTCGAGAAATTGTTTTCAGCCTACACTTTTTGCGAACTTTTGGACTCCATTTTGAGGGTCAAAACAGCTTCAAATAAAAATTGATTCGCATGAACTTTATTCGTCTCGACGAGATCTACAACTTTCATGTTGATCACTTTTCGATTCGAAGCTATCTTAAGCCTATAATCTCATTTCCAGCGCGCCTGCGCTTAAGGTAACAATATATGACGTTTAAAAATTAATATTTTCTTAATATTATACTTATATATATATATATATATATATATATATATATATATATATATATATATATATATATATATATATATATATATATATATACATGTACAACCCCGTGTCCGGCGAGCGGGTCCCGCCAGAGAGGTTGAGCAGAGCGGCAGAAGGGCTGGTCCGCTCCCGCCCATTTCAGGCGAGCGAGCCGGCAGGCGAGCGAGCGGGTCGCACAAGGAATCCTCGGCCAAAGCAGATAAGCCCGGCGACCTGCGACTGGCGAGTCGATCAAGGTCGCGACGATCGCCGGCCAACCCGCACGCGACCTGGCTGTCGGTCCGCCCGGCAGAAGACGGACGGCTCGCCCATATCGTCTCGCGCTCGCCCAGGGAGGATGGGCGAGCCGCGAGGCCAGGCCGCGCCCGCCTCCTGCGGGGAAACTAGAGGCGAGCTGACTCCCAGGGGTGCGAATAGCTACTCAGAACAGCGGAGCCCCGCTGTTGGCAGACCAGGTTGGACTGCGCATAGCTATTCAGAATAGCGGAGTTTGGTTGTTGGCAGGCCCAACCAGGGGCTTTTTGGTATTTTCAGGTCAGTTCTTTTGGTTATTGGCAGTTCAGATTCTGAAAATCTATAAATAAGACCCAAGGGGTACCTCAGAGGACACGCTTTCAGTGCCTCCTTGCTCTCATTCTCAAGTGTTCTCTGAGGGTACCTTAGCTCGGCTCTTGGCTAAGGAGGGGAAGCGCTCAGAGATCTTCCGGGTTTGTGGTGGGACCTCCCTGCCGAGCCCTTGGGTCTGTTTTCCCTTGTCCCTCTCGTTGTTTTTCTTGCAGGAGCAAAGTAGGCGCGAGACCACCCCTTCCCCAAGGGTAGAACTCCACAGGAGGCCGGGTTCCGGTTTCAACATTTTGGTGCGGTGAACGTGGAAAGTGGTCAGTGCAGAAAAGCTTCGGCGAGCTCAATGACGGGAGGTCAAGGATCCGACAGGCAGAACTCACCGCCCCCTCCGCCTCTCGCAACAGTGGGAATGTTTGAAGACTTCAGGAACGAGGTGCTGGACCTCGTCAAGATCGCACTCGGCGTGCGGGCCGAGTGCTCGACTCCGGCAACCCAGATCGCGGCCGCCCCCTCTTTAGGCGAAGACGCTCCTAGCAGGCGAGCCGGGAAGGAAGTGGCTGAGGAAGGCCGAGGGAGCGAGCTCTCGGGGCGCGAGCTCTTCCCCGGCTCGGCAGGCCGAGGTCGATTCGGCGAGTTGGGCTCGCGGGACTCGCCGGCTCGCCCGGTGGTTGGAAGCAGTCCATTCAGCGAGCTAGTCTCTTCAGCACCAGTGCCAGAAGGGTTCAGGGAGCCCGAGATGACCTACTACACCGGGAAGGGAGACCCGGTTCAGCACGTCCAGTGGTTCGAGGACGTAGTCTCCATCCGTTAGATGTCGGACGGATTCAAGTGCCGTCTCTTCGCCATCACCCTCCGAGAGAAGGCAAGGGAGTGGTTCCACCAGCTGCCGGCTAGTTCCATTTATTGCTTCGAAGACTTGCGCCGGGGTTTCATGTTGAGGTTCACTACATCAAAGAAGAGGAAGAAGGAGTCTGAGTCCCTGTTCCACATAAAGCAGGGGGTGAACGAGACGTTGGGGAGCTACGTCGATCGGTTCCAGGAGGAGGTTACCCAAGTCCAGGAGATGCCGGGCCACAGTCTGATGATGGCCTTCACACTGGGCCTGCAGCAGGGTTTCTTCCGCATGGAGCTGAAGAGAATTCCCCCCTCTCCTACGAGGAGCTGATGGAAAGGGCGGCGAGAGAGGTCGACGGGGAGGCGTCGAACCCAGAATTTGCAAGGAAGTTGGCCAGGTGGGCGACTGAGGAGGAAAAGGAGTCGAAGGGAGGAAGAGGACAGGAAGAGAGGAGGGGGGAGCCCAGGCAGAGGGAGCAGAGGGAGCAGAGGGAGCAGAGGCAGCTCCAAGGACAGCAGCCGGGGTGGGGGCGTCAGGAGCCCGACCGTAGGCTGGGCTGGAGACCAGAGTGGCAGGGGCAGGGGCCACAGAGGGGATACTACGGGAGGGGTCACTATTAGGGGAGGCAGGACCAGTTCCACCCACCAGGCTGGAGGCAGGGTCAGAGGTCGTGGCTCCCCGATCAGGAGGAGGCCATGGCCATAGCCCTGGGAGCAAGGAGGGGGGTCATGAGGAGGAGGAGAAGAGAGTTCAGGGTGGAGCTGCCCTACTGCGACTTCCATCAGGAAGAGGGGCACGCCACAGCCACATGCCCGGAGTTCTTGGAGATGAGAGGGAACAGGGATCGGCAGCAGCAGCAGGAGGAGGTGCGGCAGGAAGTGAGGATCGAGGAGGTCCTGCCTCGGGCGGAGGAGGATCGCTGTGAAGACCGGGTGGATGTGGGGACCCGAGGAGGGATCGGGGTGATCCACGGGGGAGTGGGGATTGAGGCTTCCCGCAAGGCAAGCCTCCACACCATGTATCGGCGGAGCGTCGCCTCTACATCCCAAACCCCGCCCCCGGAGGAGAGGATCACCTTCTCCAGAAGTGATATGCCGGACCACGAGGACCCGTTCTGTGATGCGCTGGTCATCAAGGCCGTCATCGAGAACTTCACCGTCTCTCGGATCCTCGTGGACAATGGGAGCTCCGTGAACGTCGTCTTCAAAAAGGCGTTTGACGCGATGCAGGTGGAGGCAAAAAGGGTGTTGGCCTCGGACGGGCCCTTGTTCGGGTTCTCGGGGGAAAGGAAGGAGGTGGAGGGAGGAGTCGGCCTCCATGTCACCCTGGGGGGGCAGTCCCGAAACTGCAAGTTCGTCATTGTGGACGCCCCCAGCAGCTACAGTGCAATCTTCGGGAGGCCCCTGATCAGCGCCTTCCGCTGCGTCCCCTCGTCTTTCCATCAGTGCCTGAAGTTCAACGCTGAGGGGGTGCAGGTCAGGGTTAGGGGAGACCCGAAGGTGGCGCGGGAATGCTACGTCACCGCGGTAAACACCATCTCTTGGCAAGAAGGAGCCGAGGAGATGGGGCGGAGGATGGAGGAGGACTGCGCAGAGAAGGCGGAAGGAGGAGATATGGAGGAAGTGGCCGAAGTGAGGGCCGTAGGAGGAGAAATGGAGGTAGAGGTCCCCGTTCCGGAGGAAGGGGACGCCGAAGGATGGGGGGAGCAGTCCAGGCTGGAGGCCGCAGAGGAGGTGGTGGAACTGGAAGTGCTCACCCGCGGAGGCAGGGTGGAGAGGATCCGCGTCAGCGGGGGGCTGACCCCGGAGGACCAGGGCAGGATGCTGGAGTGCATCCAGAAGAACGTGGACATCTTCGCCTGGAGCGCCGCGGAGATGCCGGGGGTTGACGCGGACGTGGCTTGCCACCGCCTCAACCTGGACCCGGGAACACGCCCCGTCCAGCAAAAGAAGAGGTCCACGGCGGACAGGCTGGCGGAACCCATCAGGGAGGAGGTGGCGAAGCTTCTCAAGGCTGGCTTCGTGTCCGAAATCCAGTACCCCGGCTGGGTCTCCAATGTTGTGATGGTCAAAAAAGGAGACGGCCGCTGGCGATTGTGTATCGATTTTTCTCTTCTTAATAAAGCTTGTCCTAAGGACTGTTATCCTTTGCCTCGGATCGACGCGCTGGTTGACTCAGCCGTCGGCTTTTCTGTAATGAGTTTTTTAGATGCCTTTTCAGGTTACCACCAAATCAGGATGCACCCCCCGGACATCAAGGATGTCTCATTCATCACAGGGGACGGCTGCTACTGCTACAAGATGATGCCATTTGGGCTGAAGAACGCCGGGGCCACCTACCAAAAAATGATGGACAGGGTCTTCAAGGAGCAAAGGGGGAGAAACTTGGAGGTCTACGTGGACGACCTCATGATCAAGAGCCGAGACGTGGACTCCCACCTCCGGGACCTGGAGGAGACGTTCGCCACCCTGCGCCGATACAAGATGCGGCTGAACCCCCTTAAGTGTGTTTTCGGGGCTAGCCGGGGGAAGTTCTTGGGGCATCTCCTCACCCCCGCGGGGGTCGAGCCGAATCCCGACAAGGTCAAGGCTATCCTGGAGTTGGGGTCCCCGCGGAATGCAAAGGAGGTCCAGCGGTTGACAGGGAAGCTAGCAGGACTGAGCCGCTTCCTGTCTCGGGCAGGGGAGAAGTGCCCCCCCTTCTTCAAAACGCTGAGGGGAGGCCAGAGATTCGAATGGACTAAGGAATGCGAGAAGGCGTTCCAGGCCCTCAAGGCGCAGCTAACACAAGCCCCGCTGCTCCAGGGGTCGAAGGAGGGTGAGGATCTGTTCTTATATCTCGGGGTCGGGGCGGAGGCTCTGAGCTCCGTCTTGGTTCGAGAAGAGGGGAAGAGACAGCTCCCTGTCTATTACGTCAGCCGGGTCCTGAGGAAGGCCGAGCTCCGGTATCCAATCTTGGAGAAACTTGCATTCGCCCTGATCATCTCGGCTCGGAGGCTACGACCTTACTTCCAGGCGCACTCGATCCGAGTGGTGACCGACCATCCTCTCCGCAACATCTTCGAGGGAGTGGAGCACTCAGGCCGGCTGGCCAAGTGGTCGGTGGAGCTAAGCGAGTTCGATGTCTCCTTCGTTCCGTGGCTCTCGATCAAAGCTCAGTCGATGGCCGACTTCCTGGCCGACTACGTGGTAGAAGTAGCAGAGGAGGAGCTCACTTGCCCGACTCCCTGGAAGGTGAGGGTGGATGGAGCCTCAGGAAGGCATTCACTCGGGATAGGGGTGGTTCTAGAGAGCCCCCAAGGGACTCAGATTGAGCAGACGGTGGTGGTACATTTCCCCATTACCAACAACCAGGCCGAGTACGAAGCAGTGATAGCGGGACTGCGCCTGGCCAGGGAGCTGGGGGTGCTGGATGTGGAGGTCCTAACCGACTCCATGGTGGTGGCTTCCCAGATCAACGGAGAGTTCGAAGCAAGGGAGCCCGCTCTGAAGTTATACTTGGTCAAAGTGAAGGGAGTCATAGGGACCTTCCAGACCTTCTCCATCCGGCACGTACCGAGGGGAGAGAATGACCATGCCGACCAGCTAGCAAAGCACGGCCCCCGGGTGGGGGGCACCATCACCGACCTTTTCCGCCCCTCCATCGAAGAAGGGGAGCTCATGGAGATCGACCGGCAGCCTTCATGGATGGATCCAGTAATAGTTTTCCTCTCCACGGGAGAATATCCGGAGGGAGTGGACAAGAAGAAGCTGAGGCACAAGTCCGCTTACTACCTCCTTAAAGACAGGCAGCTGTATAGGAAGACCCTCTTCGGGATGCTGGCCCGCTGCGTGTCCGAGGGTGAGGCGCCGAGGATCTTAGAAGAAGTCCACTCCGGAGAGTGCGGGAGTCATTCCGGGAGTCGGACCTTGGAAGGAAGGATAGTCAGGCAAGGGTATTTCTGGCCCACCCTGGGCCGGGACGCCGCAGAGTTCGCAAGGAGATGCCATAAGTGCCAGCTATTCGCCCCCCTCCAGCTACAGCCAGCCCAACAACTCAAGAGTATCACGGCCCCTTGGCCTTTTGCAATCTGGGGAATGGATTTGGTTGGGCCGTTCCCCCAGGCCAGCGGCCAGCAAAGGTTCCTCCTAGTGATGATTGACTACTTCTCAAAGTGGATGGAGGTGAAGGCGTTGGCCAAGGTGACCTCCCAAGTGATCAGGAACTTTGTCTGGGGGGAGATCATCTGTCGCCATGGGCTGCCCCAAGCCATCGTCACCGATAACGGACCCCAGTTCGCCAGCGCCGAGTTCACCAGCTTCTGCGAGCAGCTCGGGATCGACCTCAGGTTCGCCTCGGTCCACCACCCCAGGAGCAACGGGCAGGTGGAGGCGGCGAACAAGATCATCGTCAACCTCCTCAAGAAGAAGGTGGAAAACTTAAAGGGGAGCTGGGTGGAGCAGCTCCCCGCTGTTCTTTGGGCCCTTAGAACCACCCCTAACACGGCCACAGGGGAGACCCCCTTCAAGCTCTCCCATGGATGCGAGGCGGTGCTCCCCATAGAATTTGAAGTCCAAACGCCGCGAGTTGGGACGGCCAAAGAGGGCCGAGAGGAATGGCAAACCGAGAACGAGGAGGAGCTGAGACTCTCCCTTGACATGGTGGAAGAGTTGAGGGATCTCTCGGCCATTCGACAGGAGGAGGTCAAAAGGAGGATGGCAAAATACTTTGACAAGCATGTCAGGGTAAAGCAATTTGCAGAGGGGGACCTGGTGCTGAAGAAGGTGGATGCGGCAGGAAGGTCGGCATCCGTGGGGAAGCTCAACCCCAGCTGGGAGGGGCCATTCATTGTGAAGGAAGCTTTGAAGTCAGGGGGCTATCGGCTCCAAAATGTAGAGGGCGAGACCCTGAGTCTCACCTGGAGTAGAGACGACATGAAGAGGTTTTTTCCCTAAGCACCTGTAAGCGACGCGATTTGTTATAATGAAGTCTTTCTTCTCTCCCCCCCCCCAGGATTGTCACGTCTAGCTTGCTCAGATAATTGGAATATGCTTGGACCCCGAGAAGATCCCGCTGCCAGGCTCCCACCTAGCTGGCAGGGCCGGAAGTCACTCGGTGTCATCCCTAGCCTCGAGAAGATCCCGCTGCCAGGCTCCCACCTAGCTGGCAGGGCCGGAAGTCACTCGATGGAATGTGTTTGGACCCCGAGAAGATCCCGCTGCCAGGCTCCCACCTAGCTGGCAGGGCCGGAAGTCACTCGGTGTCATCCCTAGCCTCGAGAAGATCCCGCTGCCAGGCTCCCACCTAGCTGGCAGGGCCGGAAGTCGCTCGATGGAATGTGTTTGGACCCCGAGAAGATCCCGCTGCCAGGCTCCCACCTAGCTGGCAGGGCCGGAAGTCACTCGGTGTCATCCCTAGCCTCGAGAAGATCCCGCTGCCAGGCTCCCACCTAGCTGGCAGGGCCGGAAGTCACTCGATGGAATGTGTTTGGACCCCGAGAAGATCCCGCTGCCAGGCTCCCACCTAGCTGGCAGGGCCAGAAGTCACTCGGTGTCATCCCTAGCCTCGAGAAGATCCCGCTGCCAGGCTCCCACCTAGCTGGCAGGGCCGGAAGTCACTCGATGGAATGTGTTTGGACCCCGAGAAGATCCCGCTGCCAGGCTCCCACCTAGCTGGCAGGGCCGGAAGTCACTCGGTGTCATCCCTAGCCTCGAGAAGATCCCGCTGCCAGGCTCCCACCTAGCTGGCAGGGCCGGAAGTCACTCGATGGAATGTGTTTGGACCCCGAGAAGATCCCGCTGCCAGGCTCCCACCTAGCTGGCAGGGCCGGAAGTCACTCGGTGTCATCCCTAGCCTCGAGAAGATCCCGCTGCCAGGCTCCCACCTAGCTGGCAGGGCCGGAAGTCACTCGATGGAATGTGTTTGGACCCCGAGAAGATCCCGCTGCCAGGCTCCCACCTAGCTGGCAGGGCCGGAAGTCACTCGGTGTCATCCCTAGCCTCGAGAAGATCCCGCTGCCAGGCTCCCACCTAGCTGGCAGGGCCGGAAGTCACTCGATGGAATGTGTTTGGACCCCGAGAAGATCCCGCTGCCAGGCTCCCACCTAGCTGGCAGGGCCGGAAGTCACTCGGTGTCATCCCTAGCCTCGAGAAGATCCCGCTGCCAGGCTCCCACCTAGCTGGCAGGGCCGGAAGTCACTCGATAGAATGTGTTTGGACCCCGAGAAGATCCCGCTGCCAGGCTCCCACCTAGCTGGCAGGGCCGGAAGTCACTCGGTGTCATCCCTAGCCTCGAGAAGATCCCGCTGCCAGGCTCCCACCTAGCTGGCAGGGCCGGAAGTCACTCGATGGAATGTGTTTGGACCCCGAGAAGATCCCGCTGCCAGTCTCCCACCTAGCTGCCAGGGCCGGAAGTCACTCGGTGTCATCCCTAGCCTCGAGAAGATCCCGCTGCCAGGCTCCCACCTAGCTGGCAGGGCCGGAAGTCACTCGATGGAATGTGTTTGGACCCCGAGAAGATCCCGCTGCCAGGCTCCCACCTAGCTGGCAGGGCCGGAAGTCACTCGGTGTCATCCCTAGCCTCGAGAAGATCCCGCTGTCAGGCTCCCACCTAGCTGGCAGGGCCGGAAGTCACTCGATGGAATGGCTTAGTAGGCGATAACCTGCAACCCAGAACAAATCACGTCGCCGGACCCCCACCTAGCCGGCGAGGCCGGGAATTACTCGAAAAGCATGAGCAGCAGGTCGGAATCACAAGAGTAAGTCAGAAAAAAGGGAGAAAGGGCCTAGCATATCCTCACCCTCAAGCCCCAGGGAAGGCGGCCGAGTAAACGCAAAAGCCTGGGCGAGAGCCCTCGGGTAAATAGGCATACGGCCGAGGGACGAGCCGGCTCACCTCGCTCGAGGGGCGAACCGGCTCGCCTCGCTCGGCGGACGGGCAGTCGCCTCGTCCGAACCAGGCCGCGAGGGGCAGGTCGCGCCATCCGGCAATAACGGCGTTGAAAAAATAAGCGGGCGAGAGAGCACTTATAAAAAGAGCAATGGCAAAAAAACACGAAGTATAAGCGCAACCCGCGCATACATCTCAAAACAGACAGATATACATAATGATGTTCATCTGAAAAGTAAATTACAAAAGGCAGGAAGACGCGGGATCTGGGTCGAGAAATCCTAAATGGGCTGGAAGTTTTTGTCGCCAGGCTCCGGCACGGGGAGAAACAGCGCCGGCACCACGTCTTTCGCCGAGAGTCCCGCTGCCTCGCTCGTAAGAAGATCCGCGCGCCGCAGCGTTTACATCGTGTATTTCGCCGCGCTGGCCGCGTTCTTTTGCATTAGCACTTCCAGGTCGTAGTCGGAGAGATGCTCGCGCGGGCAGACCCCGCTGTCTGGAGGAGGGACAGCGGCGGCGGCCTCCAGCTCGCGTACCCGCGCCTCCAGCGCCGCCTTTTCTTGGCCAAGGGTGGCGATCTCGGCACCCATCCGGCTCGCCGTCGCCGCGTCCTGGGGGAAAAGAATAGGAATAATCGTGAGCTGTGTCCACGAAAAGGAGGGAGTGCGATTCAGGTTGAGCACGTACCACCCCGCCCAGGTACTGCGCGAGGGTCTCCTCGGCCGCGTCGGCTCGCCTCCTGTGAGTGTCCGCGTCCGCCTGGGCGAGCTTCCGGGCCTCTTCTTTCTCATCCGCCATCTTTTGGATGGACGCGGCGTTCCGCTCCACCTGAGTGCAGCGCCTCCCCACCATGTGAGCCAGCTCCAGACCACGCAGCTGGGCTCGCGCGCTCTCATGAATAAGCACTCGCGTCTCCTCCTTGTCATAAATGGCGGCGTCTTCGCGCGAGTACAGACCAAAGGAGAGGCTGTACGCCTCCCCGCCGATGGTATCCTGCTCCATCCAGCTCGGCAGCAGGGTCGAGATCGTCGCGCGGTTCGACTCCTTATCCCACGACAGGAGCGGGACGCCGAGCTCGTCCTGGTACCTCTCGCCGTAGCCAAAGTTGCGATGCCCTCTCGGCACGGGCTCCGCGGCAGCTTGAGACCGCCCGGCGGCGCGGAGGTGCCCGCCACCCTGACCGGGGAGTCGCTGGTTGAGGCAACCCGCGGGGGCGAGGGACCCTCAGCCGGTAGGACCACAGGGGCCTTGCCCTTTCTCTGGCTCGCGGCGGGTTGATGATCCGCGGTCTTCGCCACCTTCGGCGGAGGGACTGGCTGTCCGCCACCCGGCCGCTTCTTGGCCGGGACCGATGGGATGTCGCGCTGGGCGGCATCCGCAGCCTGCGCGCGGGCGAGAACCCCGGGGGGAATGCGAGCGCTCTCGTAAGGAGGGTGAAGAGGGATGTCGGCTCGCCTGACAGAAGGAAGGGGTGAGATAAAGGAAGAAAGGGAATAAGGTATAACAGCGGCGAGTGACAAACCTCCCCCCGGCGGGACAGCAGCAAGGTCGTCAAGATGGCGGCGCTGGAACGCGACCTCAAAGTTCTTCCCAGCGAAGAACGCGCACAGATCAGCTTCGTGGCCGCCTAGGCTGGGTGGCCGGTAGCTCGCCTCGCTGAGCTGCACCGGCGAGAAGGGAACGTTGCCGAAGTCCCCTTTGACGAACAGGAACTTCTTCAGCCAGTTGTGGCTCTTGTTGACTGTCTCCCGCACCTTGAGGTGGGCGCTGGAGAAGTAGGTCGTCCCGTCTCGATTCGCACTGAAGGAGAACAGCTTCCGGAACACTGCGAGGCTGAACTCCACCCGCTCCTCTCGCAGGAAGCAGGCGAACCCCATCATGACGACGATGGAGTTCGGGGTCATCTGGCCCAGGACGACCCCGAAGTATTTTAGCACCTGGCGCACCTCGGGCCACAGGGGGAGTCGCAGGCCTACCTCAAAGTGAGCGAGAGGGATGGCGAGCTCATCCCTAGACAGGTCGTTGATTTTCTCCCCCTCTCCGGGTCGCCTCGCAGAAAACCCGGCTGGGATATGGTCGCCTAGAGCTTCCAAGTATTCGCGCTCTATGATAACCGCGCGAGGGAAATCATGCTCGGAGAAGGTCCAAGCGCACTTGCTTCGGCCGTCCACGTCGCCGCCGCCTCCGCCCATCCCCGTCGAGTCGCCGCCGAACGCGCGAGAAAAAGCCAGAAGGCGAACACGGACGATACTCCGCGGGAACGGGAAGCAAGAAAGTTTGGAATCGGTGGAGAAATTAGGGCCTGCAAGGCCTATTTATAGGAAAAGAGAAAGGGCGGGAAACTTCCCGCCGAAAGGCGGGGTGCGGATAGCCAAAAATCAGCCCGACGGTTCGACTTCCCGCGCGCGACCGCACCTCAAAGGTCGAGCCGGCACGGTTCTCGCCCGGCTGCAACCGCGGGAGACCAGCGCGGGCGAACCAACCCCAGCCCGCACCCGCACGCCGTTCCGCGCAAGACGGGAGATTCCCGTCTGGCGAGCTCCTCGGCTCGCCCTTGCCCCGATCAGCGCGAAAGGAAGAATGGACCTTTCCCTTAACCCGCCCACGGAAAACAAAAGAAAAGCAGCACGATAATTTCAATACATCTCAGCAACAAAATAGTTAGGCCCATAGGCGGGCTAAAAGAGTCGCAAGCAATTACAAATACAAGATAGCTGCGAAATGACGATAACCCCGCAGTATCCCGCGAGCGAGGGGCAAACAACTGGGTAAGTACTCGACCCACTTCCACATGTGCCGCCTCTTCGTTCCCGACCGAGGCGACACACGGGGATCGTGGTAATCGCGAACCGCCACCAGCTCCCGCTGAGCCAGGCCGACCTGCTCCACGACGCTCTTGAGATGCCCCTCGGCTCGTGTTATATGCACGCCCGTCGAGGTGACATCGTCGTCTTCCGCTTCGCGCGGAGGGCCCTCCAAGGCTGCGAGCCGGGCCTCGGTCTCGGCCTTGTCGTCATCGACTCTCCTCATGATCTCCTACAGCAGCAGTGTGTGTTTCTGGAATAGCCGCGTCACCTGCCTCTTCATCCCCGCCGCATCGGTCGGATCGCCCAGATAGTCAGAAACACTGTCCACGTCAGGCGGAGGCGAGTACCCTTCGCTCATATCGGTCTCAGAAGAGGCCCTGTGAAAGCCTGCAAGCGGGGAGGGGTCAGAATGAACGAGCAAGAGGCAAAGCCAACGATAAGAACCAGCTCACCAGGGGTTGGCACGTCGCCCGCACCGACAGATGGGCGAGAAGAGCCCGGCCGACCCTAAAAGTTCCCTCCCTCGAGGGTCTCAAGAGATTTCCCCAGCCCGTGGGAGACCGCCGGACAGGGAGTTTCCGGAGGTGGGCGGTCCAGACCTGGAGAATTCGCGACCCTCTCAGGCGACGGAGGAGGGGGACGATCCTCTCCCCGGTTCTCCACCTCGTCACAGGGAATTACCTGCAAAACAAAGAATCAGAGAAACAGCGATAATCAGCGGAAGGCCACGTACCCCGGGGACGACCTCAGCACCCGCCGCCGAGCTGGAAGCCGGGCAGTCACCCTCCAGAGAACGCCTAACAATCTTTCCCTTCGCCGGCCTGAAGAGAGGGCCGGAAGATCCGCGAACTAGCCATGGGGCGGCCTCGAGGGCCTCCTCCTGAGTCTGCAGGACCGCTGCCGCCAGGCGAGCTCGCACCTCTTCGCTAATCGGCATCGAGAAACAAAAGTCTGCTCAGAGAAAATAAAGGGATTTGGGGAGCCTCCTACAGGGGTCAGCGGTATGTATTTATAGCCGGACAGTGGGGGCCACCAAAAGATTCCCTGCCAGCTCAGCACAGTGCTCGCCGAACACGCGGGTTGGATGATTCTTTCCGAGCTTGATTCAAGCTCAAAAAGAGCGGGGATTGTGTACAACCCCGTGTCCGGCGAGCGGGTCCCGCCAGAGAGGTTGAGCAGAGCGGCAGAAGGGCTGGCCCGCTCCCGCCCATTTCAGGCGAGCGAGCCGGCAGGCGAGCGAGCGGGTCGCACAAGGAATCCTCGGCCAAAGCAGATAAGCCCGGCGACCTGCGACTGGCGAGTCGATCAAGGTCGCGACGATCGCCGGCCAACCCGCACGCGACCTGGCTGCCAGTCCGCTCGGCAGAAGACGGACGGCTCGCCCATATCGTCTCGCGCTCGCCCAGGGAGGATGGGCGAGCCGCGAGGCCAGGCCGCGCCCGCCTCCTGCGGGGAAACTAGAGGCGAGCTGACTCCCAGGGGTGCGAATAGCTACTCAGAACAACGGAGCCCCGCTGTTGGCAGACCAGGTTGGACTGCGCATAGCTATTCAGAACAGCGGAGTTTGGCTGTTGGCAGGCCCAACCAGGGGCTTTTTGGTATTTCCAGGTCAGTTCTTTTGGTTATTGGCAGTTCAGATTCTGAAAATCTATAAATAAGACCCAAGGGGTACCTCAGAGGACACGCTTTCAGTGCCTCCTTGCTCTCATTCTCAAGTGTTCTCTGAGGGTACCTTAGCTCGGCTCTTGGCTAAGGAGGGGAAGCGCTCAGAGATCTTCCGGGTTTGTGGTGGGACCTCCCTGCCGAGCCCTTGGGTCTGTTTTCCCTTGTCCCTCTCGTTGTTTTTCTTGCAGGAGCAAAGTAGGCGCGAGACCACCCCTTCCCCAAGGGTAGAACTCCACAGGAGGTCGGGTTCCGGTTTCAACAATACACACAGTGGCGGAGCCAGGAATATTGAAGCGTGGGGGTACAAGACACTTAGAATATGAAAAAAAATAACAAATAAAAATTTTCAAATGAAAAATACATTAAAATAACATTAATACATCTCTTCTTAAAAAAATGATTTTAATAAACTTTAGGTCTTATAAACTTATCCATTCCGCAATCTGATTGAAGCAAAAGAGAAGTCTCGATTAGCCTGGTGGTACCACTTGATTAAAAGTAAACTAATTTATTTGCATAGGCGCTACACGGGGCAAATGTCGCAGCCCGCAAAAAATACTCCAGGCTTAGGGTTTACTCGGCTGCTAAGTGCGGACTGCAGTTCACCTGAATCGGACTGAAAACCACGTGGGGGCATGGGCCCCCATAGGTCTCTACATGCCTCCGCACCTATATATATATATATATATATATTTATATATTTATATATATATATATATATATATATATATATATATATATATATATATTTATTTTTTCTTCTTCTTCATTTGAGCCGAACCAGAGTGAAGAGACCGAGAGCGAGAGCGAGTTTTTTGTGAATCTTTGTCGACGGAGCTCCGGTGCTCGAAATCTTCAACGGTGCATAGATCCGGAAAGCTATCGACGAGAGCTACGCAATCGTGGTAAGCTTTTCCCGTTTCGTGAGCTTTTCTCTTTAGGGTTTTTTGGACCTAACCTCTATTTCGTCCGTTTTCGCCTAGATTTCAACTCCTCCCGCATTCTCTTGCTCTGATCTATGACAAGAAGTGATTCATAGATTTTTTCCGGCAAAACTAAGGCATGTGGTGGTTTTTCTCTCCTCTCTCCTCTTTCGATCATGGTAAAAACCTTTTAATCTTCGTTAATAAATCGTTTTTGACATGTTGCCATGCTTAGATCATTTTTCCGAACGCTCTTCGTTTTTTGTAAATATCAATGACCATTCCGATTCGTTCTGATTGTATGTATGCCTTGATTTTTCCACTTGAAATCCACTCGTAGAACTATTTTTGTTATGCTAAACTAACCACATAGCGTCGCTAATAATAATTGTGTTGTGTTTCCTCGAATGTTTTATGTTCGTTGGATTTTGATCGTCGCTTAACCGCTATGTAGATCATGGTAAAGTGTATTTAAGTTCGTAAATTCATCGTAAAAGTTGTTCACTTGTTAAGTGGGCCTCTGGTTAGCGAAGCTTGTGTGTCGAGATTGTTCGACGAGTCGAGTTGATTTTTTTTGGCTTGACACGTTTACCTGAGTTAAATTCGCTCTTTAAGTCTAACAATGTCTAGTCGGGTCCGATGTGCCAAGTCTCCAGGTATAAGTCATGGTTTACTAGGCTGTGGGTGTTAGTGGACTAGACCACCTCCGTTGTGCCTGTTTTCTTTAAATTGGTATCTTGTGGAACTCTACCTGGGTTTTGGCTTGGATGTTTGTTGGTGTACTGTTGGAGTGATCTCCCACTGCAGTTGCCAGATATTTATCTGTAGGGGTGTGTCAGGATGTGAGACCACCTCGCCCTTATTCCTGGTAGAGTTTGAGTTCTTTGGGGGCGCTGGCAGAAATGTCTTCCCCCTTAGGCACCGGGCATTTTCAGTGCTCACAAGCGGCTAATAAATTATCTAAAATTTTTCCTTATGATTTATTCATGTTTCCACCTTATAGCTTTGTGCGTTTGGTGTTGTCTGGTGTACGTGACGATTTACATAAGTGTTTCTTTTATTGATTATGTATTATTCCTTCCGTACGTTACTTTTAATACTGTTGGTCTTGGATTGGTACCCCTATTGACCTTTTTTTTACTTTTGTTTGTTTTTTTGTCACTACTTGTACCTTTTTGCTGAGGTATTATATCTTTGGAATGCCTTAGGTTCAGAGCAATAGCTGGTAGTGGAGCTTGAGCTGGTGTTTTCAACATAGCTGTTGCAGCTGTGACTTTTCACCTCACCGTCGTGAGGTAGTTGTTTGTTGTAGTTTTGTTTTACTTAGCTCGGACATACTTTTGTGTTTTTGTGGGTTTGTGTCAGGTTGTTGACACCTACAGTTTGTTGTGATATTAGACACTTTGTTACCTGCCAGTTTACTTTCTTGCTGGTTTTGTGTAATGCACTTGCTTTCTGGGAAGTTTTATGTTAGGATCGCATATTATATATTTTAAATATAAAAAATAAAAGGATTTATGTCATCAGTTCATAGCATCTTTCAAAATGAATAACACTTTATTTAAAAGGTTTATAAAAGTTCTTTCGTACATATACTAAACTTAGAGATCTGCATATCATGTGTTATCATTGGTTATCATGATCATACAGGATGATAAGTAAATAAAACTAAGTATTTTCCGCTGTGTATTTCTATTTACACCATTAGTGTGGACGAGTCGATCCACTAAACTGAGGGACACGGTCATTCAAACTTAATTTAAATCCCGTTTTAAAACTATAACTCATGAATTTTCATGAAGAGTACTAGGAGTAGGTTTTGCCTGAGCATCTGCAGTTGTCTCCTGCACGGTGTGACATCACGACGCGCATTTTCTCATACTCTGACGTATTGTTTAATACGAAGAAAATGCGGGTTGTGACACAAAGGCAGCTCCATCAAAAGATCTTCAGCAGCCTCCTCCTGCTCGCCGTCCGTCTTGCTATCCTTCAGCTCCACAAAAGATCCACTACCATATGACGTCAGCTCGTCGAAGACCACGTCTCTCGAGATGACGAACTTCTTCGTCACTGGATCCATACACTTCCATCACTTCTTCCGCTCAGCATAGACCACAAAGACCAGCTTCCTCGCATTCGCATCCAGCTTTGTCCTGAGAGCATCTGGGATGTGTACATAGTAAGTTGACCCAAACACACGAAGGTGTTTCACACTGGGCTTCTCCTTGAACATCATCTCATGAGGAGACTTCATGTTGATCAGACTTAGAGACATCTGATTGATGATGTATGTCGCGCAGGCCATCCCCTCTGCCTAGAAGGCTCTAGGAATGCCTTTGGCATAAAGCCAACACTTCCAGGTCTCCGTCAGATGACAGATCTTCCACTATGCTACTCCATTTTATTGTGGAGTATATGCACAAGTGAGCTCCCTCTGTATTCCATTCTTCCTACAAAATTTAGAGAACACGTTTGAAACAAATTCACCTCCATTGTCTATTTTGAACATCTTGATTCGCAGGCCAAGACGACCCTCCACTAGCTCCTTGAACTCCACAAACAATCAGAATACATCTGACTTCTCCTTCATGAATTACACCCATGTGTTCCTCTTGTAGTCATCAATCAATACTAGCATATACTTGTTGCCTCCAAGAGTGGCGGTGACTTTCGGTCCCAACACCTCATCATGGATGCATTCCAATGGTGTTGTACACCTGGTCTGCGAATTATCAAATGTGAAGTGATGAGCCTCACCGTATTGACATCCCGCACAAACATGACCATCACCGAAGGATGACAACCTGGACAAGCATTTCACAAGGCTCCTTACTGCCATTGCTTTCAACTTGTCAATTCCAACGTGTCTCAGTCTTTCATGCCAGATAGTTGCACTATCATTGGACCTCATCCGATCAATATAGGAACTTGTTGATAACCCAACCAAGTTCAAATCCTTACTCCCTACATGAGCAATGTTCATCGACTGAAGTTTAACCTTACAGTCCTTCTTGAAGTGGCTAGGCTGGTTGTATTTATAGCATCTAGATCCTTCCTTTGTCTTCCAATCACGCTTAGGAGATAAACCCCTAAGAAAAGCACCTCACCATCTCCTCCAGAGATGGTGACTCCAGCCATCTGACTTGCTAAGCTCTCCTGCGAAGCCAGTAGGTTCTCCAGCTCCAGCAGAGATGGCTGACTGCCCCAGCCTTGAATAGAAGTAACAAAGGCCACATATTCCTTCCGCAAACCGTAGATTATGTGCCTCTTCAGCTTCGCTTCTGAAATTGACTCATCAGGGTTCAACGCTGAAATCTCAGCACACAAATTTTTCATCTTTAGGAAGAACGTTGAGATGGACAAATCTCCTTGAGTAGCACCTGCCAACTCATTCTCCAGGAATTGTAGTCGAGCTACATCTTCCTGTTGAACAACCCATCAAGGGAAGTCCAAATCTTCGCAACTGATTGACATTTGATGATGTGGTCAAAGAGTTCCGATGAGATAACCCGCTTGAGAGTAAACTCTGATTTCACATTTATCTTCCTCCAAGCTCTCACCGCTTCAGCATTGCCAGCAGTAGCAATCACCTCTTGCTTGTCGTCTCCGCAGATGAACTCCCAATGGTTGTCGCCAAAAAGATAGCTTTCCATAAACGACTTCCATTTCTTGAAGTTATTCGATGAAAGAAGCTCAATTCCAAGACCTCTTATCAATCATCCTTCCATTGCACTATTCCTGGTTCACTTAGACTTCCAAAATTAATAAATCAAACTGTCAGTTGATCGCTGCTCAAGCCTCTGTTCCCTCTGATACCAAGTAAAAAATTTGTGAATCGCGAAAAATGGGAAACCAGGGGCAGGAACACTCAACCAATCTGAATCCAAATAAAGCAGATGCAACAGAAGAACAAGAATCTCGTATTATCAAAGATCATTACAAGGGGAGGCATACATGTCGAGACCTGATTCGTCGATGTACCCGATGGAAGCAAAAAGAACAAGAGCAAAACAAACCGCACAGACTCAAAGGAGTAACCACCGACTCTAACAAGCTTCTTTACTGAGTCCGCTAATGCTGCTTAGTCACTAAACCACAATCTAGACGCGCGGACAACCCATTATTCCAATGTCGAAGAACTCTGTCTATTAATCCGCAAGCCGCCTAACCGCGAGATCGCATAGCCGCCAGATCTCCCTGAACTACTGCTGTCGAACTAAACAAGCCGCCAAAAGCTGATAGCTTATTGAACTGGGAAAGAGTTGCAGAAGAGAAGACCACCAAGTCGCAAGCCGCGACCTGCTGCTAACTACTAGTTGCTAATCGCAGAATCCGCACTGTCCCTGACCGAAGTCAGAACCAAGTTCATGGCTTTCGAGCGCTATCCACACTAATGTTCATTCGATTCTCCTACTAATGTGACAGGGGGTTCTATTTATAGGAGCAGAGAGGAGTGTGATCACCGCCCTAGCCGATAGGATCACTGCCATATCTCACGACAAGCACTGAGAGAATCCGCCAAACCGCGGACACAAAGCCAGTCCGCTTTGTCACTGCGACTAGGCCGGACAGCCAGTCCGCCGAGGTCGCACCACCACGGCCGGATACCAAGCCAATCCGCCTTATCACCAAAGCAAGACTTGGTCGTAATACTGGTGGACACTGCAGATATCGCCCCAGTCCGCACTTCTGCGGACACCGCTCCAGTCCGCACTCCACAACGGACACTACTTCAGTCTGCACACCTCGAGCTCGCAACTAGAGCACAAGACTGTCAGTTGTCGAGCTCGGCGAACAAATAACCAGTCTGCGCTAACCGCGCGATCACCCTGATTGAGTAATCTTAGACGTGGTGCAGATCTAGACCAAGTCCACACCACTGACGAACTCCGGCACCAGTCCGCTCTAACCGGCGAACTCTGTCACCAGTCCGCTCTAACCGACGAACTCCACGGTTACCACCAACCGCGCCACCAGAGCAAGACCAAGGCACACGCCATGTCAATCTTCCGAGCTCCAGTCCAGTCTATAACCCAGACTCAGCGAACTCCACATGAGCCTGCACCACGCCGGTCTTGGCGAACTTCACGGATAGATAGGCTATCCACCTAATTCTCATTTGGGAACAAACTGTTTGCTGAACACGAGCCGACCTAGCTAGCCGCCAGTCCTGTTCGCGCAGGTTGCGCGAATAGGGGGCCTCGGTTGCCACATTCACTTCATAATGTTCAACATAATCAAATCTTTATCAATCTTCTCAACTATTTCTTGTCCAATGTACAAAATCATATAATTTACAAGAAATTTGCCTTCTATCTTGTTATAATACCCACTCAAAAATGATGTCTAGAGAAATTTTCTAAAACAACTTCATCAACTTCCTTGTTATAATTTTTAAGTAATTTAATCACACTAATAAAATTACTGTGAATAATATATTTGTAAGTTTCATCATGACTTCAAAATGCAATTTCTTTCTATGCACGATATGGTAAGACATCAATTAAAGTTCCAAATAATAGCCAATTCATTGTGATTTGATGAGAAGTCTACTTTCAATCTTTTTTTATATACTGGATTTGAGATATTAAATTTGCACAATTTTTTTATAGTGATAGTGTGGAAAAATAATGATCATTAATTACATGAGTCAAAAAAGCACAATCATTTCCATTGACTCTCTTTCACTTTCAAAATTCTTCAATAGTAAACAAGTTTGATCAAAGCATTACATGACAAACAATATGCAATTTTTTGCTTGAGAATATTCCAATCATGGGAACATCTTGAATCAAGAATATTGAAATCTTTGATTATATATGTACACATGAGGATGATTACTCTTGAAATATTGTATGTTAATATGTTATCATTAGCTTGCAAGATTAGTTTGAGATTGTAATCCAGGGTCAAAAAATAATGGAAGATTCTAAACTAGAGAACAATTAGAATTAATTAAAAGAGAATGAACATTAGCTGGTGAAGAATCAACAAGCGAAAAAGTGGTATCAAGTTCAATCGAGGAATTTTTATTGAAAAAATAATTTAATATTTTTCATTTGTTAGTAATGACCTAAGCTGAAATTCAAGAAGTGTTGACTTTTGTTTCTTCATGATAATAAAGTGTCATTTAAAGGTAGATTAGATAGCATAATAAAAATTGAAACCTAGAATAACAACTAAACAACATAAAGAATGAGAAGGCCTCTGCGTGGAGGATCAATAAGCTATGAGGTGGAGTTGTCAGTCAAGGAGGAAGGAGTGCACATGTTCAAAGATGGGAGGTACACTATTTGTTAACCCAGGATCTCCACAAACTTGAACAACAAATATTATTTTCCAAATTGTTAGGTTATGATTATACGATAATGTATAAATCTAGAAAACAAAACATTACTGATACATTATTGCGTGTAATTTTAAGTCCAGAATTCTTTACACCCATGAACCTTCATCTGGTATCAGTTTCACCCTTTTCCTTTTCGAAGGATAGGAACACGATTATGCAACAGAACGTAGGATCTGCTCCATAAGAAAATCACGGAACCAATATCTTTTCGAGAATGGGCAATAAAAGGAAATCACATATACTACAAAAAAAAGAATTTACATTATATAGAACTCTTAAATCAAAACAATATTACTAAGAGAGGCTCATTGTAGTTGTTATGGAGGTCATTTTGACACTAAAGGTACAAAATATCGATTACAAATTCAATTTTATTGGAAACATATGACAACAAAAATAACAAAATTTATTAATCATTGAGCTATGACCAAAAGCAAAATATGTAAATCATTCACCTTACGGGTTATTACAACCTTTACCAACTCCACAAAATTATGACAGATTTAACGATAAATTTTATTATTCGTCTACCAGTTTTCTATTAATATTCTAATATCATAGTAGTATTTGATAAATTTTCCAAAGCTGTACATTTTGGTCCATTAAAAAACCTCGCCGCACTCTTTTGGGAAACTGTAGGAAAAATATAGGGCATATCTGAATCTATAATATCAAATCGTGATTCTGTGTTTTTAAGTAATTTTTGATCTGAGTTATTTAAAATTCAAAGTACATATTTAAAACATAGTTTCACATAACATCATCAAATAGACTGGCACACTGAGAGAGTTAGCATATCTTTTAAACAATATTTATACTTGTTTTCAAATAATAATCCAAAAGGTGGTCTTCGTATCTTAGCCTAGCAGAATATCATTTTAATACGATTTTTAATTTTTTGTTCGGCATGACTTCTTAAGAATACATGTTTGATCGACCACCTCCTAGATTATTGTCCTATTGTGTAGGAATTACAAATAATAAATCTGTCAGAAGACACTACTGAGTCGAGATGAAGTATTACGTACATAAACTTAAAGAGAATCTGGAAAAATCGCAACAACAGATGAAGACATTCATGGACAAAAAATTTCAAGGAATTAAAACTTCAACAAGGAGATTGGGCCTTACGAAAAGGTTCATCCTTACAGACAATGATCACTCTCAAACATAATCAGCATAAAGTTAAACCTGAAATACTATGAACTATACCAGGTTTAAGAGGTCATTGGCAGGGCAACATACCTCCTAGACCTAAATCCAAAATAAACATAATCTTTCATGTGTCACTATTAAAGCCATATGTTAGGGATCCACCTCACCAAGCAATTGCCCTTTTAGCACAAAGCTGGAATAACAACCCTCTCCACGCACCCTTGTCCTTGTCAGCTCTCGATGAATCTTTCTAAAGGGCCAAGAGATCCAACAAGAGCTCATCCGGTTGAAAGGATTACCATTAGTTGATAGTTCTTGGGAAGATCTCACTTCCCTTCAAGAGTTTCCTTAATCACACCTATCGAAGATTTGCGTAACACTGATTAGAAATCAGAAAACAAATCGACGACAAAACCTTTATCATGGATCCAACAAATGTAAAAGACGTTTAAATAAATTTTAAAGAAACAATGACAAACTTTTGGCAAGGAAATATTAAATATCAGAGCAAAGAAAATGAAAAAAAATGCTACAACAAGGAATACTCACAAAGAGAGTGAGAACCATACTAGCTCCCAATGTAACAAATCACTTCTTGGCCAAGCACGAGTCACAGTTTCAGATGCCCTACCTTCTTTCTTACCCAAATCCATAAGGCTCTACAGTTATCTTCCTTAATATCATGTCATATTCAAGCCTTCAGCAAGGGTGGCTCTATAGTTTTTAATATACATGTTGACGGGTACCTCTTTATTTATAAAAGATTTTGGTCTGCGATTAGCAAAATCACTCAATTATAAGGAGTACTCATATTGGAAGAAGTGGGAGGTTCTATGACTCCACTATGGGAATGCCCATAGTGGAGATGACCTTTGACACCAAAATCATCTACCCGACCGACACACCTCGCATAACCCCGCCGCTCGTAGACGGTTAAGGCCCCAACCATCACCAGTAAAGCAGCCACATGAACTGCGCATGGTAGAACAACCACATGGACCACACGCGGCAGAACAACCACATGAACCATGTGGGGTAGAACAACAACATGAACCACATGCGGTAGAACTGCCACATAAACCGTCCGCGATAGAACAACCACATGAATCGCGCGCGGTAGCCAGATTTACCACATGTGGTAGCCCGCGCAACAGCGCGCGGCAGCGCCCGCGCAACTGCTCACTGTAGCGCCTGCGGTACCGTGAGGTACCTCATGCGGTAGCGAGCACAAACTTGTGTGTTGCAGTTCACACCTTTGCATACGTGCCCCTTCACACACAACAAGGGATGCGCCTCCTAGCACATGCCCTTGGTCGCGCTGCCCTTAATCTGTTGAAATTTGTGAAGTGGAAGTGGGTGATGGACAGGCCGGGCGGGCTGTGCGGCCTAAGCGGTCTGAGTCCGCGGCCTGGGCGGACTGCGGGTTATGGCCTAGGTGTTGGCTATCTTGTTGGCTTGGCTATTGAGGAGTGGCCTGTGCGGCCTGGTATGCGGCTTGATCGGTCTGTTGTGCGGCTTGGTTGGCCTATGGCCAAGGATGTCGGTCCTGGCAAAACGGACTGGGCAGACTGCGGTTTGCGGGCTGTAGGCAGTGCTCTGTTTAGCGGCCTTGTGTGTTGCAAGCTTATGTTAACCGGCGGATTGGATGTTTTATTCGTGGGAGGCTTGCGGACTGGCGAGTCCGCGGTGTCCGCTATTGCGGACTGGCCTTGGAGTTTGGCTATGGCTCTTGCCGAGCTCTGGTGGTACAACAGGTGCTAACTACCGTAGAGGACTGCGTGGACTGGTGTTGGAGTCCGGCAGTTGGCCGTTTGGGCAGCTATGTGAGGATTGCTTGCGGACTTTGCCCTACTCTGGAGGAGTGTTGGCAATCTGCTTTGGGTGGTGGCGGACTGAGCCTTGTCTGTCGAGCTCGCACTAGGCTTTTTCAGTGATTTACTGGACTTGGTCACACTCTATGACAAGCCCAGTGTATCCGCAGTATACGTCAAGTCCGCTGTTGACCGGGCAGACTGCCTTTGGCCGTGGACTTATGGCGGATGGAGGTTCTGGTCCTGTGCTATGCGGATTGCCTCATTTATGTGCGAACTGTCGCTGAAGGGGTTGTGGCTGTCCATGTGTGATGTTGTGTGAGGACTGTACGAACTGTACCTGTCCGCATAGTGTGGGCAGTCTGGTGCAAGGCCGCCCAGTAGTGAACATCGGTGTCTTACTCCTGGCGGTTTTCTTGGAATCCGGCTAAGTCTTTGCGGACTCAGCGGACGGATATTTTGCTAGTGCGTGGGCTGTGGTGGTGATTCTATGCACTAGGGTGGTGACCACACTCCTCACCTCGCCTATAAATAGAACCCCCTGGCACATCTACAGTAATGGAGTGAACATTAAGTTGGGCTTGGGCAAGTGTTGCGGTCTGCGGTTTTTTGTCCGCGCGGGTTGAGTAGTGCTGATGGTTTGATGTGTGCAGGTCGCGCGGCTAGCTTCAAGGAGCCAGGAGTTGGGCATTGAAGTGTGCGGTCTCTGCGGTCTCAGCTGGTCGCTTCTGCGGATTGTCAGTTTTCTGCTTCATCTTGTCCAAGTTCCAATAACTTATCCGCCGGTCTCAGGCGGGTAGGCGGTCTGTTCCTCAGTTCTTCAGCAGACAGCAAATAACAGTTTGTCCGCACGACCTCGCGGTCTCGGCGGACTCCGTGTGCTATTCAGCTTGTAATAGTTGTAGCTCGGGCGGCTTCGGCGATCTTGACGGACTGGGCGGTCTCGGCGGTCTCCAGTTCTGTCCGCCCGGCTTGTTTTGTGCTTTCTGTTTGTAGCTTGTGTACTAGTGAAATCATGTCTCGCTGCGTATACCTCGCCTTGTAAAGAAGTGTAAATGAATATAAGACCTGCTTGTTCTTCAATTTATGGTTGGTGTTAAGCTTGTTCCTTGGGTTTCCGCATGATCAAAGTGTGAACTGGATAGTTCTGAGAATATTAATTTGGCTTTAGGCTATCCTGCTGACCACTTTGAGAAAATTTAACATGGTATTAGAGCCAGGTTCAGTTGCTTGAGTGGTGTTCAACCAGTGTTGTTGCTCCGTGCCTTGAGTGGTGATCAACCTGAGCTGTTGCTCTGTGCTTGCTGGCCGCTTTACCAACGGTTGTTGCAATGGAAGTTAGCTATGCAAGAGGTCTAAGCATTGAAATCTTAACGCCGACTAACTTTAAGAAGTGGAAGTCGTGCATGAAGAGTTTTCTTCTGAGCGAGGAGCTATGGGAGGTCGTCAGTGGTGACGACAGACAGGAAGTGACTGCTGCATTTGGTACTGCTGAGCAGGTGAGGATCTGGAGAAAAACAAATGCCAAGGCGGAGTTTGTTCTCAAGAGGGTCGTGTCATCATAACTGTTTGATCACATCATTAGATGTGAGTCTGCTGCTGATATTTGGACAACCATTGATGAGTTGTTCAATAGGAAGAATGTGGCTAAACTTCAGTTTCTGGAGAATGAGTTGGCGAGGACAACTCAAGGAGACTTGACCATCTCAAAGTTCTTTCTGAAGATGAAGAGCTTGTGTGCGGAGCTGTCAGCGCTTGATCCGGATGAGCCTATCTCTGAGGCTAAGATGAAAAGACACATAATCCGCGACTTGCGAAAGTAGTATGTTGCCTTTATGACATCTGCTCAAGGCTGGGCTACTCAGCTATCTCTGCTGGAGCTTGAGAACCTGCTTACTTCACAGGAGAGTTTAGCAAGGCAGATGGCTGGAGTCACAATCACTGAGGAAGGCAGTGAAGCTCTCTTCTCAGGTAAGAAGAAGAAAGGATGGGAAGGAAAGAAGAAGAAGACCGCTGCTGAAAATGAGCCTTCAACTTCTCATCAGTCAGAGAGGAGCGTTGCTCCTAAGAAGGATTGGAAGAAGAACCTGAAGTGCTACAGGTGTCATCAGCGGGGACACTTCAAGCGTGACTGCAATGTCAAACTGCAGCCTGGGCATGCTGCAGGCAAGGAGGAAGCTTGCTCTAAGAGCGAGGAAGCTGGATGGGGCGGAGCCTTCATGACGGGCACTTGTGTCCGTGCCTTGTCTGCCATCGACTTCAATGATGATTGGATCGTGGACTCCGGGTGTGGTCATCACCTCACCAGAGATAAGTTGAAGTTCTCTTCTCTATAAGCCTACTCAGGTAATGAAGCTATTATAACTGCTGATAATACTGTTTATGTAGTAGAGAAAGATGGGGTTGTGTCTTTGGGTAGTGATAAGGGGCCACTCACGTTAAGGAGTGTGTATCATGTATCGGGCATGAAGAAGAACATCTTCTTTGTGACCAATGCGGTCGACGCGGGTTATCACGTTCTGTTTGGGCCAATAGAAGTGAAGTTCCTTCGCAACGTATCAGCGGTTAAGGCTGATGTTGCTCATGTTGGGAGGAGAGTGAAGAACTTGTTTGTTCTTGCAACTAACTCTTATGTTGATCGGATGAGAGCAAACGATAGCGCTGCTATTTGGCATGAAAGGCTGGGGCATGTAGGAATGGATAAGCTGAAGGCTATGGCTAACAGAAGCCTTGTAAGAGGCTTGCCTAAACTATCTTCATTTGGTGATGATCACGTTTGTGTGGGATGTCAGTACGGCAAGGCTCATCGCCTTCCGTTTGATAAATCACAAACGAGGAGCAAGAGACCATTGGAGTGCATCCATGGAGACTTGATGGGACCAACCGTCATTACAAGCCTTGGTGGGAGCAGATACATGCTCGTTCTGATTGATGACTACTCAAGATACACTTGGGTATATTTCTTGAAGGAGAAGTCTGAAGCCTTCTATTTGTTTGTGGAGTTCAAGGAGTTGGTGGAGGGCCGACTTGACTTGCGGATCAAGAAGCTTAAAACAGATAACGGTGGTGAGTTTATCTCCTACGAGTTTTCTAACTTTTGCAGGAAGCACGGGATCCAATGAGATCTCACTTGTGCTCACACTCCATAACAAAATGGAGTAGCGGAGTGGAAGATCCGTCATCTAACGGAGACTTGCAAATGCTGGCTTCATGCGAAAGACATTCCAAGGTCCTTTTGGGCAGAGGGGATGTCTTGTGCTTCTTACGTCATCAATCGGATGCCTCTTAGCCCGATCAACATGAAGACTCCTTTTGAGATGTTGCTGAAGGAGAAGCCCAGTGTGGAACACCTCCGAGTGTTCGGATCAACTTGCTACGTGCATGTCCCTAATGCTTCAAGGACCAAGCTGGATGCAAATGCAAGGAAGCTTGTTGTTGGCTATGATGAGCGAAAGAAGGGATGGAAATGCATGGACCCTGTGACGAAGAAGTTCGTTGTGTCAAGAGATGTTGTCTTTGACGAGATGACATCGTATGGAGGTGGCTCGGTTGAGCTAACCAGAAGCAAGGTTGGTGAAGAACAGAGGGTGGCTGTTGAAGGTCTGGAAGAGGAGCATGTTGTTTCACCAGCAGCTCCTGTTGCTTCAAGTTCTGGTGTTGAGGCTTCTGGCTCAGGAAGCAGGGGAAGCATTGCTCAAAGCTTGCCCAAAGATGGAGCAGAGCCTGAAGAAGCAGCGGAAGATGTGAGCAAGGAGCAGACCTTGTAGAGGTCGAAGAGGACTATCAAGCCACCTGCTCGGTACTGTGATGAGAATGCAGTGAGTTTTGTCTCCTGCTTCTTTGCAGGTACTCTGGATGAGCGAGAGCCTGCAAACTTCAATGAGGCCACTAGAGTCAAGGAGTGGGATGATGTCATGAAGGAAGAGATTGTTGCTCTCAAGAAGAATGAAACCTGGGACCTTGTGCCCAAGGTTGATGACATTACTCCAGTAACTTGCAAATGGGTGTATAAGTTGAAGAAGAAGGCTGATGAGAGCATTGATAGATACAAAGCTCGCCTGGTCGCTCGAGGATTCTCACAGCAGTATGGAGAAGACTATGAGGAGACATTTAGTCCAGTTGCGAAAATGACTTCGGTTAGAGTGACGATCGCCTTGTCTGCTTGCATGGGATGGAGGATGTGGCAGCTTGATGTGAAGAATTCTTTTCTTTATGCAGAGATTGACAAGGACATCTTCATGGATAAGCCACTTGGATTTGTTTCTGAAGTTCATTCGGACTATGTCTGCAAGCTCAGGAAGGCTCTCTACGGGTTGAAGCAAGCTCCTAGAGCTTGGTATGGTAAGATAACAGAGTATTTGCAATTCTGCGGATATCTTGCTTCCAACTCGGATTCTAGATTGTTCGTCAAGAAGAAGGGGGAGCTGCAAGTCTTGGTCCTGTTGTATGTGGATGACATGATTGTCATAGGGAATTTAGAGGAGGAAGTAGCAAGGCTCGGGGCTGAGCTTGCTATACGCTTCGAGATGAAAGACTTGGGAGAGCTTCATCAATTTCTCGGTCTTGAAGTGGAGAGGAAGGAGTACAAAATTCTCATTTGCCAGAAGGGATATGCTGATCGCATTGTAAGTCGATTTGGCATGGGCGAAGGGAATATTTGCTCTACTCCACTGGAACATGAGCTGAAGCTTTGACGAGATGAAGGAAGGATTCTTCCTGATCCTTGGTGTTCAGGGCTCTTGTAGGGAGCTTGATCTACCTGACGATTACATGACCAGACATTGCTTATGCTGTTGGCCGAGTAAGTCGGTATATGGCTGAACCAAGGAAGTCTCATCTGGTGGCGACAAAGAATATTTTGAAGTATGTCAAGTCAACTTCTGATATGGGACTCCTCTATAGTAGAGATGCGGACTTTTCTTTGCTCGGATACACGGATGCTGCTTATGGTGGTGACTCGGATGATCGGAGGTCAACTTCGGATTATGTGTTCACTTGTGGATCAACGTGCATTTCGTGGTGGAGCAAGAAGTAGGACTCAGTGTCCGTGTCTACTACAGAAGCTGAGTATAAGGCTTCAGCCTTGGCTGCTCGGGAAGCTATTTGGTTGAGGAAGCTTATAGAGGATGTTCATGAAGAAGTGCAAGGGCTTACTTTAATCCGGGGTGACAATGAGAGTGCTCTCAAACTGGTAAATAATCCAGTGTATCACGCAAGGACCAAGCATATTGAGATCGAGCACCACTTCATAAGGGAGAAGGTGTTGGAGGGATCTCTTCTGGTCGGGCATGTTCGGAGTGAAGATAATCTTTCTGACATCTTCACAAAGCAGCTGTCGAAGGGGCCCTTTCAGCGGTTACGTAGCTTGATGGGCTTGATCACCACTTCTCACTTCAAGGGGGGTGTTGAAATTTGTGAAGTGGAAGTGGGTGATGGACAGGCCAGGCGGATTGTGCGGCCTGAGCGGTCTGAGTCCGCAGCCTGGGCGGACTGCGGGTTGCGGCCTGGGTGTTGGCTGTCTTGTTGGCTTGCCTGTTGAGGAGCGGCTTGTGCGGCCTATTATGCGGCTTGATCAGTCTGTTGTGCAGCTTGGTTGTTATATGGCAAAGGATGTCGGGCCTGGCAAAATGGACTGAGCGGACTGCGGTTTGTGAGCTATAGGCAGTGCTCTGTTCAGCGGCCTTGTGTGTTGCAAGCTTGTGTTAACCAGCGGATTGGATGTTCTATCCGCGGGAGGCTTGTGGAATGGCGAGTCCGCGGTGTCCGCTGTTGTGGACTGGCCTTGGAGTTTGGCTATGGCTCTTGCCGAGCTTTGGTGGTACAGCAGGTGCTAACTGCTGTGGAGGACTGCGCGGACTGGTGTTGGAGTCCGACAGTTGGTCGTTTGGGCAGCTGTGCGAGGATTGCTTGCGGACTCTGCCCTACTCTGGAGGAGTGTTGGCGATCTGCTTTGGGTGGTGGCGGACTGAGCCTTGTCCGTCGAGCTCGCACTAGGCTTTTTTGGTGATTTACTGGACTTGGTCACACTCTGTGACAAGCCCAGTGTGTCCGCAGTATCCGCCAAGTCCGCTGTTGACCGGGCACACTGCCTTTGGTCGTGGACTTATGGAGAATGGAGGTTCTGGTCCTGTGCTATGCAGACTGCTTCATTTGTGTGCGGACTGTCGCTAAAGGGGTTGTGGCTGTCCATGTGTGATGTTGTGTGCGGACTGTGCAGACTGTACCTTGTCCGTATAATGTGGGCGGTCTGGTGCAAGGCCTCCCATTAGTGAACATCGGTGTCTTGCTCCTGGCAGTTTTCTTGGAATCCAGCTAAGTCTTTGCGGACTCAACAGACAGATATTTTGCTAGTGCGCGAGCTGGGGTGGTGATTCTATGCACTAGGGTGGTGACCACACTCCTCACCTCGCCTATAAATAGAACCCCCCGGCACGCTTATAGTAACAGAGTGAACAGTAAGTTGGGCTTGGGCAAGTGTTGTGGTCTGCAGTTTTCTGTCCGCGCGGGTTGAGTAGTGCTGACGGTTTGCTGTGTGCAGGTCGCGTGACTAGCTTACAGGAGCCAGGAGTTGGGCATTGACGTGTGCGGTCTCTGCGGTCTCAGCTGGTCGCTTCTGCGGCTTGTCAGGTTTCTGCTTCAGCTTGTCCAAGTTCCAATAACTTGTCCGCCGGTCTCAGGCGGGTAGACGGTCTGTTCCTCAGTTCTTCAGCAGCCAGCAAATAACGGTGTGTCCGCGCGACCTTACGGTCTCGATGGACTCTGTGTGCTATTCAGCTTGTAGCAGTTGCAGCTCGGGCGGCTTTAGCGATCTTGACGGACTGGGCGGTCTCGGTGGTCTCCAGTTCTGTCCGCCCCGCTTGTTTTGTGCTTTCGGTTTGTAGCTTGTGTACTAGCGAAATCATGTTTCGCTACGTATACCTCGCCTTGTAATGAAGTGTAAATGAATATAAGACCTGTTTGTTCTTCCATTTGTGGTTGGTGTTAAGCTTGTTCCTTGGGTTTCCGCATGATCAAAGTGTGAACTGGATAGTTCTGAGAATATTAATTTGGCTCTAGGCTATCCTGCTGACCACTTTGAGAAAATTTAACATAATCAAACCCAGAGTTTGCTTACCTCCCTTTGTCGAACAATCACATGTGCGGTCGTAATGTCCTTACACTCACGCAAACACGTGGAATCCCTTTCAAACGCACGCTACAATTTTATCACTTTACCTCTTGCATTTACAAGGATTGTAGGACTATTCCAAGTTCGCATTTTGCAGTCTGTAGTTCGCAGTCCTCAATTTGATGTTAGCAGGCCTGTTTGCAGTTCGTTACCATCACCATCACAAATCATGCACGAACTAACCTAACTGCCAGATCTGCCCATGGGAAAAAACATCATATCCGTAAATATGTCGATCTGTGTGCCCCAGATCGAGGGATGTGATTTGTCTGTCTGGTAATTACGGCGGTTACAATGTCACAATCACCAAACTACCAATGATAAAAGGTATAAAATGAGCTCAGAGGCTTCATTTCAGGACATCTTGCATTCAACGACCGAGAGAACTCCTTCGAAGATCCTTTAGAGTTCTCTATCGGCGTTCGAAGTTTCCTTTAAAGATCTCCTTTTTCCTTTGAAGATCTCCCTCCCCTTACTTCGAAGGTGACTTGAAGATCTCCCCCTTCTAAGGCAATTTCACGTATTTATTTTGCATTTCGTTAAATTCCATTGTAATGAGTAGTGGCTTGTCTCCTTGAGAACGTAGCAATTTGTTACACTCTAAGAATTAATGGAATTTGGTCAACACCGAACCAGATATGTGATTTTTCAGTCTTTACAAGGTTCCCATGTTAAAAAGTTTCTTTGACATATGTTCAAACTTTCTGTGACTGTTTGCGTGTTCGACCGCTCTCAAGTTTAGACGGTTCGTTTCCACGGATCTCCAAGGGCTCCGAGTGACCTACAACATATGCAATTAATTAATGAACGACAAAAGGTTGCTTATAAGTAAGACTCAACCATATAATCAATTTTTAAGTTTGAAGTTAAGTAAATATTCATCTAGCTTCTCCTTTTTGGTTCAAGCTTCATTTGGAGTGGTGTTTGGAGGCCGCGTTTGTGGCAATCACCGCCGCAAGGTGTGTAACCAAACGCCCGGCGGCGACATTTGCTGTCTCCACCCATTGCGCCATGAGGAATGAAGCAAAATATGGCGTTTCGAATGACGGCCTCCCCCCTCCGATTCGAGCAGCGGCTCGACTCCTGCCCTCGTCTCTAAACACCTTACCAAATGAAGGCTCAGTCTCCCTATTCCCATGGCCTTCTTCCTTAGTAATTTGGAACCTGTAGTTAGTTGTTACAGGCACGGGCCGCACGAGTGTTTCAACCCAGGATGTCGGACCACATCTTCGGCGGTTGCTCCGTCTGGTCAACCGTCCCCACATGGAGAAACTTTTCCCACTGGGTTCCGTTTCGAAATCCAAGTCCCGAGTTTTTTGCTAGCCTGCCACGTGGAGGAACGAAGGGTGAGGATAAATTCTTAAAAATCGAAGGGACGTGAGGAACCCATTCTAACTTCTAACCACACAATCTCCTAGGAGATCAAATTTAGATCTTCTAGCAGATCAACCCAGAGCCCAACTCTAGACGCAAAAAATTTGCACACCCTCCCCCCGGATCCAGATCCTCTCCATTTCAAATGAAATGAAGGGGATCCATTTCATCATCTAATGGATAAGAGAAACTTGAAAGATATTTATTGGTGAATATTTTTTTGATTAGAAAAACCTAAAAAAGGATGAAAAAAATAATAAATCCGTAAAATCAAATAGCTTTTAATCTAGATCATGAAATGGATCCCTCCCTCCAGTGAGGCAGAGATGAAGCGGTAAATTCACAATATTCCATAAAAAAAATTCATTTTTAAAGTCCATCAGCACAGCTCACACTTCAACGTTCAATCCGGGCCCCCTCGCGCAAAATATCGTTGTCGCTCCAGCCCCCGAATTCGAAAAGATCCTTTGTAGTCCATGAAATTACAGAACAAGCCCCCAAAAGTGAAAAAGTGAGGTTCCGACCTTTTCGCCACCCTCCTGGGTCCCACCACCCCTCACCCTAATCTATCTCCTCCTCTGCTCCGAGCTCTCTCTCACACTCTCTTCCTCCCTCCTCTGTTTCGCCCTCTTCTTCTTCTTCTTCTTCTTCTTCTTCGCCCCTGCATATTCTTCAACCAAATTTCTCCAATCATGCTCTTATTCTTTCTATTCTACGACTTCTACCTGAAGTTGGTGGCCGAGGTGAGAAGGGGATTTCAGTTCCAGGCTTTTGCCAGCCATCGGTAACTCCTCACCTGAATTCTTCATGTCTCCTTGTTCTCTCCGCTGTTTACTTCCTCTCGGAATATTTTCGAATTTTAGCTTTCACTGCTGTGTTTTAGCAGGCGATTTCTCTCCCTACTTTATATTTTGGCTTCTTCTTCTACCCAATCGTATTTCAAGTTTTACGAGGAAGTGATTTCGAGTTTTCTTCTTCTCCCTCTCGTGTTTTTCTTTCTTTTGTTGGGATAATTCATGCCTGGCTTTAGGATATATGTTATTTTAGCCGCCATTGCTGTTCTTATTATATAGGCACTGCTTCGATTCTTCTTCTTCTTCTGCCCAATCTTATTTCACTGCTAATTTTTTTTTTAAATGCAATCTTTGCTTGTGTTTTTTTTTGTGAAGTTAGCACTTTGAATAATCAGTTGAATAGAGTATCTAATTGCAGTATGTTGGTTGCTAGCTATAATCCTTTACACCAGAATCTCATGGTATTTTCATGATCCAAGCAGATGCTGATTTCCTGATTGAGTCTTCTCCCTTCTCCTCTAATACTTGATTCCAAAAAGAATCAACCTTTCGATTCTGTCCTGTTCATCTCATTCCTGCAAAACTCTGAAATTTACCATGGGCTCTCTTTGCGACTTCTGCGGGGAGCAAAGGGCGATTATATATTGTGGATCAGACGCGGCGTCCTTATGCCTGTCATGTGATCGCAATGTTCATTCTGCAAACGCGCTGTCGAGGCGCCACTCTCGAACTCCTTTATGCGATGGATGCTGCTCACAGCCTGCAACTGTTAGATGCATTGAAGAGAGTATTTCTCTTTGCCAGAATTGTGAATGGAATGAACATGGGTCCTGCCCAGCTTCTTCAGCTCATAAAAGAGAGAAAATCAGCTGCTACTCAGGCTGCCCATCGGCAATGGAGCTTGCCGGAATATGGTCATTTGCTGGGGAATTTACTCGAACGGATTCGGTCGGTGAGCAGGGACTGGGTTTGATGAGCATCAATGAAAATATTGCCAGTACTTTTTGGGGAACCCAACATCAAAGCAGTAATGAGGATATTGAAGATATATGCAGAGTGAATCATTTGAAGAACGTGAATGCTGCAAATGTTCATGATGAGTCTTCTTCTACAGCTATTGTGGCTTCATTGAGATCCATTGCTGATCAACTTGCTGGTTCGATTGATTTACCGACACATAAGGTATGTGAAATCGAAAACTAGTTATCTTCCTTTGGCTATTTCATATTTTTGTGTTCCTCCATGATCATATTTTAGTTATGAATTGGAGTTTCTTTAGTCAGGAAATGCAAGCTGAGTCAAAGTTCTTCTTTGAACTTGAAGAAAAATGATTTTTTTGTTGAAATTGTTGAAGTGGGAGTAAAAGTGGAGTTTTGCGGTTAGATTGGTCAGACTGCACAGACCGTAGAGTCCGCCGCGGCATGGCGGACAACTTTGACAGACTGCCTTGGCTGGTGCCGGTTATCTCTTGCGGTCTGGCTCAGTAAGCATCCTTGGTTAACCGGGCGGTTAGGGTTGGCTAACCGCGGTTGTGGCGGACTCTTCTGGAGCTCGTCGGTATCCGGATTGTTTTTGTGCTTGCGTTCTGGTTGTTTGATCTTGGAGGTCGGCATAGTTGCGCGGACTGATTTACCTGAAGGTCGCACAGTTTGATGGAGCAGTCCGCAAGGTGGCGGACTGATGTTGTTCAGATTGGGCGCGGTCTTGGAATCAGGTGGCGCAGTCACTTGGAGACTGCGAAGCTTGTCGCTGTGGACTTGGTCTTGTGGGATTAAGCCCAGTCTTGTTACCTAGCTTGCCGAGATCGCTTTTGTTGCGAATTGCTTCTTGTGCTCACCAAGTTCAGTAAGTTGGCGGCATGGTTATCGCGGGTCAGAGCTTTGCGCGGACTGGAGTTGCGTCTGCAAACCTGGTGGTTTGGTTGTTCTTGCGGACCAGATTGGTGTCCGCACTTATTTGCAGATAGTCTTCCTTAAGTGGTGGACTGGTTCTTGTATTCACGGATTTGATGTTAGCCGACAGGTCTGACGAACGGTTATCTTATCGCTATGGGTGGTGACGACACTCATCCTTATACCTATAAATAGGAGTTCTCGGCTCGTCATAAATAACATTGAACAGTAAGAACTAGTTCACGCTTGGTTTTTGCTGTTACGGTTTTCTAACAACTGCGACTAAAAAAGTTGATTCTGTGCAGACTGTGCGGCTAACATCAGACGGCTAGGCAACTAGTGGAAACTTGGTGTGAAATAGTTCACAGATAGCAGTCAGCAGATAGCAGCAAGTCGCGGTCTCCGCGACTTGATTTCTTCGTCCGAGTTGCGGATAAGCAGAGCAGTTCGCCCGGTCAATCAACGGGTTCTTTTCAAGTTCCTTCAACATTTCAATAACAACAGTCCGTGCGGTTAGTCAGGGATAGGCGACTTCGGCGATCTCGGCTAGCAGACTGACGACTAGTGCAGTTACAGTTTTTTGTCAACGCGGTTAACTTTTTGTTGCAAATTTCGGTTCCCTTGGTTACTTTGTAAATCATGTCTTACAATGTATACCTCGCTCTGTAAAGAAGTTAATTTCAATTGGAGACTCTTGTGCTGCTGCTATTGAGTTTTACTTGTCTTCAGTTGTGCTTGAGTGTTCCTGCGAACTCTTTTCAGCTTCCACCCATTTTGGGAAATTCTTACATGGTATCAGAGGGGTGTTGAGGAGTTAGCAGTTCACCAATCTAAGGTTGTTATTCCTTCATGAAGATCAAATGAATCAGTTGATTACAATGAAAGCCAATTTTGCAAGAGGAATTGGAATTGAACTCTTGATGCAAACCAACTTCAAAAGATGGAGGTCGTGCATGAAGAGTTATCTTATTGACAAGGATCTCTGGGAAGTTGTCGGTGGTGACAAGTCACAAGAAGTAGTCGCTGCTGGTGGAAATGCTGAAGCGATAAAATCTTGGAAGCGTCGACGCAAAGGCAGTATTCATTCTGGAGCGTGCGATTTCACCGGAATTGTTTGACCACATCATCGAATGTCGGTCAGCAGCTGAAATCCGCATGACCTTGGATGGTCTGGTAAACAAGAAAAACGTAGCTCAATTACAATTTTTGGAAAATGAGTTGGCGAAGGCCACTCAAGGTGAAATGTCCATTTCTTCTTTTTTCTTGAAGATGAAGAACATCTGCTCTGAGATTACTGCATTGGACCCGGAAGAGCCGATCTCAGAGTTGAAGCTGAAAAGGCACATCATCCGCGGCTTGAGGAAGGAGTATGTTGCCTTTGTGACGTCTGTGCAAGGCTGGGTCAATCAGCTATCACTGCTCGAGCTGGAGAATTTGTTGGCTTCACAGGAAAGCTTGGCGAAACAGATGGCTGGAGTCTCGATTTCATGGGGAGATGACGAGGATCTCTTCTCTGGCAAGAAGAAGAAGTGAGACAAGAAGAAGAAGACACCTGTTAGCAATGGTCGTCTTCTTCATCACAACAGGAAATGAGCAAGCCTCCTAAGGTTGATGACGGGAAGAAGCGGGGCGGACCTCGGTGCTACAGATACAACAAGCTTGGTCACATCCGCAGAGACTGCAGGGTAATCTTCAGTCGGGGCATGCTGCAGAGAAGGAGGAGCCTGAGTCCAAGATTGAGGAAGGAGGATGTAAGAGTGCCTTCATGACAGACACTCTCCTCCAACTATCAGGAGGACTGGATCGTGGACTCCGGGTGTGGTCATCACCTCACCGGGGAAGAGTCCAAATTCTTTTCTCTGCAGGATTACAAAGGTAGTGATGCAATTATTACTGTTGATGATACTGTACATGCGATGAAGGAGGGATCAGTTTCTTTAGGCAGTGATCATGGGGCACTCACTTTGGAAAGTGTGTATCACGTGCCCGGGATGAAGAAAAATCTTTTCTTGGTGACCAATGCAATTGACGCTAGGTATCACGTTCTGTTTGACCCAACAGAAGTGAAGTTTGTCCGGAATGTGTCAGCTGTGAAAACTGATGTTACTCATATTGATAGGAGAGTAAAAGACTTGTTCGTATTTACGACAAGTTCCTATGTTGACAAGATGATGACTAATGATAACACTGTTATTTGGCATGAGAGACTTGAGCATGTTGGGATGGACAAGATGAAGACTATGGCGATGAGAGGCCTGATGCATGACCTGACTAGTCTTTCATCCTACGGTGACGGTCATGTCTGTGCGGGTTGTCAGTATGGAGAGACACATCGCCTTCCATTTGACATATCACAGACTAGGTGTAGAGCATCACTGGAATGCATCCACGGTGATCTAATGGGACCTACCGTCACTCCCAGTCTTGACAGTAGTAGGTATATGCTTGTTCTTGTTGATGACTTTTCCAGGTATACTTGAGTATACTTCTTGAAAGAGAAGTCAGAGATGTTCGGGATGTTTGTGGAGTTCAAGTAAATTGTAGAAGGTCGGCTCGGTCTGCGGATAAAGAAGTTTAGAATTGATAATGACAGAGAGTTCACTTCACATGAGTTCTTTAACTTCTGCAGAAGGTTTGACATTCAGAGGGAGCTTACTTGTTCTCACACTGTACAACAGAACGGGGTTGCAGAACGTAAGATCTGTCATCTTACGAAAACCTGTAAGTGTTGGCTTCACGCCAAAACCATTCCCAGGGCCTTTTGGGCAGAGGGAATGACTTGTGCGATGTATGTCATCAATAGGATTCCTCTCAATCCGATCAACATGAAATCTCCTAATGAGTTGATGTTCAAAGAGAAGCCCAGTGTCGAACATCTTCGGGTGTTCGGATCTACCTGCTACGTGCACGTTCCAGACGCTCTCAGGACAAATGTAGATGCAAAAACATGGAAGCTAGTCTTTGTTCGCTATGATGAGTGAAAAAAGGGATGGAAGTGCATGGATCTTGCAATGAAGAAGTTCGTCGTCTTAAGGGACGTTGTCTTCGACGAACTTACATCGTACCAGGGTAGCTCATTTGTGGAGATACAAGAGAGCAGGTTAGACGGGGTCCAAGGAGAAGCTGCTCTGGATCTTCGGGTGGAGTTTCCTGTTCACCAGGTGCTCCGGTAGCGTCTAGCTCTAGGGCAGAGTCTTCTAGATCTGGAAGCAGGGGAACGATGCTCCTAGTATGCCCGAGATTAAAGCTAGACTAGAAGAGGTGGAGGGAGTGGTGGATCAGGATCAAGCCATGCGGAGGTCCAAAAGGACAATTGTTCCACGAGCTCAGTATAGAGACGAGAACATGATGAGTTTCGTCTCATGTTTTTTGCAGTTCCTTTGGATGAATGGGAGCCATCGAGCTTTGAGAACGTCACTGGCATAAAAGAGTGAGAAGATGCCATTGATGAGAAGATGGATGCCCTTAGAAAGAACGAGACTTGTGATCTTGTACCCAAGATCGATGACATCACTCTTGTTTCATGCAAGTGAGTTTATAAACTCAAGAAGAAGGCTGACGATATCATCGTGTGGTACAAGCCTCGCCTTGTAACTCGGGGGTTCTCACAGCAGTACGAGGAGGACTATGAAGAGACATTCAGTTTGGTGGCTAAGATGACTTCAGTTCGGGTGGTAATCTCCCTGGCGGGTTGCCAAGGATGAAAGATTTGACAACTCGACATAAAAAATGCCTTTTTTTATGACGAGATTGACAAGGATATCTTCATAATGCATCCACCTGGTTATGTTTCTGAAGAACATCCTGGACACATCTGCAAGCTGAAGAAAGCCTTATATGGTCTGAAGCAGGCGCCACGGGCGTGGTACGAGAAGATTGCAGAATATCTCCAATTCTGTGGTTATTTTGCTTCAGACTCGGATTATAGTCTTTTCGTTAAGAAAAGAGGGGAGGTTCAGATCATCGTTCTGTTGTATGTTGACGACATGATCATCATGGGGAATTCAAAGAAGGAAGTAGCTAGGATCAGGACTGAGCTAGCTATTCAGTTCGAGATGAAGGATCTGGGTGAGCTCCACCATTTTCTTGGACTCGAGGTGGAAAGACAGAAGAACGGCGTGCTCATTTCCCAGAAGGGCTATGCGGAGAGAATTGTCAAACGATTCGGCATGCGTGAAAGGAAGAACAGTTTTACTCCTCTGGAAGCCGGTTTGAAACTTCGACGGGGTGAGGGAAGGGTTCTTACAGACCCTTTGGTGTTCCGGGCTCTCGTGGAGAGTCTCTTATATCTGACAATTTTTAGGCCAGATATGTTTTATGCGTTGGGCCGGGTTAGTCGGTATATGACGGAGCCATGGAAACCTCATTTGGTAGCAGCTAAAAGAATTCTGAAGTATGACAGGTCTACCTCACAGATGGTTCTCTTTTATAAGAGGGACACGAGCTTCAGTCTCCACGATTATATAGATGTTGATTATGAAGGAGATACAAATGATCAGAAGTCGACGTCTGGTTACGTCTTCTTCACGGGATCAACAACTATTTCTTGGTGTAGTAAGAAACGGGATTCGGTGTCCGTCTCCACTACAGAAGCAGAATACAAGGCTTCGACTTTGGCAGCTCAGGAAGCCATCTGACTTAGGAGATTAGTGGATAACATCCATGGGGAGGTGCGAACTCCTACTCTGCTTTGTGATGACAATGAGAGTGCTCTTAAACTGATCAACAATCCAATTTGTCACACACGGACGAAACACGTCGAGATTGAACATCATTTCGTTCGGAAGAAGTTGCTGGAGGGGTCTCTGATGGTTGAGCATGTGCGGAGCGAGTACAATGTCGTATGCATCTTCACGAAGCCACTGTTGAAGGGCCCGTTTATTCGGTTGCGAGGATTGCTCTGGCTGGTTTTCACTTCCCACTTCAAGGGGGAGTGTTGAAATTGTTGAAGTGAGAGTAAAAGTGGAATTGGGCGGTTAGACTAGTCAGACCGCAGAGTCCGCCGCGACCTAACAGATAGCTTTGGCGGACTGCCTTTGACAGGTGACAGTTATATCTTGCGGTTTGGCTCAACAAGCATCCTTGGTTAACCAGACGGTTCGGGTTTGCTAACCGCGGTTGTGGCGGACTCTTCTAGAGCTCGCCGGTGTTCGACTTATTTCTGTGCTTGCGATCTGGTTGTTTGATCGTGGAGGTCGGCATAGTTACGCGGACTGGTTTACCGGGAGGTCGCGCGGTTTGATGGAGCAGTCCGTAAGGCGGCAGACTGGTGTTGTTCAGATTGGGCGCGGTCTTGTATTAGGTAGCGCGGTCACTTGGAGACCACGAAGCTTGTCGTTGTGGACTTGGTCTTATGAGACTAAGTCCAGCCTTGTTGCCTAGCTCGCCGAGATCTCCTGTGTTGCGAACTGCTTCTTGTGCTCGCCGAGTTAGGCAAGTTGGCGGCATGGTTGTCGCGGGCCGACACTTTGCGCGGACTGGAGTTGTGTCTGCAAGCCTGATGGTCTGGTTGTTCTTGAGGACAAGATTGATGTCCGCGTTTATTTGCGGATAGTCTTCCTTAAGTGGCGGACTGGTTCTTGTATTCGCGGTTTCGATGTTAGCCGACAGGTCTGACGAGCGGTTATCATATCACTATGGGTGGTGACGACACTTCTCCTCACGCCAATAAATAGGAGTCCTCAGGTTGTCATAAATAATAGTGAACAGTAAGAACTAGCCCGCGCTTGGTTTTGCGGTTACGGTTTTCTAACCGCTACGACTAAGGAAGTTGATTCTGTGTAGTCTGTGCTGCTAACATCAGACGGCTAGGCAACAAGTGGAAGCTTGGTGTGGAATAGTTCGCGGATAACAGTCAGTGGATAGCAGCAGGTCGCGGTCTCTGTGACTTGATCTCTTCCTCTGAATTGCGGATAAGCAGAGCAGTTCACCCGGTCAATCAGCGGGTTTTGTTTAAGTTCTTTCAACATTTCAATAACAGCAGTCCGTGTGGTTAGTCGCGGATAGGCGGCTTCGGCGGACTCGGCTAGCGGACTGGCGACTAGTGCTGTTACAGTTTTCTATCTGCGCGGTTAACTTCTTGTTACAGATTTCTGTTCCCTTGATTACATTGTAAATCATGTCTTGCAATGTATACCTCGCTCTATAAAGAAGTTAATTTCAATTGGAAACTCTTGTGCTGTTGTTGCTACTGATTTTTACTTGTCTTCGGTTGTGGTTGAGTGTCCCTGCGACTTCTTTTCGGCTTTCATCCATTTCGGGAAATTTTTACATGTAATCAGAGGGGTGTTGAGGAGTTAGCAGTTCACCAATCTAAGGTTGTTATTCCTTTGTGAAAATCAAGTGAATCAATTGATTGCAATGGAAGCGGTTTTGCAAGAGGAATTTGAATTGTACTTTTGATGTAGACCAACTTCAAAAGATGGAGGTCGTGCATGGAGAGTTATCTTCTTGGCGAGGATCTCTGGGAAGTTGTCGGTGGTGAGAACCGACAAAAAGTAGTCGCTGCCGGTGGAAATGTTGAAGCGGTGAAAGCTTGGAAGCGAACTGATGCGAAGACAACATTCTCTCTGAAGCGTGCGATTTCACCAGAGCTGTTTGACCGCATCATCGAATGTCGGTCAGCAGCTGAAATCTGGATGGCCCTTCAATCATGTTCCGGGATCCCCCTTAAATTTGCTATCAGTTAGTCGTCTTACTTAGGAACTTGACTGTTGTATAACTTTTTCTCCTCCCTCTTTTGTTTTGCAAGATCGCCGCACGCATAGTACCATTAGTAAAGGGAGGTTGTCGAATGAGCTGTATCTCTTGGATGTTCTACCTATCATTCTCTCTGCTGTCTCCACTGTTAATTGACATCGCCACCTTGAGCATGCTCCCCTCCCGATTCTCAATAAGACTCTTCCTAATGTCTCATTGCAAGAGTTTACTTGTGAATCATGTATCTTCGACAAACAACATCGTACTTCTTTCCCTCCTATATGTACCCGGAGTGATACTCAATTCTCTTTAGTTCATTCTGATGTTTGAGGACGCTATAAAGTTCCTAATATTTTAAATATCGTTATTTTGTTACCTTTATTGATTATTACTCGCGTCTCACTTGGTTATATCTACTCATGATCGTACTGAACTGACTTCTGTTTTTCGTACTTTTCTTACTGATACTGTACGCAGTTCTCCACTACGTTAAAAGTCATCCGCACCGACAATGCTCGCGAATATACAGGTCACACATTCTCCAATTTATGCACTGAGTTTGACATCATACATCAAACCTCGTGTGCTTATACCCCCAACAAAACAGTGTGGTTGAGCGAAAAAATCGCCACCTTCTCGATGTTGCCCGGTCACTCATGTTTCAAATGTAGGTGCCCACAGAATATTGGAACTTTGCAGTTTTTACTTCCTGTCATCTCATCAACTGCATGTCTTCGTTCGTTCTCGACTTCGCCTCTCATTTTAGTCTCCTCTTTTCTTGCAAGTCTCATTTCTCTCTCACACCCCGTGTCTTTGGATGTGTATGTCATGTTCACCTTCTTGGTCCGCCTACTGACAAAGTCGTTGTTCGCGCCACTAAATGTATGTTCGTTGGCTATTCCCGCACTCAGAAAGGTTATGTTTGTTACTCTCTTACCGACGACAAGCTTACTATTTTGGCTGATGTAACCTTTTTTGAGGATCAACCATTACACTCCTCTCCTTCCACTCCGTCTCCACCTTCCACTGTCGCTCGTCCCGTCGTCCTGATCACGACTCCGTCTATCCCACCACTTCCCTCACCACTCCGGGTACCTCCTCTACCTCCACCACCTCTCTGTGTCTATACCCGTCTGCAGTCCAAGAATACTTCCCTGCAACAGCTCCCTTCTACCGATGATATCTCGCGGCCTGCTGATCCAACATTAACTTCTACGGCTCATCCCTTGGCGAATAATCTATCTCTACATCGCCTCTCTCCGCCACTCAACAAATTTGTCATCTCTCTTTCCTCCATTTCTATTCCTAATTCCGTGCAGGAAGTACTTCAACACCCGGGGTGGCAGACAGTCATGAATGATGAAATGACTGCCTTCTGTACCAGCCAGACCTGGGATCTGGTTCCTCTTCCTCCCGACCAGTCCCGTATTAGCTGCAAGTGGGTATTTGTTAACAAACATGCTGCAAATGGGACTGTTGATCGCCTAAAAGCTCGTCTTGTGGCCCGGGGTTCCACTCAGCAGCAGGGTCTTGATTATGATGAAACTTTCTCCCCAGTTGCCAAGTTGAATACTGTTCAGGTCTTGGTATCCTTAGTTGTCCATCGACAGTGGCCCCTCCATCATGTAACACTTCCCCTGTAATGACCATATAATATTGGTCTGGCCGGGGCCCCACAACATATAGACTCCACAGCTTCAGCATTATAAAATGATATAAAAAACTACCCATCTCAAAACTCACAAAACAAGACAGCGGAAACACACAAATACGGGAAGTTATCTACAACCATAGGAGTCTGAAATGGCTTTAAGGCCTTACATCAATCAAATGTCAATCACTGTAACAATAACAAACAGAGTAACGTGCCTTAGCACCCCTAGGCTACCTCGGCGTGCAAGCCAGAATTATACAACATTAAACATAACATTCAACAAATAATAAGTACTAAAAAGGAGAACACCTCATGAGGCTTAGATCTTTTTGGCCGGCGAACTTGCTCCAGCTTGCGATCCTTGCCCTGTAGAAATTGTTGTAACATGGGTCAGCAAATGCTGACCTCAACTGTGTAACCAACACATCTCCTCCTGGCCGTCCCTAGCGGACTTCGGAGCACTCCATCGCCCTGCAGGTCATCACTTCGTATGCAAAAGTACATAAACATAGAAAGTAAAGTAACAGATTTGGATGTCACATACATCAAATATGTTTCTAGGTTGAACATTTAATAAAAAGGAGAGCATGTATGTAATCCCGGGTTTCACCCAAGACACCTTATAACGCATATGATTCTAGCACATCATCACGCATCATTACATCATATCATACAAGTACTTCTAATTTCCTCTGTTAGCGTTCAAGCCACAACAGAGAATTCTTATCTAGGCCCCACCCGCTCGTGGGTCTCAAAACCCGGGCTTGCCTGCAAGCTCTGACTTCTCATATCAGGATTCCGTCACACAAGCAAACCGATGCTAAGAATCCTTGCTTGACCCCACCCGCTCGTGGGCTTCATCGCCCGGGCTTGTCCAAAGCTTGGCGTTCTCGTCACCGAATGAGACTTGTCTCGCCGGGACACTCTCCACACATGACTTGCAACATCACGGGCTAGCTAGCCGACCACAGAGACCAAGTACAGCCTTCACAATCAGCCTTATCAATTCCGCCCTAAATCACTATTCGTTCTCACACGAAGAAGAGGGCAAACATCACAAACGGCGCCTTTGCCGCATTCAGATTTCTAGTAAAATCCCTATTGCTCGTCACGCTACACCATCGAGTTGGACTAACGGTCGCGACTATGATTTCACCCACAATGCCTAATCCGCTAACATAGCGGATTTTTAATGCAACATCATGTCGGGGACGGACTCAATCGATCCGGTGGCTCCTCTTTAACCATGGTGACCCGTACCCCTCTCACTTAAGAGATTCGGTGTCTAAATGCTTGAAAGGAAGCAAAAATGAAACGGATGCAATGCACGCATTCTAAAGACCGAGAGGAGAAATGTCGTTACCTTACGACTCCTCTTCCTAGACCATGAAGATCTTGTTTTGCACGGATGGAAGTGTGTGCCTTCAATTTCTCTCCATGGATCTGGCCTCGGATCGACGAACGGAGCTTCGGAGCTTCGCTAATGGCGGAAGAAGCCTTTCTTATTCCTCCTCCACCACTCTCTCAAAACCCTAGAACATGAGAAAGAATGGGGAAGTTGACCCCTCATCCCTATAAAAGCCCAAGGACGGAGATTTCTGGGCCATGGGATCGAATCCTAAGAAGATCGGGTGGCCAAGAAATCAGATCTACGGAACTGCTTCCGTCCGCTACCGCCGGGAGGTAGCTACCTACCGCGCCGCTGTAACTTACCGACCCGCTAGTCTCAACATAACGCTGCACTATCGCCAGCGGTAGGGATACCGCCGTGCGGTAGTGATGAGTGGCAAAATAGACATACTTTTAGTGTATTTTTTGTTTTGTATTAATAAAAAATGTAATTATATTATGTACATATCTAAATAAATTGTTTCTTTTTGATTTTTTTTAGTTCTAACTTAATCTGTTTTTGTGTCATATAGGTATTTCTGCAACTTTTGGGCAATTCGGGAAAATTTCATAAGTCACGCCCCTAGGTCACGCCCGTGAACAAGCAATTCCAATGATACAGGAGATTTCGGCCAGCAAGCGAAGTCACGCCCGGGTTAAACGCCAGTGTGCCAGCTGTCGCGCCCGTGACATCACCCGCGACCAACCAGACCACTCGCTGTCGTGCCATATCGAAGTCTTGAAGCCAGCAAGCTCGAGTCACGCCCGACCTACACGCCCGTGTGCCAGGTGTCACGCCCGTGACGTTAGCCGTGACCAAACAGAATTGCAGCTGTCACGCCCCGAAGAAGCCAAGCTGGCACGCCATGCAGTCACGCCCGACGTACACGCCCGTGACCTTCAAGTCGTAACCTTGTACTTGTTCGATTCAATCCAGAAGTCACTGGAAATTTTATCCGAAGCTGCCACGTATGCGACACGCCATAGGGGTGTGTGTAAGGGGGGCGTGTACTTCGAATTTTTCGGCAATAAATAGATGACCAAGGCTGATGGTTAGAGGAGAACTGGTAGAGTTCCACATAATTCTATATAGTGTTTATGAGTACCTTTTGAGTGATATTTTCTTAACTCGAGTTTGGGTTTCCTAGTGTGTTAACCCAGAAATCGGCGATCCCTTCCTAAAATAGCCAGCTTGCAAGTCGCGGCCTGCTCCAGGTTCCCCCTGGAGGTTGCGACCTCTCTTCTTTCGGTCTGCCGGACAGACTCTCCTCTGTCTACTCAGGTCGCGCGGCTAGGGCGGTCTCCCCATTCTGACCGCCTAGGTCGTGCAGCAACCCTTCGTTCTGCAGGGGCTGCGGACTGCTTTCGCAATCCGCAGGCCGCGCGGTTAGGTCGGCTAACCGCGCAATGGTTCCCTCAATTCCAACAGGTGCGGACAGCTCTCCGCTATATCCCAGTCCGCCAAGAAGAAGGAGACCTCCCTCTAGGTCGCCCAACAGAGCGCGACAATCTTCAGGTCGCCAGGCAGGCGACAACTCCTCAGGTCCCCCAGCGACAAGCGTCAGGCTGCTCAACAGGGGCGACAAGCGTCAGGCTGCTCAACAGGGGCGACAAGCCTGTCCATCCAACAGGAGACGGACTTCTGCAGCGGGGGCGACCTGCGCGACCTCCTCCTTCAGTCCGCCAGGTCGCCAAGTAGGCGACCAACCCTCCTGTCCGCCAGCAGTTCGCGGACTTGGCCTCAGTCCGCCCAAGGAGGGTGGACGGCAGCAGGACCAATCCGCACAACATCTAGCGACCTGCTCCACCTGTCCGGTAGTAGTGGGCGGACTCGGTCTCAGCCCGCTTAAGGAAGGACGGCAGCAGGACCGACAACTCTTCACCAGACCGCACAACACAATGCAGACTCAACCCCAGCCCGCCAGATGGTGGCAAGCTCACTCCTCCAGCAGGCGACCTGCTCCTTCTATCCGGCAGAAGGCGGCAGGCTCGTCTCCATACAACAGAAGAGGCGCTCAACCTGTCCGCCGCGTGCTAGGCGGAATCATTCCGTAGTCCACCAAAAGCACTCTAGATTCCCAGCAGCAGGCGAACTACACCTCAGCTCGCATAGCTTGGCGCGGGCTCGCTTAGTGTAGCAGAGATGGACTCGTCCTAGTCCGCCAACAACAGATTAGTTCAAGAAGGCATCTGCACAACATGGTGCGGACTCGGCGGACTCCTCGTCTACTCGCACAACTCACCGACATGCCGGGGGTGACGTTACCAAGACCGTCACCTCATCGGACCTATAAATAGCCCCCATACCTCTCACATGGGGGGAGGAGAGTCAAGGACGAACCGGCGCAGCAGACCCTGCAGACACAGCTTTCCTGTCCGCGCGGTTAAGAAAATCCGGCCGTGTATCCGGCCTTGCCTTCAGCGACCTTTGCGGTCTTCTCGGCCTGATTGCGCAGTCCGCTTGGCCTTGATTAGCGAACTGCGGGATCAGCTATCCGCGCGGCCTGCCGACCTCTCTGCTCAGTCCGCGCGGCCTCTGGCATCTTCTTTACTCTAGCCGCCAGCTTCCCCTTGTACCCTTTATTTTCTCATGCAAAGGATTCAACTCAAGCTGTAATACTGAATTATAATCAAAGGAAACCCCGTCGCAAGAGTGACATTTAAGCTGAAGCGGACGAAGTCTGCTGTTGTCGCTGCCAGCGGCCCCTCTTCTCCTCTCCTCCTCTCCTCTCTTAGCATCAACCTCTACCTCTAATCCTAACCGTCAAAGTAACCGTCTGCTCGACAGTTGCTCATCAACATCCCATTATCCCCGCATCTCAGATCGAGTGAGCTCTAATCTCGAGCGTGCAGAGACATTTTCCGCATCCGTTGCTCCACAGTCTCTTCTCCTCCTCTTCTCATCCATCATCCCAGTGAGACCGAACACCCGTTATCTGCTGGTGTGCTCCATTTTCGCGCATCAACAGTTAACACGTGGCCTTCGGATCTCGAACAGACAGTGAAAACCAACGGTTAGCCATGACAGATCATCAACCAGCCGAGAACCTTGCTCCTTCAAGTCCTAGTGAAGATCCTCTCTAGGAAGCCTTGGAACAATCGCGACGGGAAACCGCACAGCAATTTCAGGCAATCAACCGTACTCTAGCTGCTATCACATAATGATTAGAGATGCAATCTGCAGCAGCACCAGTTCCTTCAGTTAATCCAACACCAACATTGGAGAATCCACAAACTTATGCTTCGGCTTATTCGCCGGTCTATCCTCCTGTTTACCCACCAACCTTTCTGCAAGGGCCAACAGCCACTTTGCCGTCTCAAAATGATGAGTTCATAGCACGTCAAAACTTCTTCCGGGAAGCTGCCCGAGGAAGTCCAACAAGACTTCTAAACTTTCAGGGAAGTCATCCCTACTCATCAGTTCCTGCCTTTGCTCCTCCCGCAGCAGCTTTTCCCTTCTATCCTCCAGCTCCTTTTACAGCTCTAGCTTATGCTCCTTTTTTTCCTTATGTTGTAAGAAAGCAGGAAGAGCCGTCACCATTTTCAGAAAGTGTTCGGCATGAACCAACTCCAGCTAACTTCAGAGAGCCGCGGTTACCAACTTACACTGGAGAGACTGATCCAATGAAGTACCTTCAAGCTTTTGAATCAGCCGTAGCTCTCAAGACCCTCTCAGATGCTACCAAGTACAAACTCTTTGTAACAACCTTTGATGGACAAGTGAGTGATTGGTTCTATGGACTGCGTCCTCAGTCCATCACTTCCTTTGCTGATTTGCGAAGAGAGTTTCTGCTCAGGTTTTCTACTTTAACAAAGAGAAAGGGCGGTCCAGAAGCCCTTTTTGAGATCAGACAACGAGAGAATGAGACCTGGTCTCATTTTGTGGATCGATTCCAGAAAGTGATTTTAGACATTGAGATCGTCGATCAAGAAATGTATCAGGTGACTCTACTCTGCGTGAAGGACCACTCAAGTTTGAGGCTAATGTCCGAGCACCAAGGACATATCAAGAGTTAATTGGCTTAGCAAACTCATACGTTCGTGGTGAGAAGAACAATCCCAGCTTCGTCTCCAGGCTTGTAGTAGAGAAAGATTCTTCTCCTTCTTACAAGCAACCTCCGAGGTCTCCTCGGAAAGATTTTCCATCCCACTCAAGGAAGGGAAGAAAGTTTCAGCGTCATCGTCACCCCTTCCCGGGCTAGGATCGTGCCCGAGATCAATTGTTATTATTGCCATCCCCAGCTCCGCAAACAGCTTCGGTTCTTCAGCAGCAAGATGATGACTTGCTAGAGTCCGAACTGGATGAGGCCATGCAAGAAGTAAGCCAAGTCATGAAGGGTAAGACTAATTACAAAAGGTCTTACCAACCGGCAGATCAAAGATCAAAATATTCAGATATGTTCTGTGATTTTCACAAAGAAAGCGGGTATTCGACTGAAGAGTGCAGAGCACTTCGTCAACTAGTGCAAAAGATGTTGAGGCAGGGTAAGATGCGTGACCTGTTCCCGAAGGATGGCCATTCTGATCTGTCAACTTCAAAAGGCAAAGAAGTAGCAGACATTCCTTGCTGCTCCAAGGGAGTGAGCCAAATCAACAATTACCCTAACCTCATTATTGATGAGACCATTAATGCTGATGACGAGGGCTCCCTTGGAAGACTATTCTGAAGTGAAAAGGACATCGCAGTTCCAAAAGCTCCTCGAGATCCTTGACCGGTTGTTTCTACTTTACATTCTTCAAACATTTTCTTTCTAAAAACGCTTTTAAGTGTTTCTTTCATTCATTTCAATAAATTTTACGCCAGATATCCCGTACTGACACATTTCCATTTTTGGAGTGCTTCCTCCTCTATTTTCTCTTTGCCAAAGAGATCACTGAACCACCGAGATATCGCCGAGTCTTGCTTGGGCTCCCTCGAGGTTGGACTCTGGCGTAAAACCACAATGACCATATATAGTGGGGAGTGTTCGCGTATGTGTAATGGGAGCCTTCCAACTCTCATGCGGAGGATTACGGGACTTCGGATCCTGGCCGGTATATAACACAAAGCGTGCATCAAGGGAGGTCCCATGTGTTAGCTCTACTGTGCTCCGCTAGGGATACATTACAGTTACGATGATCTTTACTTGACAAGCAATGATGATCAAGTGTAGGCTTGTCTCTTCGATCATCTCATGATTGTAATAGTCGAATACTCTATGGTACTCTCAATCCGTGCTTTCGCGGGGCCCACTACTTCGCTGATCTTTTCAAAACAAGTAATGCTATAGACCACTTGACGCACCTAGTCTAACTGATCAACGATGCTTGTAACCCGAGGCATGAGATCAGTGTATCTATCGTTTCTTCTCAGGATCTTGTACTCTTTTCTCTTTTGTGCCCTTCTAAGGGAACGCGGCTAATCCGCTCTAGGTAGGACTGCACTCTTGATGACCTTTCGTGGGCAGGCGATGCTTAAGGCCCCCGGGGAACACCTGTGGCACATCCGACCTTTCTTGGTCATCTTCGGGTGTAGACCTCCTTTTTATTCTGCCTTCTTACAGGTTAACAGGTTAAATCCAACCTATCAAAAGGGATTTGCAACATCTTTTTTGCTTATGCTCATCTTATATACTCGGCTTGCATGAAGCTCTCTATTACTCTTATTGGATGTTACTGACATCAATCATTAATCAGAGTATCTGGTTCTCCTTGATTGACGAGTCATTCTATTGAAGTCTAATTAAGATGGTTTTATCTTGCTAACCTGGATTTCATATTAAAGATATCATATCTGATCTCGCGAAAAGATCATTATCGCGGTTTGATCTTTATTCGGTTAATAGCAGAGTTTGTCAGACATATCTTCTGTTATTCGATTATGTCTCCCTTATCGTATCAACAGTCAGCATTTGCAAGTTCTATCCAGGTACTTGCAACTTAGTTTTCTTTCATATCTGTCGCTTACTCTTCCTTTTGCAGAGATTAACAGATATTTGCAAGTTCCCTCCAGGTACTTGCAACTTCGTTTTATTTCATATCTGCCGCTTACCCTTCCTTTTGTAGAGATTAACAGATATTTGCAAGTTCCATCTAGGTACTTGCAACTTAGTTTTATTTCATATATGTCGCTTACTCTTCCTTTTGCAGAAATTAACAGATATTTGCAAGTTCCATCCAGGTACTTGCAACTTAGTTTTCTTTCATATCTGTCGCTTACTCTTCTTCTTGCAGAGGATTAACAGATATTTGCAAGTTCCCTCCAGGTACTTGCAACTTAGTTTTATTTCATATCTGCCGCTTACTCTTCCTTTTGCAGGGACTAGCAGATATTTGCAAAGTTTCCTTCAGGTACATGCGACTTACTTTACTTTAACATCTACTGCTTACTCTTCCTTTTGAAGAAGTTAACAGGTGCTTGCAAGCCTCCTTCAGGTACTTGCAAGTTATTATTCTTCTGTGTCTTCCTCTCATCTTTGTTTTGCAGAGCTCAATGAAAGACATTCACAAGTCTTCTCCGCTTTGTAAAAGCGATTCAGGTACACACAAGATGTGCCTCTTTTCACCTACATTAACTTTTTCTTTGCAGTAAAAAGATAGGCATTGACAAACCTTTTCTGAGGAGAAACATCAGGTTCTATCTCTCCCCGCCTCTTATTTCTTCGAGGGGTGGATAACGATTTTCGTGGGTCTGCTACTTTTTCGAAGTTCCCTTCGGGACTTAAAAAAGTGCGAGGATTATGTTAACCCAGAAATTGGCGATCCCTCCTTAAAGTAGCCAGCTTGCAAGTCGCGGCCTGCTCCAGGTTCTCCCTGGAGGTCGCGGCCTCTCTTCTTTGGGTCTGGAGGACAGACTCTCCTCTGTCCGCTCAGGCCGCGCGGCTAGGGCGGTCTCCCCAGTTTGACCGCCTAGGTCGCGCAACAGCCCTTCGTTCTGTAGGGGCTTCGGACTGCTTCCGCAATCCGCCCCTCCAGGCCGCGCGGTTAGGTCGGCTAACCGCGCAATGGTTCCCTCAATTCCAACAGGTACGGACAGCTCTCCGCTATATCCCAGTCCGCCAAGAAGAAGGCGGCCTCCCTCCGTGAGAATTGCACTAACAAGGAAAGTAAAAGAGAGAGTACAACTGGGGGGGGGGAGACATAAGAGAGCAACAAAGAAAAAAGTAAAGAAAGACAAAACGACTAGCCGCCTTCCAGGCCGCGACAATCCTCCACCACAAGGCCTAAAAAGGTGTCATCAGCACCATGACCACAATCCCACAGGAAGTCACCGGCCACTGCAAGCTGGGCACAGTGGTTAGCCACTCGATTTGCGCCTCGACAAACATGCTGAAATCGCACCGCAACAAACTCAGTCAAAAAGGAGAGATCCACATCAGGAGAGAGGGGGAGGGGCGGGCGAAACACCGAGCCGCCGAAAAGCAGAAGTCCAAGACGTTGGCAGCGTCCCCCTCAATGATGATCCCCTTGGCCTCAAGAAGGGCGGGAAGGAGCACCCGACGGATAGTAAGGATGGCCTCCTACTCAACACGGCCCGCGTCCCAATGTCGCCAAGCAAACCCAGCCGCTCTAAGGACCGCGCCTGCCTCGGATCTGATCACAATCCCGAGCCCAGCACACCTCGACGGCACGTTACCTTGATCCAGCCGGGCGGTGGGGGGCACCAAGAAGTAGAGCCAAACAGCCCCGAGGGGCGAGAGGTACCCCAACATCCCAACGAACGACCTTGGTCAAAGAGGGCAAGATTCTCCATGACGGAAGCAGCAATAACCATGGGAGTACCCACCTCACGGTCATGCATTAAGGCATTGCGTGCCCGCCAGCATTGGTACATCGCATAACAGAGTAGACGGGCAGGGCCAATATCCATCTGACCACCCTGCACAACCGCCCGCTGGAGGTCATCCCAGCTCCACCTGGTGGGGATCCGCGACCTCCCTCCAGGTCGCCTAACAGAGCGCGACAATCTTCAGGTCTCCAAGCAGGCGACAACTCCTCAGGTCGCCTAAGCGACAAGCGTCAGGCCACTCAGCAGGGGCAACAAGTCTGTCCATCCACTAGGAGACGGACTTCTGCAGCGGGGGCGGCCTGCGCGACCTGCTCCTTCAGTCCGCTAGGTCGCCAAGTCGTCGACCAACCCTCCTATCCGCCAGCAGTTCGCGGACTCGGCCTCATTCCACCTCAGTAGGGTGGACGGCAGCAGGACCAATCCGCACAGCATCTATCAACCTGCTCCACCTGTCTGACAGTAGTGGACAAACTCGGTCTCAGGCCGCCTAAGGAAGGACGGCAGCAGGACCGACAACTCTTCACCCGGCCGCACAACACAATGCGGACTCAACCCCAGCCCGCCAGATGGTGGCAAGCTCACTCCTCCAGCAGGCGACCCGCTCCTTCTATCCGATAGAAGGCGGCGGGCTCGTCTCCATACAACAGAAGAGACGCTCAACCTGTCCACCGCGAGCTAGGCGGACTCATTCCGCAGTCCGCCAAAAGCACTCCAGATTCCCAGCACCAGCCGAACTACACCTCAGCTCGCACAGCTTGGCGCAGGCTCGCTTAGTGTAGCAGAGACGGACTCGTCCTAGTCCGCCAACAGCAGATCAGTTCAAGAAGGCATCTGCACAACATTGTGCGGACTCAGCGGACTCCTCCTCTACTCGCACAACTCACCGACATACCGGGGGTGATGTTACCAAGACCGTCACCTCCTCGGGCTTATAAATAGCCCCCCATACCTCTCACATGGGGGGAGGAGAGTCAAGGACGAACCGGCGCAACAGGCCCTGCAGACACAGCTTTCCTGTCAGTGCGGTTAAGACAGTTCGGCCTTGCCTTCAGCGACCTTCGTGGTCTTCTCGGCCTGATCGCGCAGTCCGCTGGCCTTGATTAGCGAACTGCGGGATCAGCTATCTGCGCGGCCTGCCGACCTCTCTGCTCAGTCCGCGCGGCCTCTGACTTCTTCTTTCCTCTAGCCTCCAGCTTCCCCTTGTACCCTTTATTTTCTCATGTAAAGGATTCAACTCAAGCTGTAATACTAAATTATAATCAAAGGAAAGCCCGTCGCAAGAGTGACATTTAAGTCATGGCGGGCGAAGTCTGTTATTTCCTCTTCCAGCGGCCCCTCTTCTCCTCTCCTCTCTCGGCATCAACCTCTACCTCTAATCCTAACCGTCAAAGTAACCGCTCTACAGTTCCTCATCAACCTCCCATTATCCTCGCATCTCAGATCGAATGAGCTCTACTCTCGAGCGTGTAGAGACATTTTCCGCATCCATTGCTCATAAGTCTCTTCTCCTCCTCTTCTCCTCCATCATCCCAGTGAGACCGAACACCCGTTATCTGCTGGTGTGCTCCATTTCCGCGCATCAACAATTCAACATAGTGTGTAACACTTTTTAAAGTAATAAAATTTCAGTTTTCAGTAATATTTCATCTTTTATTGTTTTTTAACTTAGCTTTTATTTCTGTTGAGAAAGGGTGTGTGCGTAAGTATTTTTCTTTCTTTTTACTACTACCCACATCCCTGATGAGAGGCTAAAACTTTTTAGCGCTTGATTAAGATGGTTGAGACGGATATTATTTCTGTATCTCTATATGTCTTTTTCTTTTTTTACTACCATCCTCATCCCGATGAGAGGCTAAGAACTTTTTAGCACTCGATTGAGATGAGCTTTGGGAAGGATATTAGTTATGCATTTTAAAAACCCTATTTTCTAAATTTAAAACTTAAGATTTATCAGGAATTGATCATTCTCCGGTAAAGAGAAACTACGCCTCACTCTCGAAAGAGATGAACGTAAGCCTCTCGGGTTGAACTTTCGAATCGCAATAGGAGGTCAATAGCGGGGTTCACCACGTGAAACGTTTTTAAGGTATTTTTGATTAGATATGAAAGTTCAGTCAAAGTACGTAATCTCGGGTGGATGTATCCTCGATAGAAGTGCACTCATATTTATGGAACCTGCACGGTCAAGTATTTTAATTAATAAAAAAAGTAGAGTTTTTATTATTTAAAAGATATTTCTCAAAGTAAGTCAAAATCGAGGGCTCTCTACCTCATCTATTTTCAAAACCATAAATATTATTTTATTTTAACTTTTAAAAATCAACTTTTTTCGATAAAATAATAGTTTTATTTCTTAAATTAGAGTACTCGATGCAGATCCGTAGAAAAATGACCTTGATATCATAAAAAATAATATATTATGACGCGATAGGTACGTTTGACTTATTCACAGTATATAAGTAAAATGAGATAGAACACACAAACACTTAATTTACAAATCCAACTTAATTTTCAATCTAAAACTATCTCAATTCAGTTTTTGTTTATCAAGTTTTTGGCACCGTTGTCGGGGATCATTTTGTATTGATATTTGAAATAAAAAAGAATTACTATTTTTTTTATTCTTGTTATTAAAAACTACTGTTTTTATAAAAGTAAACAAACTACAAATTCTCTGTTAATTACAAACCTTTGTTTTTATAAAAAACTATATTTTTATTAACAACACTTTTATTTCTGTCGTTTTATTTTCTAAAAAAATAAAACCACAACAAAATAATAAAACAAAAAAAAAATTTATATAATAGTTTTTTAGTGCATGACCCGACGAAACTCTCTAATTAATCATAATCTCGATTTTGATCCTGAAATCGACCGCACTTATCACAGTCGCCTTCGATCTCGTGACCAAGACCAAGTTTTAAATCTGCAAGAGTCTATCAGAACCACGCATGTAGAAGATATGACAAAACAAATTCCAATCGCGGCCCCGCAAAGGACTGTCTTATTATGCGAGACTGAACTTGGACGACAGCGGGTCAAGTATAGTTCGTCTCACGATTGCTAATAATAATTTTGAAATCAAATCTAGCATAATCCAAATGATTCAAAACTCCGTACAGTTTGATGGATTGCCAGATGAAGATCCTAACACTCATCTGTTAAATTTCTTAAAAATATGCGATACATTTAAAATAAATGGCATCACTGATGAAGCCATTTGTTTGCGTTTATTTTCATTTTCGTTGCGGACGAAAGCCAAGCAGTGGTTAGGTTCTCTACCTAGAGGATCCATCACGACTTGTGCTGAAATGGCCGAAAATTTTTAACAAAGTATTTTCCGCCTGCTAAAACCGTTAAACTACGTGTAGATATTTCTTCCATTGTTCAGGGCGAGTTTGAGTCTCTCTATGAGACTTGGGAACGCTTTAAAAAATTTTTACGTAGGTGTTCACATCACGCACTGCCGACTTGGCTCCAAATGCAGACATTCTATAATGGTTTGAATTTCCAAACTAGGCAAATGATTGATGCTGCCGCCGGGGGAACGCTGAATAATAAAACCCCCGAGACCGCTCAAGCTTTATTTGAGGAAATGGACATGAATGTGCCTAGGTCACGCCCTAATAAACCCGTTGGGCTTTATGAGCTCGACGATTCTTCAAATTTAGCACTCCAAGTAGAATTTCTAACTAGGCAAATAGCGAGGATGTCTGGTTCCTCCGCCACTCCTCCTTGCAATTCAACTAATAATAATATAATAGAAGAACAAGTTGATTATATGGGGAATCCATATCGACCTCCTTTCTATAACCCAAATATTAATTCGTATAATAATACTTATAATCCAGGGTCTAGGAATCATCCAAATCTATCATGGAGCAACCTCAATAATGCTCTGCGTCCACCTAATGCAAATCCAATTGGATTTGCACCACAACCACCACCGCCACAATCACAACCACTACGCCCTGCCCCAATAGAAGACATCTTTACTAAATATGTCGTCACAAATGAGTCTAATATTCGGAACCTGACCGGATCAATAAAAAATTTGGAAACTCAAATTGGACAGATTTCAAAGATACTGTAGGTGCGCCAACCTGGAACTTTACCAGGAAATACAGAGCCAAATCCGCGACAGAATGCCCACGCCATCACAATTCGAAGTGGAAAGGAGGTACAGTCACCTAATAAAGCTGAATCTGAATCTAAGGTTAAAGTTTCTACCCCACCACCTGTTACTTCTTTTTCTTCTTCTCCTTTTATTTCACTGCGTATTTCCTCACCGTCTTTACCCTATTCTTCTAAACTAATTAATGAGCGACAAAACAAGCATTATAAATTTTTTTACAAATTTTAAAATAAATACAAATTAATGTTCTTTTGCGAGCCAATCACACAGATGCCGAAATACGCAAAATATCTTAAAGCGTTACTTTCTAATAAAAAGAAACTCGAGGATATATCGCGAGTTTCCGTTAACGCTAAATGTTCGGCAGTTTTATTAAACAAATTACCCCAAAAATTAAACGATCCGGGACGATTTTCAATCCCATGTCTTTTTGGTAATTTATTAATAAAAGACGCTTTAACAGATTTGAGCGCTAGTATTAACTTAATGTCGTACTTGCTTTTTCAAAAATTGGGATTGGGTATTCCTAGCCCAACCAAAATGAGCATCCAATTAGCAGATCATTCCATAAAATATCCGATAGTGGAGGATGTTTTGGTCAAGGTTGACAAGTTTATCTTTCCGGTAGACTTTGTTATCCTCGATATCGAGGAGGACGCCGATGTACCCATTATACTCGATCGCCCTTTCTCGCCACCGCCCGCACTTTAATTGATGTAACGGTAGACTCCTCCTTCGGGTTGGAGATGACGAGGTTACTATTAATATAAATTCCTCTATGCGGAATTCACTTTCAAACGACGATTCCTGCTTTCATGTGGAAGCCTTTTTTGAGGAAAATGTTTTTTTCTATTTCTGACTTATTTTCTATGGCTTTAGAAGAAACGGACTTGGCGAACTTACCTGTTTCAAATGAAATATCTAACAATTTGCCTTTTGAAACCATTACTTCTAAAAATTTCAAAATAAAAACATCTCACGAAAAACCACCAACTTTCGAGCTTAAACCACTTCTCGATCATCTAAAATGCGTTTTTCTCGAAGAAAATTCAAAACTTCCTATTATTATTTCTTCAAAGTTAAACGATTCGAAAACTTCCGATTTAGTGGAAGTGTTAAAAAAATATCGCCATGCAATTGCATGACAGATTTCTATATTCAGGGGATAAACCCCTCGTTCTGTACACATAAAATTTTTCTCGAAGATAATCCTCGCAGATATATTCAGCCTCAACGACGACTTAATCCTAATATGAAGGATGTCGTTAAGCCTAAGGTAATGAAACTTCTGGATGCATGATTTATCTACCCGATTTCAGACAGTACATGGGTTTGTCTCATACACGTAGTCCCAAAAAGGGCAGCATAACGGTAGTGTCAAACGCTAATAATGAATTAATTCCAACTCGTACTGTTACGGGTTGGAGAATGTGCATCAAACTACAAAAACTAAATGATGTCACCCGAAAAGATCACTTTCCACTACAGGTTATTGGTCAAATTTTGGAGCGGCTCTCTGGCCACTCATATAATTATTTTCTTGACGGTCTGTCGGGTATTTACAAATCCCTATCGCCCCAAAAGATCAGTAGAAAACCACGTTTACTTGCCCCTTCGGCACCTTCGCATATAGAAGAATGTTGTTTGACCTTTGCAATGCGTCGGCTACATTTCAAAGATGTATGCTGGACATTTTTGGCAAGTTAGTAGAAGATGTTATGGAGGTGTTTATGGACGATTTCTCCGTATTCGGAGACTCGTTCCATATTTGTTTAGATAACCTCGCTCGAGTTCTTCGATGCTGCGAAGACATGAACTTAGCACTGAACTGAGAGAAATGTCACTTTATGGTTCGAGAAGGATTAGTTCTCGGTCTTAAAATTTCTATCAAGGGAATCGAGGTCGATAAGGCCAAAATAGAAATTATCGAAAAACTTCCCTCACTTACAAACGTAAAAGTTATACGAAGTTTTTTAGGCCACACAGGTTTTTATATAGGGTTTATTCAAAACTTTTCCAAAATTTCTAAACCGTTAACTCACCTCTTAGAAAAAGAATCCCCCTTTATTTTTGATAGCAAATGCTTATCAACATTCAATTTTATAAAAGAAAAACTTAGCAATTCTCCTATTCTAATAGCACTAGACTGGTCTTTTCCTTTTGAAATAATGTGCGATGCCGAGCGATTATGCAGTAGGAGCTGTATTAGGACAGCTCGTAAACAAGTATTTTCATTCTATTTATTACGCAAGTAAAACACTCACATCTTCACAAACAAACTACACAACTACAGAAAAGGAACTGCTGACAATTGTATTCGCTTTGATAAGTTTCGATCATATATAATGCTATCTAAAGTTATAGTTTTTACTGATCATTCTGCTTTAAAATATTTATTAAGTAAAGCAGATGTCAAATCCCTTCTACTACGTTGGATTCTCCTCCTACAAGAATTTAACTTGGAGATCCGAGATAAAAACAAGACGCAAAGAACTTGACAGCTGATCATCTTTCTCGACTAGAGAATACTGCTACAGATACGCTAGTGAAGGTCGACATCGAAGATAAATTCCCTGAAGAACGCCTCCTCGCCATCAAAACGGTAATGACTTCCTCTACTCCTTGGTTCACAAACTTGGCTAATTATTTAGCAGCTCGAGTCCTTCTAAAAAGTTTTTCAAGTCAGTAAAAGAAAAAATTCTTTTCTGACCTGAAAAACTATTTTTGGGAAGACCCGTTTTTATTTCGAGTCTGTGCGGACCAAGCGATTAGAAGATGTATTTCGGTCGAGGAAGGTGTCAAAATCTTGCGGCACTGCCAAGAAAGACAAATCGACGAACATTATCAAGCAAACCAGACTGCGCAGAAGGTGCTTGAAGCGGGCTTCTTTTGGCCCACTTTATTCAAAGATGCTCAGAAATTGGTAAGCACTTGCAATAGCTGTCAACGGTCAGGTAATATTTCTCGCCGGGACGAAATGCCCCGGAACTTATTTATAGAATGTGAAATATTCGATCTATGAGTGATAGATTTTATAGGCCCTCTACCTCCATCTTATAAAAATCGTTATATTTTAGTAACAGTTGACTACGTTTCAAGGTTGGCAGAAGTGCGAGCTCTGCCCAGTTGTCGTGAAATTTTTGAAAAACTTATTTTGTCGTTTTGGCACGACTCGTGCAATTGTTAGTGATCGCAACACACATTTCTGTAATACCCAGTTAGCTAAAATTTTAGCTAAATATGGAGTCACAAACTCGCCACCGCTTATCACCCATAAACGAGCGGCCAAGTAGAGGTAGCTAATAGGGAACTGAAGCATATTCTTGAAAAAACGGTAGCCACCAATCAAAAAATTGATCGCTTAAGCTTGATGACGCACTTTGGGCTTATCGCACGACATACAAAACCGCTATCGGTTGTACGCCTTATTGCCCAGTTTACGAAAAAGTTTGTCATCTTCCGATAGAATTAGAACATCGCGCATACTGTGTGTTAAATTTTTTAAACTTGGATAAAAACTTAGCCTCCGAACAAAGAAAATTTCAATTAAATGAACTTGATGAATGACGTGTCAACGCCTACAAAAGCAATAAATTATACAAGGAGCGTTCTAAGTTTTATCATGATAAGAAAATAAAAGTTCCAAAATCTTTTTCAACGGGCGATCTCGTCCTTCTTTATAACTCACACCTTAAACTTTTTTCGGGGAAATTAAAATCCCGATGGTGCAGCCTCCTTACTGTTAAAGAAGTTTGGCCACATGAGACTGTTCTTATTTCTCACCCTGAACTTGGCTCTTTTAAAGTAAACATGCACTGCTTAAAACTTTCTTTATCTTACAGAGGACTCTTCAAATACACAAATGGAATCATACACCCTCCCTAACATATAAATCATCCAACTAAATAAGTCAAGCTACGCGACGAATAAACAAAGCACTTCTGGGAGACGCCACATAATTATCTGCTTTATGTATTTTGTTTTACTAAATATACAGGTTTTTGCTTACGGCCTTCCCGACCTTCAATCAGGAAAGCCTCTTTATCTTTTTATATATTAAAAGTTTTGTATATATTTTCTTTTTCTTCTTACTTATGTACAACATAAGTATAGGGGTGTAGTTTCTTGTTTTCATATATATAAATATTTTCCAAAATTGTTTTTACAATCTTGTCTATATACACAATGTTTTCCCTTTAATGCTCATGTATATATTAACAAAAACATCCACCTGAAAATATATATTTTTGCTTAATCAATCATCCAAAAATAAATTTAAAAACCCTATTTTATTTGTCTCTTTTTCAAAACAAAATAATAAAAGTAATTATTATTTTTGAGATATATAAATTGTTATCTAGTTTTTCAATTTGTTAATCGTTTATTTATCATAAATAGATAGATTTAAATATCTGGGGTTAAGTTTTAAAGAATATCTTGTGTATTTAATTTAAAGTTAGAAGATTTATTTTGAGCACTATTTCTGATTTACGATAAATAGAAACATATGTATTATGTTAGCTAAACATCTGTAAACTGTAATTATCTGAACACCACTCTTATTGAAATATAAGAATTTTCAAGCTATTACAGTTGCTCTTAAAGTTTTTTATCAAAATTCGAATATTGTTTTAAACCCCCTACCTATTTACTTTTTTGCTTGACATGTTTTCTTACACAAGCAAACATCTTGGAGTATGTGCTCCTAGAAAAAAAAAGATCTTATGTCAATGAGAATAAGATTTTATTCCGTAAACATAAACATTCAATAATTAAAAGATTATATGAAATGAGGTATGTGCTCCTAAACATATACATTGGATTAAAATAAAAATTAATTCTGCTATTTTTTTCTGACTTGAAAAATATTTTCCTAAGCAGTTGTAACAAAGAAAAAATAAGGTGAGAGGATAAAATTCATTACCTCCTACATCATAGTCTGCTTTATAGGCAAACATCAAGTTTGTATCCCGTAAAAGCAATACAACTTGATCTAATTTTGCTTAAAATTTTGAGAGAGCATATTTAATAGGTTGTTTATTTTCCATCATATTTCTTTCAAAGTACGGTTTTTATAATTCAAATCTAAATTGTTACTAATGATTGCAATGTTGCTTGTTATTTGGTTTTCTAAAAAAGTTTTATAGCTACGAACATTTATTTCTGGCTAAATCATTTGCATAATGTAGGACTTAACACTTTATACTCCGGATCTTTATGTCTATTTTCCCGTGATTTAATAAATTGATAATGGAATTAGAAATTTTATAACTGTTAATATAATCAACTCATACTTTTGCTCTGAAATAGCAAAAGTTAAGTATGAGGGTATTTGATGAGTAGCAAAATATACATATTTTTAGTGTATTTTTTTATTTTGTTTTAATAAAAAAATGTAATTATATTATGTACATATCTAAATAAATCGTTTCTTTTTGATTTTTTTTAGTTCTAATTTAATTTGTTTTGTGCCCTATAGGTATTTCTGCAACTTTTGGGCATTTCGGGAAAATTTCATAAGTCACGCCCCTAGGTCACGCCCCTAGGTCACGCCCGTGACCTAGGGCGTATAACTTTAAAACAAACAATTCCAACGTTTCGGGAGATTTCGGTCAGCAAGCGAAGTCACGCCCGGGTTACATGCCCGTGTGCCAGTTGTCACGCCCGTGACATCACCCGTGACCAAGCAGACCATCGTGCCATGCCGAAGTCTTGAAGCCAGCAAACTCGAGTCACGCCCGACCTAAACGCCCGTGTGCCAGGTGTCACGCCCGTGACGTTAGCCGTGACCAAGCAGAATTCCAACTGTCCCGCCCCGAAGAAGCCAAGCTGCCACGCCATACAGTCACGCCCGATGTACACGCCCGTGTACTTGTTCGATTCAATCCAGAAGTCACCGTAAATTCTATCTGAAGCTACCACATATGCAATACGCCTAGGGACACGCCCTAGGGGGCCCGTACTTCAAATTTTTCGACTATAAATAGATGGTCAAGGCTGATGGTTAGAGGAGAACCGGTAGAGTTTCACATAGTTCTATATAGTGTTTATGAGAACTTTTGAGTGATATTTTCTTAACCCTTGTTTGGGTTTCCTAGTGTGTAACACTTTTTTAAGTAATAAAATTTCAGTTTTCAGTAGTGTTTTATCTCTTATTGCTTTTAATTAGCTTTTATTTCTGTTGAGAAAGGGCGTGTGCGTAAGTATTTTTTATTTTTTTCTTTTTTTTACTACCACCCCCATCCCGGATGAGAGAATAAGAATTTTTTAGCGATTGATTAAGATGGTTTGGACGAATATTATTTATGCATTTTTATATGACTTTTTCTTTTTCTAATACCACCCCCATCCCGATGAGAGGCTAAAAACGTTTTAACACTCGATTGAGATGAGCTTTGGGAAGAATATTAATTTTGCATTTTAAAAACCCTATTTTCTAAATTAAAAACTTAAGATTTTTCGGGAATTGATTATTCTCAGGTAAAGAGAAACTGCGCCTCACTCATAAAAGAGATGAACGTAAGCCTCCCGGGTTGAACCATCGAATCGCAGTAGGAGGTCAATAGCATGGTTCACCACGTAAAACATTTTTAAGGTATTTTTGATTAGATACGAAAGTTCAGTCAAAGTACGTAATCTCAGGTCGTATTCTCGATAGAGGTGCACTCATATTTATGGAACCTCCACAGTCAAATATTTTAATTAATAAAGAAAAGTAGAGTTTTTATTGTTTAAAAGATATTTCTCAAAGTCAAAATTGAGGACTCTTTACCTCATCTATTTTCAAAATCATAAATATTACTTTTATTTTAACTTTTAAAAATTTTCAACTCTTTTCGATAAAATAATAGTTTCATTTCTTAAAGTAGAGTACTCGACACAGATCCGTGAAAAAATACGACCTTGATATTAAAAATATATATATATTATGACGCGATAGGTACACTTGTCTTATTCACAGTATATAAGTAAAACGAGATAGACCACACAATTGCTTAATTTACAAATCCAACTTAATTTTCAATTTAAAACTATCTCAACCCAGTTTTTACTTATCAGGTAGCTACTCAATGCTTTCGACTCGACGCCTCGACGAACAAGGGCTACCGACGAGCGGTAGCTTCCTAACGACACACGTTAACTACTCGACGCTTTCGTTTCGACGCCTTCATCTCAACGCTCTCGTCGAAACAAGCCTATCGCCGGACGGTAGCTTCCTACCGTCGGGCGGTAGCTTCCTACCGCCGACGGTAGCTCCCAGAACCTCACACTGGCAAACGGGGGTGTTACAAATCATTCCCCCTTAAAATAATTTCTTCCTCGAAATTTAACATGCACTCAAAGCAACGAGCATACCTGATGCAAACAGTTCCGGGAAGTCTTCCCGCTTTGCTTGCAAGCGCTCCCAGGAGAATTCGTCTCGCCCGTAGTTATCCTAACGTACTTTTACGAGCTTAACCTCTTTATTCCGCAAGTGTCGAACTTCTGAATCCTCTATGCCAATCGGACGGACTCTCGTCCTCAGGTCCCCTTCTACTGGCACCGCTGCCATCTCGACCACAACATTTGCCTCCACCAAGGCTTTCCTTAAAATCGAGACATGAAAAACATCGTACAATCCACTCAGCTCCGTGGATAACGCCAACCGGTAGGCTGCTTCTCCAATACGTTCTGTAACTTCAAACAGTTCTAGAAACCTCAGACTCAACTTCTTGAGTCAGCGAATCCGTGAAACACCTTTGAATGCCTTAATCTTTAGATACATCCAGTCACCTACCACGAACTCCACATTCCTATGGCGCGCATTGAAATACTTCGCTTACCGATCCTGAGCAACCTTCATGCGCTCCAGAATTGTTCGCACCAACTCGCAAGCATCGACCACCACCTATTTTCCCCAAAGCTTGGTGTCTCCCGCCTCTATCCAAGACATCGGTGTTCGACACCACCTTCCATACAAAACCTCGTATGATGTCATCTTGATACTTGCCTGGAAACTATTGTTGCAGACAAACTCCACCATGAAAAGGTGGTCTTCCCACTTCTTCCTAAAATCAAGGGTACACATTCTCAGCATATCCTCCATTGTACGATTTGTCCTCTCCGTTTGACCATCAGTTTGAGGATGGAATGTCGTACTAAATTTGAGCTTGGTGCCCAGACTCTTCTGCACTAGTCTCCAGTCATTGAACGTAAACTGTCCATCACAATCACTAACATGTTCTTTGGAATTTCGTGCAACCGCACAATATTACGAGCATACAATTCCAACAGCTTCTCCGCGCTGTCCTCCTTCCGATTCAGAATGAAGTGAGCCACTTTGATCAAAGGATACACAATCACCCAAATCGCATTGTTACCCTGCTGCGACCGAGGTAAGCCATGCACAAAATCCATGGAGATGTCGTCAAATTTCCACTCCGGGATAGGAAGGGGCTTCCGGAACCCGCATGGCTTCTGACACTCAGCCTTCACTAAGACACAAGTTTGGCACTGAATCACATACAAAACTATATCTCGCTTCAACCATGCCACCAAAAGGATTTCTTCAAATCGAAGTACATCTTTGTACTGCCTGAGTGAATGAAATACTTTGTGAAATGAGCCTCAAACATCAACTCCTCACGGAGTTTGCCAAACTGCGGTACACATACCCTTCCATCATTCTTTAAGATCCCACCAACCATCTCCCAGGTATTACCCTCGCCTTTTTGAGCTTGCCACACAAATGGCTGGAACTCTGCATCCACACTGGTCGCTTCCCGGATACGATCAGATAAATCATTCTGCAACTTTATCCAGTTCAACCGAGCCATGCTAGACTCTCCTCTTGCTACACAATCAATGTCGCGGGACTCAAAGTCCCTCACCAACCGCTCATCATGAGCTTCAATCCAATTCCCTTGTCCAGAATATTTCCTTCTCAAGGCATCGGCCACCACGTTGGTCTTACCTGGCGTATGCTGAATCGCCACGTCGTAGTCCGCAAGAAACACAACCCACATGCGCTGTCGCATGTTCAAGTTTTTTTGATCCAAAAGATACTTTAGACTTTTATGATCCGTGAAGATCTCCACCTTCGCACCATACATATAGTGCCACCATAACTTTAACACAAAAATTACCGCCGCCAACTCCAAGTCGTGGACCTAAAGGCTATTACCTTGTCATGCTGTACTAGCATGCAACCCAAACCGCAACCCGACGCGTCGCTGAAAATTTGAAATTCTTCTGTCCCTTGAGGAAGGCTTAGGATTGGAGCCGACATCAACTTTTTCTTCAAGGCATCAAACGCTTGGTTGCACTCCTGAGTCCACACATACTTCTGGTCCTTACGAGTCAGAGAAGTGAGGGACAGAGCTATCCGCGAGAGGTTTTCCACAAACCTTCTATAGTACCCGTCTAGTACAAGGAAACTACTAACTTCCGTCACGGTGCTTAGAACTGGCCAATCCCTGATAGCCTCAACTTTCGCCGGATCCACCGCCACCCCATCATCACTAATCACATGGCCCAAAAACCTCACTTTCTCTAACCAGAACCCGCACTTCGAGAACGTAATATAAAGTTGGTTCTCTCTCAAAATCTGCAAGACCACTCTCAAGTGCATCTCATGCTCCGCCTCCGATTTGGTGTATACCAATATATCATCGATGAAGACCACCACAAACGAGTCTAAGTACTTCCAAAACACTCAGTTCATCAAATCCATGAATACCGATGGTGCGTTCGTCGGCTAGAACGACATCACCGAGAACTCAAAGTGGTCATACCTCGTACCAAACACTGTCTTGGGTATGTCCTCATCTCGAATCCGTAACTGGTAATACCCTGACTTCAAGTCCAACTTAGAGTTACACCACTGACCCTACCAACTGATCGAACATGTCATCTATCCTGGAATCGGATACTTGTTCTTGACGATCAATTTATTCAGCTCACGGTATTTTATGCACAACCGCATGCTGCCATCTTTCTTCTTTACAAACAACATCGGCGTGCTCCACGACGAAGAGCTGGGCCTAATATACCTCAGCTCCAACAGCTCCTGCAGCTGTACCCTGAGCTCAGCCAACTCCTTCGGTGCCATCCTGAAAGGAGGATGTGACACCGGCCCAGCTTCTCAGTAAACACATCCTCGAATTTCGCCACCACCGACACTTCTCTAATTGTTAACCTAGAAATGTGCATTTCCAATAAAGCTACGAATGTTACCCCTCTCCGGTTAACTGCCCGCAGCAATTTCATGACCGAAATCAGGAGCAGACCACTCCACTAAGGCCCTCAAATTTGACTTCTTCCTTTCCATCTCTTCTCAGAGTCACCACCTTTGATAGACAGTCAATACTGGCCCGCTGCTCTGCATGGCAGTTCATCCCCAAGATCACATCAATCTCGGCTAACAGTAGTACTGCTGCTACCAACACGAAGTCAATTCCGTCTAGTTTCCAACCAATGCGCCCTTTCGTCCCCGTAGTCATGGAAGACCCATTGGGCATGCGCACCCTAAGCTTTGCGTCCGCCAAAAGGGCTCGACCTCAATTCTCCGGATAAAGCTTTCCGCAAGAAAGGAGTGCGATGCTCCCGTGTCGAACAACACCATAGCGGGATAACTGGAAACTAGTACGAAGCCTAGTAAACGTGCAACACGCATAAAATGTCGCGAAAGTCTTAAGCTAAAAAGCGAACTTGAAATTTTTTTTTCATACCTATCACCACATCGGGCTGTCGAATCGCTTCCTGCTGCCCTAGATTGTAGGCCCTTTGCTGCACGGGTTGGAAATGGGAAGCGCTCGACTCCGCCATTTTCCCTTTCTCCGCGGTACTGGGACCGGAACGCACTGACTGCTCCTGCCTTAGCTCTGGTTCAGCACCACCCTCAATACAATATCGAGCTATGTGGCCTGGCTTGCCACACGTGTAGCATGTTGGTGGTCTCTTGAAACGAGATCCCCCAAACGTCGTACTGCTCTTCTCGCCCGACCTGAAGGGACGAGGTTTCTTCCTCCACTTATTCCCTTATGACTTCCCCTGCGATTGAGAAGACTTCCCTTCTTTATGCTTCGCGGTATGACCCTTTTGGCGTTGGGTTCACTCCATATCACTTTCCAACGTCCTAGAGGCCTCAACCAACTCATTAAAGCCCGCATTCTTGAGAGCTATTAGGGGTTGTCTTAGATTCTCTATCAAACCATGATAGAAGAGGTTGTCCCTCTCTTCATTATCGGCCATGGTCGTTCCCGCATAACGACCTAAACGAGTAAATTCTTGTACCTACTCATCCACAGTTTTATCCCACTGCACCAAGTGCAGAAACTGTCTCTGAAGGGCTAACCTCGTCGACGATGAGATATACTTTCTTAAGAAGGCATTCACGAACTCATCCATGGACGGGGTGCGTCCAGGAAACTGGCGGCCGCTATGGCTCACCCACCACAGTTTTGCGTCACCTTCTAGCACGAAGGTCACGAATTGGGACAGCTTATCCTCCGGTGTTTCTGCCGCTCTTAGGAGTTCCTGAATCCTTGCCAACCAGTCCTCGGCATCATTCGGTGTGCCGTCACCCTTGAACGTCGAAGGATAGAAACTTAGAAAGTACTTCATTTGCCGGTCTCCTAGCCCAACGACCACTCTCTCAGCCAACGGCTCTGCCTGTCTGGTGTAACACCTCCATCCGTCACATAAAATGTAACAAAAGGTCCGGGCGGGGCCCCACGCCATATTCCACAGACAGTTAGTGGAGTTACGTAATGAAATCATAAATCAAATACGCATCGTAACTCAGAGTGCATTCTAGCGGAAGTATTTTAAGATTGTAGCAATAACCCAACCATACGAATGTCCACTAAATCAAACAAGAATGAAAAGATGTATACACAAAAGTTATGGTCTTAAGGCCTTACAAAGTTTTCTCAAATATTAATGTCTTACATACTTCGGCACGCAGACCGGTCATGCATGAAACGATTAATAAAGACGGGCAATTTCACTTTGGCCTTCAAGGGCCGGCTTAGCAACCAGGGGCTTTAGCCCATTATTTCCCGCTCGGCTCAGCTGCACCTGCATGAAGACATTCCACCCAAAGGGTGGCAAACAAGACAACGGTCAGCATTAACTGACCAAATTATAACGACCCCACCCCTCACTCGGGGTGACGGTGCTCCTTCCCTGCAGACAATTAACATCAATATATAGAGGTATTCAGAACGTACAATTTAAGCACCAATCACTACAGACGTTGAAACAACCGTCCAATGCCCCGTGCTCTCAGGCCACATTCTCGGTGCACAGGACCTCAAAGGGTCACACATCCGTTCTTTGAGACAGTCAACAACGTTTGAGCTTTTAGTCTTTCAGGGCCGAAGCTAAAGACAACGCCCCTATGCTACGACAAAGTCATAATGATCCTACAGATACATACTTTGACTCGCTCCAAGTCGATCGCCATAGGTTTGGGTGCAGTTCAGCTATTTCCCGTGCTCAAATCATCCGGCTCACAAGCCACGACGCGGGTCAGCATCTCCTTTCCCATCCGTACGATTCATAACCTCGTTATGATCCTAGGTTAGCACTTACGGCCGCCTAAGCTGGGCCTCACAGACTTTCAGCTTGACACATTGGTCTCTCAGGTCTTCAAGAGACACGCCTCAACAAATGACCCCCATGTCTCCACAAGACAAGCCTCGCAAAACATTGGCCACCAGGTCTCCAAGAGATAGGCCTCACAAAAACATATGCTCACTAGGAGCTACCACCAACGGTAGAGCTACCGCCGCGCGGTAGGGGACAGACTATCGTTTCTTCCCCTAAAAACGGGTGTTTTCCTGGAGTCCTTCTACAGTACTCTCTATGCAGCCACCTGCACATCCCGCGACTCCGAAATCTATTCGCTACCACAGAGTCTTATCCGGCATACAAAACAATCATCATCAATCCAGACCAACCTGTTCGGATGGGCTTCACACATCATGTTTATACCGTACTTCGATTCCGGATTCTAAATGCAAAGACAACGGGGATACAATCGATCTACCTATCAAGAGAACTATTTCCACGTGTTCGTGGAGCGTCTACCCTCACATGCCAAAACAAAGGACTTCACATGTCCAATGAAGAGGATCATTACCCTAGAAGTTTGTTTCGGCGCCATGAAAGAGAATCTAGCCGAATGGAAATGACCACAACGGTCTTGCCCCCACGGATCCGAACTCGGCTTGCGATTCAGAGCTCCGAAGGTCCAACAATGGTGGGATCTCCCTCTTCCTTCACTCGCCCTTCTCTCTTGCCCTTATAAAGAGAATGCCTTGGGATCAAATGAAGAAGAGATGTCATGTCCCTACCTTATACCATCTGGGATGACACCCCACCGTCGGATCTCAATCAAAAACCGGCGAACGACCACGATTTGCTCTAGATTTAGGTTTACGAGCGTTACCTCCGCGCGACAGCTTGAGCATTAGCTTGTCCCGCAAGCCACCGTTCAAAACCTTCAATCGCACGCTGACACGTGATCACGTCATAACTGTTCTGATGCCGCAACGCAATATCTTACTATCGTCGGGCGATAGCTCGTTCGGCTCGTAACCAGCGCAGAAATGACAAAAGCACAGCTACCACCAGCGCTAGCCCTACCTCTGGGCGGTAGCTCACCGAGAGCCTTGCCAAATAAACAGCTCTGCTTCCGCCACTCGATAACAACCTACCGCCGCTCGGTAGACGATGCATCGTATCAATACGATGCTCTCGACGCTCTTGACGCCTGACGCTACCGCCACGCGGTACCTCACAGAGAGGTATACCGGTTTAAACAGCTTCGCTACCGCCGACGTTAACCCTACCGTCGGGCGGTATCTCACATAAACCATTTCCTGCCTTAGGAAACTTGGGGCGTTACAAATCTTCCCAACTTAAAGAATTTCGCCCTGAAATTACATATGACAGGAAAACACAGGAGTATCAATACTACAAAAGTATACCTCAAGGAAATAACTCGGGATACTCTGATCTCATGCTTTGTTCCCGCTCCCATGATAGTTCCTCTCGGCCACAGTTGTCCCAATGGACCTTTATCATCCTGATAGACTTATTCTGAAGCTGCTTGACTTCGATGTCTTCAATGCGAATGAGCTTGACCTTCGTTGTCAACCCATCACCAATCGGAACCTGATCCGCAGCAACCACTTGCGTAGGCTCCAACACAGCCTTCCGCAATACCGATATGTGAAATACGTCGTGTAGACCACTAAGTTCTATTGAAAGCTTCAATCGATAGGCGACTTCACCAATACGCTCCAATATCTCAAACAGCATAAGGTATCTCGGATTTAGCTTTTTCAAGCGTCGAATCCTTGATACGCACTTGAATGGTTTGATCTTCAGATACACCCAATCGCCCACGGCGAACTCGACATTTCTGTGTTTGGCATTATAATACTTAGCCTGCCTATCCTGAGCGACCAACAATCGCTCCCGGATTATACGAATAACCGAAGTCGCAACTTCGACTTCCTTCCGCTTAAACAGCTTTGATTCGCCCGTCTCCAATCACGATAAGGGAGTACGACACTTCCTACCATAAAGGGTCTCGAAGGGCGTCATTTGAATACTTGCCCGGTAACTGTTGTTGTAGGCGAACTCGATCATAAACAGGTGATTCTCCCACCTCTTCCCGAAATTTAGGGCGCACATGCGAAGCATGTCTTCCATCGTCCTGTTTACCCTCTCGGTCTGACCATTCGTGTGCGGATGAAAGGCCGTATTGAACTTCAGTTTGGTACCCAACTGTTGATGTATGAGCCTTCAATTATTAGACGTGAAGCGCCCATTTCGGTCACTAATGATGCTACGGGGCACAACCTACAATCGTACAATATTATCCGCCTAAAGCTTTGCCAGCTTTTCCACCTAATCGTTCTTCCTATTCGGAATGATGTGTGTTAACTTTGTTAAACGATCAACGATCACCCAGATGACATCGTTTCCTTTCTGCGATCTTGGCAAACCATGGACAAAATTCATAGATATGTCGTCGAACTTCCATTCCGGCATAGACAAAGACTTCAAAAATCTATCGGGCTTCTGACATTCGGCCTTCACTAAGGCACATGTCTGACACTTCACCACATATAATGCTACGTCTTTCTTCAATCCTGGCTACTAGAACAGCTTTTTCACATCTTAAAATATTTTTGTGCTCCCCTGGTGAATCGAGTACTTGGTGAAATGTGCCTCGTACATCAACTCTTTCCGTAACTTGCCACCTTTAGGACGCACAATCGACTGTTCTTCATAATAGGCCACAATCAACGGTATACTGGGCATTTGACCCACCCAAAGACTCTGCCATGTAGCGTTTCATACTGTCATCTAGCTCCATCGCCTGCCGAATCCTGTCAGCGAGGTCATACTGCACCTCTGTCCAGTTTAAACATGCTTCAGCACTAGACCTCCTATCAACTCAAGAAATCTCCAAGGCCTCAAAATCTCAAATAAGACGCTCGTCATGCATCTGTATCCAGTTGGCCTGTGCAGGAGTCCTGTGACTTAGCGCATCCGCAACAGCATTTTCCTTGCCAAGAACGTAATAAATCTTGAAGGTGTAGTCCCCAATGAACTTCATCCACCTCCGCTGGCTCATATTCAAGTCTTTCTGATCTAATAGATACTTCAGGCTCTTATGGTTTATATAAATATCGACCATCACGTCATACAGTAATGTCTTCATTGCTTCAGAGTGAATATCACGGCCGTTAACTCTAAATCGTGGACCGGATAATTCCTCTCGTGCACTTCCAATTGGCGCGAGCCGTAAGCTATTACTTTTCATGTTGTAGCAAAACGCAGCCTAAGTCGCTCCCTGAGGCATCACTGTAGACTTCATAGCCCTCCGTACCACATGGCGAGCAGGCACCGTGGTCAGACGACTTTTCAACTCTTCAAAAGCTTGCGCGCACGCTGACGACCAAACAAACTTTTGATCCTTCCTCGTCAAGGTCGTGAGAGGTAACGCTATCCGTGAAAAGTTCTCTACGAAGCGCCTATAGTAGCCGGCAAGCCCCAGAAAACTCCGGACTTCTGCCACAGAAGACAACACAGGTCACTCCCGTATTGTAACAATCTTCGCCGGATCCACCGCAATTCCCTCTCCGCTAACAATATGACTAAGGAATGCTACCAAAGACAGCCAAAACTCACACTTAGAGAACTTGGCGTATAGCTGACTACTACTTAGGGTCTCAAACACTGTGCGTAAATGATCTATATGATCTTCCTCAGACTGGGAATACACCAGGATATCGTCGATAAAGACTATAACGAACTGGTCCAAATACTCCTTGAACGTTCGATTCATCAAGTACATAAACACGGATGACGCATTCGTCAGCCCAAACGACATGACGGTGAACTCATAATGCCCATATCGAGTACTGAATGCCGTCTTGAGAATGTCACTTTTCCTGATTCTCAACTGATAATACACGGATTTCATATCTAGCTTTGAGTACACAGTCGATCCAACAAGCTGGTCGAACAGATCATCGATCCTCGAAATCAGGTACTTATTCTTCTCTGTTAGCTTGTTCAACTCCCGATAATCGATGCACAACCGTAGATTTCCGTCCTTCTTTTCCACAAACAGGACTGGTACGCTCCAAGTTGACGAACTTGGACGCGCATACCCTTGCTCTAACAGTTCTTGAAATTAAACTTTCAGTTCTGCCATCTCCTTCGGCGCCACACGGTACGGTAAGCGCGACACAGGTTTTGCACCTGGCTCCAGCGCAATGGCATAGTCAATTTCTCGCTAGGGTGGATTCCCAGTGAGATCATTAGGAAACACATCTGCAAACTCCGATACAACAGGAACGTCACTCAAACCGGGTTTCTGCTCTATAGTCTCTTGCAGCGTGAAAATAATTTCGCGCCCATCTGAACCGTCGAGACCATTTGGAGAACAGACATCACTATCTTTCTCCATCCTCGCATACTCGCAAGCTTAGTCTCGCGTTCAGCGTTTTGCTCCAGTGTGACTTCCTTCGAGTTGTCGTCAACATATGCATGCTGCTCCGAGAGTCAGTCCATGACTAAGACTAAACTATGGATGGTCTTTAAACAACATCTTGACTTCCGTTCCACATCATAACACTCATCTGTTAGGTGTGCATTTAAATAACCAATTTATCTTTCGTCATAACGGAAGGCACTACGACGAACACCACAAAATCCTTCGATATTAAGAAGCGATAAGCCTCTGTAACGAACAATGTTCTCTCTCAATCAAGAGTAGAACAAAGCCTACTCTAAACAAGTCATACACCGACAACGAATCAGGTCACTAGTATATAAAGCAATTTAAAGCTATAAACTAAACCATACCTGTCACCTCATTACTTTGTGTATGACCTCCTGCCTTTTCCTCTGTCTTGCCACTCGAACAATCGCGGGCTATATGTCCCGGCTTGCCACGAGTATAACATATAACTGGATTTCGCCCAACGGTTGCTCTGGGCCTTGCCTTCTTTGCCCTTGGGATATTACTACGACATTCTCGGGAAACATGTCCTATCTTGCCACAGACGTAGCAATTATGCGAAGTTTGCCTAGTGGTTGCTTTAGACACAATAGAAGTGGAGGTTGGTCCAATAGATCTGCAGTTCTTAATCCATCTCCGATACCCAGTCTTTAATGAGTTCGGTACTTTGAGTTCTGGCCCTCGTTGGTCCTTTGTCAACTCTATTTCCAAAGATCTAGCTGACTTCACCAACGCTCGGAACCCAAATTACTTTGGTCCTACCAATATAAGTCGTAGATCATCACGCAAACCATTATAAAATCTATTGACCATAGTCTGCTCATCTTCCAACTCAAACCCTGCATAGTGCCCTATCATGACAAACACATGTAAATACTCATCAACTGAGTGCGCTCCCTGCACCAAACACATATTCAACTGCTGATCCGAGGCTCTTCTTATTGCAGTTTGCTCCAAAGCGCCAACCGACATTGAAGCCACCCCAGGGACAGGAGGCTGCACATGCCTTCCATGTTGGGCATTGATCATGACGAACACCGCTTCAACTACCAATCTTATGGTTTCAGCAGAAGGAGGGGTCGCAGACACGTCAGTAGGCGCACTACTCTCCGCAGAGTGCTGACGTTGGGACTGCTCTGAACCACTCCTAGTCACCTATAATCGTAAAACACTCCATTAGGCGGCCAAACATATTGCTAAAAAACAATCATAGGAACACGCAGATTCCTCAAACATATGTATTTTCCATTCCTAAATGGACATTCATGGGTTCTTTCATGTTATAACGGTAACGCACATACATGTGCTCACCACCCCTTAAAAGAATTTGCCCACGAATTCAAATAATAAAGACCGACACCATAGTCTGATAACAAATTGTAACACTCTCATTCGTCACATAGAATATAACAGAAGGTCCGGCCGGGGCCCCACGCCATATTCCACAGACATTTAGTGGAGTTAAGTATTGAAACCATAAATCAAACACACATCCTAACTCCGAGTGCATTCTAGCGGAAGTATTTTAAGATTGTAACAAGGACCCAACCATACGAATGTCCACTAAACCAAACAAAAATGAAAAGATGTATACACAAAAGTTATGGCCTTAAGGCCTTACAATGTTTTCTCAAATATTAATATCTTACATACTTCGGCACGCAGACCGGCCATACATGAAACGATTAATAAAGACGGGCAATTTCGCTTTGGCCAAGGGCCGGCTTAGCAACCAGGGGCTTTAGCCCGTTATTTCCCGCTCGGCTCAGCTACACCTGCACGAAGACATTCTACCCAAAGGGTGACAAACAAGGCAATGGTTATCATTAGTTGATCAAATTATAACGACCCCACCCCTCACTCGGGGTGGCGGTGCTCCTTCCCTGCAGGCAATTAACATCAATATATAGAGGCATTCAGAACATACAATTTAAGCACCAATTACCACAGACTTTAGCACAACCGTCCAATGCCCCGTGCTCTCAGGGCACATTCTCGGTGCACAGGACCTCAAAGGGTCACACCTCCGTTCTTTGCGACGGTCAGCAATGTTTGAGCTTTTAGTCTTTCAGGGTCGAAGCCAAAGACAACGCCCCTATGCTACGACAAAGTCATGATTGTAACAACCCGATTATTGTTATAAACTTTTAATAAAATAATAATATTAATTATTATAACAAAACCTAATCCCCCCTCTTATATTAAACCTGACCGAGCCAACTCCCTTTGTTTCCCCCGATCCCGCAAGCCGCTGTTCTCCCGTATCGCAAGCCGCTGTTCTCCCGTATCGCAGGCGCCGATGTCGCCGCCTCCTCCTGCTTCAGGCGCCACCGCCTCCTCCGGCTTCTCCCCCTCTTGCTTTGGTCGACAGCTTCCCCTCCTCCTTTGTTAGGGCCGAGAGCCTCCTGCGGTTTCTCCTCCTCAGGCTGCCGACTTATCCCTTCCCTCTCCTCTTTTAGGGCCGACAACATCAAGCCTCCCCCTCTTTAGTCCAGCAACCCCACCTCTTCCCCTCAAGAGGGCCGACATCAACTTTGTCTTCCTCCTTGCGTCTCGCTTGAACCTAGGGTTTTCTCAAAGCCTCCTCCACTCAGATTTTGGGCATAGATTTGTTCTCCATGGGTAAGAAATTTCTCTCTTTTCCTCTTATCAGATTTTATTGAGATTATTCGTTAAATCTTTGCTCTCCAAATAAATGTTTTTGTGTACTATAACTGGATTCCTCCTTTATCGTATTTGTGACTCTACTCTTGTATATCTGAATCGTCAAATTTGTATCAGGTCTTGATATGTTAGGAATCTCTTAAATCATGAATCTTTAAAGTCATTAATGACATAAGCAATCAATGTAAGGTAGTGTTAACTTGATGTGACGCTTCGACTCGAGTTTTCGCTTGACTAGCAACGGAAACTAACAAATTGTCATAGCAAACACAACCATTTTGATAAAACTTGTATTTAGACTTACATTAGAATCTCGTGCATCAAATAAAACACTTCCACCTTTTACTGATTACAACTAATGAAATTTCTTGATCTTTCTATATATTATACGCCGGTGTAGCCTTATAAAACTAACTTGTTCCGTTTTGCTCTTTTGTTTGCTGGTCATTGAATAGTTTTGATTCATGAGAAACTGGTACACTCATGCTTTTTTGCTTCTGTTAACGTTCTATACTTTACTCTGCTCACCTTGTTTATTTCAATATTCTGAGGCTTTTTCTTTGTGTTTTGGAATTGCCTTAGCCTTCGTGTCAGCGCCGCCAGGTTCCTGAGCCCGAACTGCATCAAGCTTCTGCTTTCCGAGGATTGATCTTCTAGCCGTGTCATGTTTGATGTTTTTGATTCTTTTTTTTTACTATCAGATATTTTATTTATGTGATAATTATAAACAATAATACATGGACAACTGCTAGGCTATTATATTATATGTACTAAAATTTAGCGTTAATTGCATGTTCATTCACCTGAGCATGTCATGACATAAAAACCTGTATCCGAAACTCGTGTTTGAAATTTTTATTAAAAATATTTGTGCATTCAAATTTTTCACTATCATGTTCTAAAAGCTTCCGCATATAAAAATCAACATGTTTCTACTTAACATTAACTATTTTAAAACTATTTTAAGTTTTCTCTGCATACGCCTTAGCAGATATGGTTTCCCTTCCGCCCATGCCTGTGGCATCACAGCCCGCCCGAAGCACACTCTGACTTTTGTCGAGACGGGTCGTGACTGTTGGTATCAGAGCCAGGTTAAAGAGGTTAGAGAGGTTAGAGATGTTAGAGAGGTTAGCTCCTAAATATAAAGTATTTTTGTAATTACCAAATATTTTGAACTTTATTATTAAAAAAAATATGCATGCATCATTTCTTCACTCAGCTTGTCATTATCTGTTGTTCGCTGCTAAAACACACACACTCACTCATAAACACGAATAGTATGCACACGAATGTTAAGGAGTTATGGACAAACTTAACATTTTTGTGCATATGAATTTTCACTAAGATATACACCGCTTACGAATATTAAATTGTATGAGCAGTTTAATATTTTCAAGTGCGCTGACATTAGAGTCATAATATGCATGACATGTTAAGTGATATGAGCGCTTAACATGACATGTGTATCCATTCATTTGCATTCATATCATAAATCATTGCACAAGTGTGAAGCCAAGAACAACAATAATGATTGTACACACATGGATTTTCTATTTGCTTGACATTGCACATGATCTCGGTATTGCGCTTGCATGATTATTACCTAGAGTTATCCAATGAAAATGCTGTAATTATTACATAATCTATGTAACTGACAGTAGGAAATGTATTAGAATTTCTTGTCTTAAGTCTCCGGTATTCGTATTCAGTCTATTTGTTCTGCTCGACTAATAATCTTATCTGGTTCTCCTGTATCTCTTTCTAAATAGCTCATAAGTGTCAGCGAGGAATAAGAGTTTTCTTGTTAATTGCTCTGCTGAATTGCTTCAACGTTGTCTTGTGATTCTCCAACTCCAGTTTGACTCGCTTCCGTCGATACTCAATTGTCATTCAGTTCCCCTTTCCTCTTTGGTGTCCTGTCTTCGTTTTGTGCAAGATCTTTTCGCTCTCGGATTCTCGTGTCTTGTCGCTCAATTTCGAGCTAATTGAAGCATTCCTGTATTTCCTGAAGCCAATTTTTGTATCTGGCCGAACCCGCTAAGTCTGAAGAGTTCTCCTGTGAACTTGAATCTGTTATGCGTTGCAAGTATCTGTAACTTTTCTCTCGATCATAGTAAGTCTCCGCGCTTGTTCTCCTCTCTGTTTATTTGTATTCCTAGTTCACTTCTATGTCTTGATCTGCAAACCCTGTTGGAATGAATATCGTCTGAATCTTCGTTGTTTTTGACCACATTCAGAGATTCTCAGAAAGTTTCGGGACGAAACTTTCTAAGTATGGGAGAATGTAACAACCCGATTATTGTTATAAACTTATAATAAAATAATAATATTAATTATTATAACAAAACCTAATCCCCCCTCTTATATTAAACCTGGCCGAGCAGGCCCCCTCTATTTCCCCCGATCCCGCAAGCCGCTGTTCTCCCGTATCGCAAGCCGCAATCCACAGGCTCCGATGTCGCCGCCTCTTCCTGCTTCAGGCGTCACCGCCTCCTCCGGCTTCTCCCCTTCTTGCTTTGGTCGGCAGCTTCCCTCCTCCTTTGCTAGGGCCGACAGCCTCCTGCGGTTTCTCCTCCTCAGGCCGCCGACTTCTCCCTTCCCTCTCCTCTTTTAGGGCCGACAACATCAAGCCTCCCCCCTCTTTAGTCCAGCAACCCCACCTCTTCCCCTCAAGAGGGCCGACATCAACTTTGGCTTCCTCCTTGCGCCTCACTTGAACCTAGGGTTTTCTCAAAGCCTCCTCCACTCAGATTTTGGGCATGGATTTGTTCTCCATGGGTAAGAAATTTCTCTCTTTTCCTCTTTTCAGATTTTATTGAGATTATTCGTTAAATCTTTGTTCTCCAAATAAATGTTTTTGTGTCGACCTAATTTGCGTTCGTCGTACACTCGACTAATCCTTGCTGTGTTTGGGATTTCCAGCGTCGCTCCTCGACTCAGTTGGTAGGAATCATGGGAAGTCCTCTCCGATTTAGGGTTTTCACAACCTATTCGTCGTCAAGTCTCCGTCTCCGCGCAGAATCTCTTCTACCCTCACTTTTGAGGGAGGTAATTTCTAATCTCTCTCGTGCTTTAGTTTTTTTTGTAAATTATACCATGTGCTATTGTAGAATTTTTATCATGTCAATAGCAATTATGTTTATACTTGATCATGTTTGAAATAAGATTTTGGGTTTTCGCTTGTGCTGCTCAGCCGTCTCCGTCAGATTCAGTTTAAGGCAAGTAGAGATCTTTCTCTCTTGCAATCATTGAACATAATCTATGCGTTTGATCTTATGTTACATGATATCATTCTTTCACTTTTTGATTTATCGAATAAATTGAGATGTCGAATGTCCGATCTGACAAGTTAATATGTTAGTGGTTAATATTTAAATTATTTAAATCAATATGAATTTGTGATCATGAGCGAGTCTTAGATTGATATACATTTAGATGAAAGGTGTTATCACATTTGATGTATAATTTGAGGAATAATAGAATATTGTGCACGAACATCAAAGGTCAAGATAATAATTGTAACGAATTCTGGATATCAAATATATGATTGGTGTTTTTATATCATGCTCGTAGTGAACACATGTCTTATCTGGAAGATACTCATGTCAAAATGTTTTAAATCTAGATGAGAACTTGATGTCTCATAATCGATGCCTGTCAAATGACCCCCTCTGCGATTTACTTGGAAAATCTTCATGTTAATTTAGCATTAACCTCTTGAACCCGCGAGGCTCAAAACTCTCGTGCTAGTTTTCCCTGAGTCTTTGAACTCTGTCCCGTAGGTCTGTGTGATTCTAAGACTTGAGCGAATATTGTACTATAACTGGACTCCTCCCTTTGTCGTATATGTAACTCTACTCTTGTACATCTGAATCGCTAAATTTATATCAGGTCTTGATATGTTAGGAATCTCTTAAATCATGAATCTTTAAAGTCATTAATGTCATAAGCAATCAGTGTACGATAATGTTAACTTGATGTGACGCTTCGACTCGAGTTTTCGTTTGACTGACAACGGAAACCAACAAATGGTCATAGCAAACACAATCATTTTGATAAAACTTGCATTTAGATTTACATTAGAATCTCGTGCATCAAATAAAACACTTCCAACTTTCACTGATTACAGGTAATGACATTTCTTGATCTGTCTATATGTTATACTCCGGAGTAGCATAATAAAACTAACTTATTCCATTTAGCTCTTTTGTTTGCTGGTCATTGAATAGTTTTGCTTCATGAGAAACTGGTACACTCATGCTTTTCTGCTTCTGTTACCGTTCTATACTTTATTCTCCTCACCTTGTTTATTTCAATGTTCTGAGGCTTTTCCTTTGTGTTTTGGAATTGTCTTAGTTTTCGTGTCAGCGCCGCCAGGTTCCTTAGCCCGAACTGTATCAAGCTTCTGCTTTCCGAGGATTGATCTTTTAGCCGTGTCAGGTTTGATGTTTTTGATTCATTTCTTTTACTGTCACCTGTTTTATTTATGTGATAATTATGAACAGTAATACATGGACAACTGCTAGGCTATTATATTAGAAGTACTAAAATTTAGTGTTAATTGCATGTCCATTCACCTGAGCATGTCATGACATAAAAACCTGTTTCTGAAACTCGTGTTCAGAATTTTTATTAAAAATACCTGTGCATTCAAATTTTCCATTATTATGTTCTAAAAGCTTTCGCATATAAAAATCAACTTGTTTCTACTTAACATTAACTATTTTAAACTATTTTAAGTATTCTCTGCATCCGCCTTAGCAGACATAGTTTTCCTTCCGTTTATGCCTGTGACATCACGGCCCGCCCGAAGCGCACTCTGATTTTTATCGAGACGGGTCGTGACAATGATGTTCCTACGGATACACACTTTGACTCACTCCAAGTCGATCGTGATAGAGTTGGGTGCAGTTCAGCTACTTCCTGTGCTCAAATTGCCCGGCTTGCATGCCACGATGCGGGTCAGCATACCCCATCTGTACGATTAATAACCTCGTTATGATCCTAGGCTAGCACTCACGGCTGCCTAAGCTGGGCCTTGCAGGCTCTCAGCTCAACACATCGGCCCCCCAGGTCTTCAAGAGACAGGCCTCAACAAATGGCCCCCAGGTCTCCACAAGATGGGTCTCGCAAAACATTGGCCACCAGGTCTCCAAGAGATAGGCCTCACAAAAACATATGCTCACTGGGAGCTACCGCCGGCGGTAGAGCTACCGTCGCGCGGTATGCGACAAACTATCGTTTCTTCCCCTAAAAACGTGTGTTTTCCTGGAGTCCTTCTCCAGTACTCTCTCTGCAGCCACCTGCACGCCCCGCGACTCGGAAATCTATTCGCTACCACGGAGTCTTCTCCGACATACAAAACAATCATCATCAATACAGACCAACCTGTCCGGATGGGCTTCACACATCATGTTTATACCGTACTTCGATTCTGGATTCTAAATGTAAAGACAAAGGGGATACAATTGATCCACCCATCAAGAGAATTATTTTCACGTGTTCGTGGAGCGTCTACCCTCACATGCCAAAACAAAGGACTTCACATGTCCAAGAAAGAGGATCGTTACCCTAAAAGTTTGTTTTGGTGCCATGAAAGAGAATTTAGCTGGATAGAAATGACCACAACGGTCTTGCCCCCACGGATCCGAACTCGACTTGCGATTCCAAGCTCCGAAGGTCCAACAATGGTGGGATCTCCCTCTTCCTTCACTCTCCCTTCTCTCTTGCCCTTAGAAAGAGAATGCCTTGGGATCAAATGAAGAAGGAATGTCATATCCCGGCCTTATACCATCTAGGATGACACCCCGCCATCGGATCTCAATAAAAAACCGGCGAACGACCACGATTTGCTCTAGATTTAGGTTTACGAGTGTTACCGCCGCATGATAGCTTGAGCATTAGCTTGTCCCGCAAGCCACCGTTCAAAATCTCCAATCACACGCTGACACGTTACCACATCATAACTGTTTTGATACTGCAACGCAATATCTTACTATCGCCGGGCAATAGCTGGTTCGGCTCGTAACCAGCGCAGAAATGACAAAAGCACAGCTACCGCCAGCTTTAGCCCTACCGCTGGGCGGTAGCTCACCGAGAGCCTTGCCAAGTAAATCAGCTCTGCTACCGCCGCGCGATAACAACCTACCGCCACGTGGTAGACGATGTGTCGTATCAATACAATGCTTTCAACGCTCTCGACGCCCGACGCTACCGCTATTGCTGCCGCCACGCGGTACCTAACAGAGAGGTATACCAGTTTAAACAGCTTCGCTACCGCCGACATTAACCCTACCGTCGGGCGGTATCTCACAGAAACCATTTCCTGCCTTATAAAACTTGGGGGTCACATCTTGCTCCTTCGCCCGGTATGACCGGTGTCATATCCGGGGTAATAAGAGTCGTTGCTGTGCAACATGGGTCACAACTTACGCTGCCACCGCAGCTTGGGTCGTTACCATTGCCTCTGCTAGCATGCGACAAAAATCGGCTGAGGTTACACCGTCACCCGTGCCCATAGGACCTGGAGCAGTAGCACTGCTCGCCGAAGTCTCCTCTTGCGGCCTCGACGTCCCCACCCCGTCGCTTGCACCCTTAGCAGAAGCAAGGTAAAACAGGAATCAGCTCCCAATCGCAAAACTTAGACACAAGGACACTCACGGTCCTGCGATACTCCTATGTGGATAATTTCTTTACGCGATCCGATTACGTCAAATCGACCACTAAACCTTACTCTGGATACGAACCTCGCTCTGATACCAAATTGTAACACCTCGCATGTAATGACCATATAATATGGGTTCTGGCCGGGACCCCACAACATATAGACTCCACAGTTTCAGCATTATAAAATGATATAAATAACTATCCATCTCAAAACTCAGAAAACAAGACAGCGAAAACACACAAATATTAGAAGTTATCCAACCATAGGAGTCTGAAATGGCCTTAAGACCTTACATCAATCAAATGTCAAATACTGTAGCAATAACAAACAGAGTAACGTGCATTAGCACCCCTAGGCTACCTCGGCGTGCAAGCCGAAATTACACAACATTAAGCATAATATTCAACAAATCATAAGTACTACAAAGGAGAACACTTCATGAGTCTTGAGCCTTTTTGGCCAGCGAGCTTGCTCCAGCTTGCGATCCTTGCCCTGTAAAATTTGTTGTCACGTGGGTCAGCAAATGCTGACCTCAACTGTGTAACCAACACATCTCCTCCCGGTCGTCTCTAGCGGACCCCGGAGCACTTCATCACCATGCAGGTCAGCACTTTGTATGCAAAAGTACATAAACATAGAAATTAAAGTAACAGGTTTGGATGTCACATATATCAAACACGTTTCTAGATTTGACATTTAATAAAAAGGGGTCTAACATGCAGCATGAATGCAATCTCGGGTTTCACCCAAGACACCATATAGTGCATATGATTCTAGCACATCATCACGCATCATCACATCACATCATACGGGTACTTCCAATTTCCCCTGTCGGCGTTCAAGTTGCAACACAGAATTCTTGCCTAGGCCCCACCCACTCGTGGGTCTCAAAACCCGGGCTTGCCTGCAAGCTTTGACTTTTCACGTCAGGATTCCGTCACACAAACAAACCGATGCTAAGAACCCTTGCTTGACCCCATCGCACGGGCTCGTCCAAAACTCGGCGTTCTCGTCAGTTTCACCGAAGGAGACTTGTCTCGCTGGGACACTCTTCACACATGACTTGCAACATCACGGGCTAGTCAGCCGACCACAGAGACCAAGTTCAGCCTTCACAATCAGCCTTATCAATTCCGCCCTAAATCACCATCACACGAAGAAGAGGGCAAACATCACATACGACATCTTCGTCGCATTCGGATTTCTAGCAAAATCCATATTGCTCGTCATGCAACATCACCGAGTCAGACTAACGGTCGCGACTACGGCTTCACCCACAATGTCTAATCCGCTAACGGAGCGGATTTCTAAAGCACCATCATGCTCGGGACGAACTCAATTGACCTGGTGGCTCATCTTGAACCATGCCGACCCGTACCCCTCTCACTTGAGAGATCTAATGCCTAAATGCTTGGAAGGAAGCAAAAATGAAATGGATGCAATGCACGCATCCTAAAGACCTAGAGGAGAAATGTTGTTACCTTACGACTCCTCTTCCTAGCCATGGAGATCTTGGTTTGCATGGATGGAAGTGTGCGCCTTCAATTCCTCTCCACAGATCTGGCCTCGGATTGACGAACGGAGCTTCGCTAATGGCGGAAGAAGCTCTTCTTCCTCCTCCACCACTCTCTCAAAACCCTAGAAAATGAGAAAGAATGGGGAAGTAGATCCCTCAGCCCTATAAAAGCCCAAGGACGGAGATTTTTGGGCCATATGATCGAATCCTAAGAAGATCTGACGGCCAAGAAATCAGATCTACGGAAATGCTTTCGTCCGCTACCGTCGGACAGTAGCTACCTACCGCGCCACGGTAACTTACCGACCCGCTAGTCTCAAAATAACACTGCACTACCGCCAGTGGTAGGGATACCGCCGCGCGGTAGCTACTCAACGATTTTGACTTGACGCCTCGACGAACAAGGGCTACCGTTGGACGGTAGCTTCCTAACGCCACGCGTTAGCTACTCGACGCTTTCGTCTCGACGCCTTCATCTCAACACTCTCGTCGAAACAAGCCTACCGCCGGGCGGTACTTCCTACTGCCGAGCGGTAGCTCCCAGAACCTCATACGGGCAAACAGGGGTGTTACACATCAGTTGGATATTAAAAACGCATTTCTCAATGACGATCTCCAGAAACTGTTTATATGCACCAACCTCCCAGGTTTGAGATCACGGGGGAGTCCCATGTATGTCATCTCCGGAAGTCTATATATGGTCTCAAACAATCCTCGCATGCTTGGTTTGAGAAATTCTGCAAGGTTGTTCACAAAGTTGATTTTACGCGGAGCTCGGTTGACTTCTCCCGCTTCACCCGTCATCAATCAACTGACACTGTAATTCTCCTTGTGTACGTTGATGATATCTTAATTACTGGTGACGACTCTGCGGGTATACAATAAATCAAGTAACATTTGAACTCGGCATTTCAGATAAAAGATCTGGGAAATCTTCGATACTTCTTTGGGTTTGAGGTTGCAAGACGATCTGATGGTCTTGTTTTATCCCAAACAGTGTTGTAGATGTCGGTCGACATGTCCGACATATCGGCTGACATAAAGATTTTGGATATAAAACGCCACGACATCGACATTTTAAGCAAAAATATCATTTTTGAAAATATCCCCGATATATTGACCTTCAGGCCCCGATATATCGTCTTTATCTGATATATTGGGCGATATCTCGCGGACGATATATGACAAGTAATAAAAAGGTAAAAAATATATTTTTTATTTTTAAGCGTCTAAGTGATAATATTTTGTTTTGTGCTACATTTCATGCATCTCTCTCAGTAAAAAATTGACTTCTTTCTCGTCTCACTCTCATTTGGTGCTCTTTATGTTGTTTACTGTCGTTAACGCTTCTTTTTGTATAATTTATAAACATATTTTTTTTTAATTTATAAACATACATTATGTGTATATATGTTTATTTTTTAATTTATAAACACATATTATATGTATATATATATTTATTATGTAACTTATAAAAATACATTATGCATGTAACTTCGCGCATTTACAAAAAAATATATATATAAATAAATTAATTTAAATATTAAATTCCGACATTGTAAAATATCCCTGATATATCCTCCGCAATCCGACATACGACATTTCATGCTCAAACCAACATGAACCCAACATCTGACATTTACAACCTCGATCCCAACAAAAGTATTGTATTGACCTACTTCAGGATGCTGGCTACTCAAGGTGCAAACATGCGGACACCCCTATAGATATAAATCACAAGCTCTCTGTACATGGTTCTAATTCCGACCAACATCTTACAAATCCAGAATACTATTGACGCTTGGTGGGGAAACTGATTTATCTTACGGTTACTCGACCTGACATCTCATTTGCTGTGAGGGTTGTGAGTCGTTTCATGCATACTCCTCGGTAGGCCTGCGAGCGGTGCAGTTCGGTGCGGTTTGGGCCCAAACCGAAACCGCACCGCAGGGGTGCAGTTTCTTACCGACCAAAACCACACGACACTGAAACTGTGCTGTGCGGTTTCAATTCAGTGCGGTTTTAGGTTGGTTTTTGCGGTGCGGTTTTGGGTCGGTTTTTGCGGTGTTGTTTCGATTTTTTACAGTTTTTTTGTCCCTTCATTAATTTAGGCAAGACTCTTCTATAAAAAGTTGAAAATTGATTCCTTTCCCAGTAACAATCGAGTATAACCATCAGCTATAATTTCTAATATTCAGTCATTCAATCGTACATTTAAATCATTTGTTATATTGGTTGTGAATGCTTTTCTTTCATTCGTACTAGTGCACTTTGCTAATTCTTATTTGGACGATGAGTTTCACTTTACAATAAAGATAAGATTATGCAACTAAAAGGTTAGGAAATTTTCCAAAGTACTTACATCTCCCATACTACTTTGATTAGGGGACAATTTTAAATAACAGATCTTCCTAATTCTTATTTATATGCAAATCCTCATTCATTCATGCATTCACTAAGTTTCCGTTTGACACGATGGTGGCGGTCATGAATATGGGGGTTAAATTGTCATTCGTTAACGCCACCAAGGAACTTCATCCAATTTTATGTTGAAACAGATGATGTTTGTTAGATGATACTTAACTAATGACGGTTCAACCCATGCATTTACGACCGCCGCCACCGTGCCAAACAGAGACTAAGTATGTAATGATGTATTAAATTATATTATATGGTTATATTATATATGTTATATGAAATACTTATACTTTATATATTATATAGTTTATTGAAATCTCATGAAATATTGGCCCCGACAAGACCGTTAAACCCATTTACGAATTACGGTGTTTGCGCTTTTCTTTCTTGACATAAAATTTCAAAAGTTAAAACCTAAGTCACGGTACGGTGCGGTTTTCTCGGTTTTATGGAGTTAAAAACTGGACCGCACCGATCGGGGGTCGGTTTTCACACATACAAAACCGAACTGCACCGCAACCGAGTGGTTCGGTTTGAAATGCGGTGCGGTTTGTCGGCTTGGTGCGGTTTTTGGTTTCCCTGCACACCCCTACTCCTCGGGCATCTCATCTCCAAGCTGTTGAGCGGATTCTCAGATATCTAAAGACTGCTCCAGAACAAGGACTCGTTTGCAAACCATCAACCTTTTTGTGTCTTATTGCGTATTCTGACGCTGACTACGCAGGTTCTCTTGATGATAGACGTTCCATAACTGGTTTTTGTACATACTTTGGTGGACACCTTATTACTGGCGTAGCAAGAAGTATATCGTTGTTGCTCGCTCATCTGTTGAGGCCAAGAACCGGGCTATGGCTGCTGTTGTATCTGAGTTAACCTGACTTGAAAGTCTTCTCAATGATTTGAGACTCAAACACCCATCTACGGCGACCTTATTTTGTGTCAGTCAAGCTGCAATACATATTGCCAAGAATCCCGTCTTCCATGAACGAACAAAGCATATTGAAGTTGAGTGTCACTTCATTCGAGAAAAAGTTCAATCAAAGAAGATATAATCGAAGCATGTTCCCGGTACAAGACAAGTTGTTGACATCCCGACTAAAGCCCTCTCTCGGCCATTATACTATCAGTTCTTATCCAAGCTTGGTGCCTACGACTTGTACGCTCCAGCTTGCAAGGGAGTGTTAGAAATCAAATCTTGTAAAGGCCCATTTAGTGACCCATTATAGGCTTTCTTCTTTCTCTTATAATAGTCCCACATTTTGTAATAGAGATTTCTCTCTCTCGCTATATATTTGTACTCACACTTGTAATTTGATTCTTAAGAAATATATACAAGGTTTACTCCATTCTTCAACAAATACAGCCAATTGTTGTAATATGTAATGTGTGTTGTAATATGTAATGTGTGTGTATGTAACCTATAAATTGCCAAGATGTGACTCTAATAACATTAGTATTTCATTTCAACTTAATGTCAGAGCCTAGGTTTCGTCATTTCTCCTGATCCTTTCTCCCGATCATTTTCCTGACCGAAGCCGACGCTAATGCCGCCGATTCCGCTCCCGAACAACGCCGACGCCGATCCTGTTGCCTTTTCCCGTCCCTGTCACCGATCGAAGGAGGCCTCGTTGTCACCTGCGCCCGCTCCCTCCCGATCGACAACCACTTTCTCCCAATCTCCAGGGTCGGCTACCTTCTGATCCATTTGCGCCCGCTCACGCCCGTCTAGGGCTGTCTCTAGGGCTGCGGGAATAGCGATCCTGTAGCCTCTGGAGCCCGTTGTCTCTGTTTTCGGTCGCCGACCTTCATGCCCCAGTGCCTCCTTGCGTCACTCCCGATGCGGTGATCGGATCTAGGGCAGGCTAATGTATTTCGTAATATCAAACGAGACACAATGATCGGTTGGAAGGTGATCCATGGAGCCGAAGGAGGGAACGATGACAGACGTCTTCAAGATGTTGGGCCTGGACGAGTTGGCCACATTGTTGAGGGTGTTGGGTTCATCGCAACGGCCTGCGAAACTAGAACTTCCACTGATCGATCTTAAGTTGGATGCACCGGCGACCTACCTGAGTTGGTCACGCCGTGTGAAGAAAATCGTGGCAGCAAAAAAGGTTGGGGGTTTTCTGACAGGGGAGTTAAAGAAACCAGACAACTCGCCTGGTGATGAGTGGAAGTTGGCCCATATGACCGTGTTTATGTGGTTTCTTAGCTCGGTTGTCCCATCGATTGCTGCAACGGTAGATGTCCTTAAGACAGTCATGGATGTCTGGGATAAGCTGAAGAACACATATGATGGTGTGGGGAACACTCTGCGGGTCTTCCAGGTGAAGGGAGAAATTGATGACATTGTTCAGGGGGAGAAAAAGGTGCAGGAGTATGCCTTCGAGTTGGAGCGACTATAGGTGGACTACGACCACGCCTCTGGTGGGATGTGTTGCAGCGATCCATGGTGTCGGGCTTCCAAAATCATCGTGGAAGAAAGGACGATGAAGTTCTTGAAGGGGTTGGATGACAAGATCAATCAGCGGAGAGCTCTACTCCTATCAGTTACGACGATTCCTACGCTTACGGAGGTCATCTCTGCTATGATTCAGGAGGAGACACGTCTCAAACTGTAGGCAGGGATAGGAGGGTCCATGCCTGTGAAGTCAGCACTAGCGGTTGCGGCTCCTGGTATTACTGGATAGAGGGAAGAGACCCGACAGTGCTACAACTGTGGTGAGGTCGGCCACCTGGGACACGCGTGCTCCAAGCCGTCCAAGGAGAGAGATTCGGGGGGTGGAAGGGGACATGATCGTGGACGTAGTCTTGGTCGTGGCGGTCGAGGAGGCTATCAGGCCAATTTGGGTATGACTGAGAGTGTGGAGGAGCTTGACGTTATCTATACAGAGGAGGAGCAGGCCCTCCTGAGCATGATGAAGGGTATCAAGAGGAAGCAGGCGGGCGAGGGGAGCAGAGAGGGAGCTGGGGGGTCGCTATGTAGGTGTAATGCCCCCACTCGTCACATGGAATATAATGGTGGGTCCGGCCGGGGCCCCACGCCATATTTCACAGACAAGCGGTGGAATTACGTGTGGAAATCAAAATCTAGTCGTACCCTAACTCAAAACATTCTAGCGCATCATTTTAAGTTGGATGAACTCAGCTCAATGAATGTCCACTAATATACAAACTCCACATTTATATATCAAAACCAGGAATGTATAGAACACACACACCCATGGCCTTAAGGCCTTACAGGTTCCTCTTTACACATGTATAGTTTCATACATCGGCACGCAGGCCGGCCACACATGAAATCCAACCACGCTTCGCACGGCCTTCAGGGCTTTTAGCAGCAATCCGTCATTCCGCTCAAGTCAATTCCAGCATCAACACCTGCAATTCGATATCCACCCAAGAGAGGCAAACAAAGTAACGGTCAGCATTAGCTGACCAATTATAACGACCCTACTCCTAACCTGGGGCAGTGGTTCCTTCCCTGTATGCATTGCCATAACAATCTCTATCAATCTACCAATCACAACCATATCACAAACGTCGATATCCACTAGACGCTCCGTGCACTCAGGGCACCTTATTCGTGTACCGGGTATCCCAGTCGTACACAGCCGATCAGAGGTTCTTCACTTGTTGGTTGGCCGATTCTATCCTAGTCCACCAATACCGCAGGCTGGCAACATGCCGTTCATACCACTCAGACGTACTACCTCACAACATCCACAAACAACCAGAGCAAATCGACCCACCCAAGTGGTGTAGCAAGTCGGGTTTATCGATGCTCCCCAGACATTACCACCAATCGACCCCTCACCTATTTCCGATCGACCCACCCCTGTGGTGCAGCAAGCCGGGTTTAACTCGGCTGTCCAAGCGTTGCCACCAATCGATCCCTCATCTATCCAGATAAACCCACCGTAGTGGTGTAGCAGGCTGGGTTTATCCCGCGCTCCCCAGGCGTGCTACCAATTGATCTCTCATCACAACCAGGAGCTTACTCAAAGCCTCCATACATTCATAAGCACATCCATACATCCATACATCCATCCAACAAAATATAAACCTTTCATATCATCAAATTCACGGAGTCTTCTCCGGTTTACCCATAATCATCACCAATCCAGACTACCCATCTAGATGGGCTTCACACAACATGCCTATGTCGTACTCCACACTTCCGGCTCTAGATGCAGACTCAACCAAGGAATCACTTGCGATATCCAGCTCTTGGTGGAGGATCCCATGCACATGCATAAAGAAAGGACTTCGATGTCCAAGAAGGAGATCGTTACCCTTGAAGATCGTTTCGGCGTCATGAAGTAGCCGGATGGAAGTCACCGTCTCGGCTTTGCCTTCACGAATCCGATCTCGGATCTTCGCTCCGCACTCTGCAGCTCCTCCAGCAGCTGGTTTCTGCTTTCTCCTTTCCTTCCCTAGCTCTCCCTCTCTCTTTCTCTCTCTTGGAAAGTGAGAAGAAGAAGAAGAATGAAAATGAGGGAATAACTCCTCACTCTCGGCCTTATATCCACAGGGAAGCTGCTTGGACACTTGGCTCCAGGATAGGGAACGAACGGCTCTGATTTGCCCAAAAATAGGCTGAACACGGCCTGACACGCGCTGTGACACGCTCGTGTCACAGGCCGTGTCACTTAAGCGGTAGGCAACCGACTCAAATCCAACCAGTACACGGCCGTGTGACACGCCTGTGTCACACCCTACATGCCCGTGTCATGCCCGACACGCCCGTGTCTACCAGCCGTGTACTTCACACAGCACAATCTCCACTTCACCCGAGCAAGACACGGCCATGGGACACTCCCGTGTCTCAGGCCGTGTACGCCAGGACACACCCGTGTCCACCAGTACACGCAGTCCCGCCTGAAACCCGCAAGGGACACGCCCTGTGACACGCCCGTGTCATAGGCCGTGTACTCTGCACTCGACGATCGTCGACCAAAATTCGTCGACCACACACCCAACTGCTCAACCCGAGCAGGACACACCCTGGGACACGCCCGTGTCCCAGGCCGTGTCACCCAAACCTGAACCCAAAGTGGGCTTTGGGGTGTTACAGTACGCCCTCCGACCTTCTAATGGATCTCTTGCACTGGTATCTATCTCCTTCCAGGGTATTAGACTGGATCATCGACTCAGGCGCATCCCGCCATGTGACAGGAAATGCAGACGAGTTCTCCTCCTATGCCCGTCTAGTCACGACGGATAACATCCAGACGGAGGATGACACGTTTCAGCCAGTGGTCGGTAAGGGTACTGTTAATTGCTCAGGTTCGGTAACGATTTCTAATGTTTTGCATGCTCCTTCTTTCCCAGTTAGCCTTTTATCCATTAGTTCTATAATTATTCAGCTAAAATGTATTGTTTCCTTTGATATACCTAAGATGACGTTATAGGAGAAAGGGACGAGGCAGATACTTAGGACTGAGACTTGACATGATGGGCTGTGGTTTCTGGATCGAGAAGGACTGGATGCGGTTTTGATCTCTGTGGTAGAGACAACGAGGAATAAAGGACAAAAGATGAGTGCAAAGGATGTGTTGATACTCCATCACAGACGGTTGGGCCACCCCTCCTTTAGGACTGTATCTAGGTTGTTTCCTACTATTTTTGATGCAACAAATAAAACAAAGTTGGTGTGTGATGCATGTGATTTAGGCAAACTCACCATGAGTTCTTATGCTAGTACGGGCCGAAGAGGCTCTTCCATTTTTGATGTTATTCATTCGGATGTCTGAGGATCTTGTACTGTAAGTTTTTTAAATGGTTATAAGTATTTTGCTACTTTCATTGACTGTGCATCTCGTGTTACATGACTGTATTTGATGAAAAATAAAAGTGAGGTTCACATGCTTCCGGGATTTTCATAAGCTTGTACATGCACAATATCGTGCGGTAATCAAGGTGCTAAGGTCAGACAATGGAACAAAATACACCAACAAGGCAATGGTGGAGTACCTATCAACTCATGGGATAGTGCACCTGACCACCTGTGCCTACACACCAGCACATAACGGAGTGGCGGAGAGGAAGAACAGACACCTTCTGGAGGTGGCAAAGATCATGATGCTAAACATGAAAGTGCCGCAGAGTCTGTAGGGTTATGTCGTGTTAACAGCGGCACAACTGATCATCAGGATGCCATCACATGTACTAGGGTGGAGGTCCCCGTGCCAACAGCTACAGGGACAAAATGGGGGGATACTTCACTTGAAGGTATTCGGGTGTGTATGCTTCGTGAAGGACAACAGACCGGGTGTTGGTAAGCTCGATGCGAGGGCAATCAAGTGAATGTTTGTGGGCTACTCTCGTACTCAAAAGAGTTACATGTGCTGGAACCCAGTGGAAAAAAGATGCTTCGTGAGTATGGATGTGGTCTTTAGAGAGCTGGAACAACACTACCAGTAAGAGGGAGTCCTACCTACATTAGACTCATCAGATAAAGAAAGTACAATGCTAGAAAGAGAGATGTTGGTGATAGATCTGGGAGTATGGCAGGGAGGATCTGCGGAGGAGGAGCATGAGAGCGATGATGAGCAGGAGGAGGAGATCGAGGTGCAGAGGCAAGGTGCGAGACCCACGGCTCAGGGGGAACTGCTGACATACAGTAGAAGGAAAAAGCCTCCAGCAGTACCAGATCCAGGGTCGGTGCCCAGCCAAGCTCCTAGTCCCGTGCCTACGTCGCCCCTCTTCTGGAACACCTACACCTCCACAAGCCTCAAGTGATATCCTTTCTCCTCTCCCTACTTCTTCTCTTATGTTACGGAGGACTACTCGCAGCAATGTGGGAAATCCTCCTAACAGATACGGTTGGGACCTCGCGTCCTTTGTCTCGTATGATCATATCTCCCCTACACACGGAGCATTCATTTCATCTTTGGATAGTGTTATTGTACCTAACAATTTGCAGGTCGCCAAAACCGATCCGAAGTGGGAGGCAGCAATGAAGGAAGAGATGAGAGCCCTTGAGAAGAACACCTGGGAGCTGGCATGGCTGCAAAAGGACAAGAAGGTCGTTGGGTACAAGTGGGTGTTCACCGTAAAACAGAATCCAGATGGACAAGTTGAGCGTTACAAAGCTCGATTGGTGGCCAAGGGGTACAGCCAGACCTACGACATCGACTACGACGAGACATTTGCACCAGTAGCGAAGATGAGCACTGTTAGGACCCTCATCAGCCTGACTGTGAATGGAGGATGGCTGCTACGCCAACTAGATGTGAAGAATGCATTCTTTTATGGGGATCTAGCAGAGGAGGTGTACATGGAGATATCACCGGGATTTAGTACGGCCAAGATAGAAGGCAGAGTTTGCAGACTGAAAAAATCCCTCTATGGGCTGAAGCAGTCACCCCGTGCATGGTTTGACCGATTCAGGAGAGCAATGATTGGCATGGGGTATCACCAGATCAATGCAGATCACACGGTGTTTTTCAGGCAGAATGGAGGTCACACCACCATGCTTGCAGTGTATGTGGACGACATGATCATTACAGGGGATGATGAGCGGGAGATTAGCCGTCTCAAGGGGCCCTAGGTAAGGAGTTCAAGGTGAAAGACCTGGGTCTTTTTCTATATTTCCTTGGGATCGAGATTGCGTATGGGATCGAGATTGCGTTGGACCTCCTCACTGAAACCGGGATGTTGGGGTGCAAGCCTACTGCGACGCCAATCGATTAAAAGTGCAAACTGAGTGCAGAGGTCGGAGAACCAGTAGATCGGGAAATGTACCAAAGGCCAGTCAGGAAGTTGATCTACTTGAGCCATACACGTCCAGACTTCTCATTCTCTGGAAGCGTGGTGAGCCGCTACATGCAGTGTACCAGATTCTGCGATACTTGAAGAGTGCTCCTGGAAATGGGCTGGCCTTCAGGAGGAATGGACACGTGAGAATCGAAGGCTATTGCGACTCTGACTGGTCTAGATGTGCGGATGATAGGAGGTCCACTTCAGGCTATTGCATATTTGTGGGTGGCAACCTGGTCTCATGGAGGAGCAAGAAGCAGTCGGTAGTGGCCAGATCGACAGCAGAGGCATAGTACAGAGCCATGCCAGCAGGGGTTGCAGAACTCATGTGGCTGAAAGGAATGCTCGAGGAGTTGAGGCTGGACCAAAAGGGCGGATGAAACTATGGTGCGACAGTCAGTCAGCCATCAGTATTGCAAACAATCCGGTTCAACACGATCGTACCAAACATATAGAGATTGATAGATTGTTTATCAAAGAAAAGCTTGATAACGGGCTACTGGAGTTGAGCCACGTTTCGACAAAGGGGCGGGTGGCAGACTGCTTGACTAAGGGACTTATTTCAGAGAACATGATCAAGGGTTGTAACAAGATGGGCTTAGTGAATGTTTTTCGTCAATCTTGAGGAGTGTTGTAATGTGTGTTGTGATATGTAATGTGTGTGTGTAACCTATAAATAGCCAAGATATGACCCTAATAACATTAGGATTTCATTTCAACTCCAATAAATGTATATTAACAGAATTTATTCATCCGGTTATAAGTGGAGGGGGCCAAAATCTATACTAAGTGCAAAGCAATACATGAATTTTCCATGGGACCGTATTCTCGACAGATTGAACACGTTCATTTGACGCAGAAATGGATAAGCAAAGATGCTGAGTTACCTCATTGCATAACTCTATTCTGAGTGCAAATCCTTGATAATAATGTCAAAATGAGTTCCATCACAATTAAACATGTACTTTTATTTCATATGCTTCACATTGTTGTGCAATACTGACACCAAGCTTTATTAAATGAATTCTGTAGCCTGAAGTGAGAAACGGCGAAGAGGATTTCTATGATGATTTTGTTGTGGATGCTGAATTGACTTTTGAGAACTATGAGGAGCTTTTCGTAGAATCTCATACTCATTCAGAGAATCTCTTTGAGGATGTTGGGATGGATAGCTTTTTTGAAATGAAGGAGAATTCTGTAGTCAATTCCAACTATCAAAGTGAATTTGTTGCTGAGGTAATTTCTTGACATCCTTTATTTGGGAATTTGGGTCTGCATTCTTGCCATGAGTACACTGTTTTTCTTCTGGTTCTTGTGTTCTAACTTTGGCGAAAATCATTAGCCTCGAGGGCATCGGTTGAGACCAGTTAATCATATGAACTATGCTTGGCTCTATCACTTCCTAGTTGGTTTTATATGGATAATTATGTTCATGTGTTAGGATAATGAAAAGGGATTTCTAGTGTCTATGATTCTCTTTAGTTTAGATTAAAGTTTGGTTTGACGTGATGCTTTTGCTCCGGTGGATTCAGACAAAAAAAATGTCACTGCTCTAAAGCACTCTTTTGACATGGCAACAGTTGTGTCCATCGCCGTAGAAAAGTCTCACCTTGAACATAACACGGATGCAGTTCCAAGGGTGAGGTCAGGCATTCAAGAACTACTGCTCATGATCATTGCATTCACAATCGCCGTCATCACGCCAAACAGAAAACACAAGAAAAAGAGGCCTGATCTTCATTGGGCACTTGAATCCACCAGCCTTGGGGAAAAACCTTAGTTTTGTTCTGATATAAATGAAATGTCCCTTCTCAAAAAAGTTACAGCGGTTGGAATGTAGTACTGCATGCTTAACATTCTCGGCTTGATTGATTTGAATTTTGGCTGTCCAATCAGTCCATGTAGTCAACCTATACCTATTTTACATCTGTAATTTGGTGGCGCCATATTATCAATCTGTGTGCACATTGTAGGCATTTCACTCATCGCAGAAGGTTACATTTGTCTAGGATTTTATTGTTGCAGTTGTTTCCTCTAATATGTTGATTAAAGTAGCAGCATTGTTAAGTGGGAAAACCTTTTTTGTCCGTGGCAAGAAGCCCAAAATCGAGATTCCTCTCTACACTGCCGAATCTTGTTGTTTTATGGTCTGTTTGGCGCCACATTGATCACACACCGCCTTCTAATTTGATTACAACTAGGTGCACACATGTTTCTCGGAGCAGTGTTTGCTTATTCTCATAATTCTTGAACTAGGATTCCGTTTTCGTGGTAAATTCGGACCGCACCCTCAGTGCCGCATTGCTGATCTGAACAGAGTTGTGTTGGAAAGCGCCAGTTGCAGACTCACCGCCAAACAGACCCTAAAAACTGAATGAAACTTTATTTTGAATCTACTGATTCACAAAATGTGCAGCATGAGTGTTACTCTACCTTAGTTGAAACTTAGTTTTCACCGGTCAATTGAACCGGGCTATGTATGCACCGCTTGACTTAAACCCTGCCAAACGGAGCCTGTTTTCAGACAACTTCTATGAGAGTTATTCTGACACTGCTCCCCTTTCTTAGGCAACATCTGCTGGTCAGCCCAAATCCATGAAGGCAGCAGGCAGCAATGCTGTATCTTCTGATTCTATGATGTCAAACCAAGAAGCAAAAGCAGACTCCAGCATGTCTATTCATGGAAGGCAGGCTCATTCCAACTTGTCCCTAACTTTTTCCAGTTTAACTGGAGAGAGCAGTGCCAGTGACTATCAAGACAGTGGGATGTCTTCTATGCCTTTCATGTGCGAACCTCCATGGTTTCCTACAGGCCCCGAGAACTTAATTCAGACGGCTAACCGGGATATTGCGGTCATGCGCTACAAACAGAAGAAGAAAGAGCGCAAGTAAGTGTTGTTCCTCCTCGTCATTTATGTTTCAGTTCAGCATTAGTTATAATGGGGTTTCCCCCTAAGAGTTGTTCAGTCAAGCCCGAGGACCACCCCGACCCGACCAGCGCAACCGCTAAGGGTGTTGGCAAGCAACCATTCGGCCGCAAGGGCTACGCGCGCGGGCGGCCCAGCCCGCACTGAGTTTTCGGCACGGCGCGCGCCGTGGGAGGCGCGCGCCGTGGGAGGCTGGGAGGCGCGCGCCGTGGGAGGCTGGGAGGCGCGCGCCGTGGGAGGCTGGGAGGCGCGCGCCCTGGGAGGCGCGCGCCCTGGGAGGCGCGCGCCTGGGAGGCGCGCGCCGTCGCGCGCCGTGGGAGGCGCGCGCCGTGGGAGGCGCGCGCCGTGGGAGGCGCGCGCCGTGGGAGGCGCGCGCCGTGGGAGGCGCGCGCCGTCTCGGAGGCGCGCGCCCTCGGAGGCGCGCGCCCTCGGAGGCGCGCGCCCTACCCGCCCTCGGAGGCGCGCGCCCTCGGACGCGCGCCTCTCTCTCTCTCTCTCTCTCTCTCTTTACCCGCGCGCTCTCCTCCAGCAAGCACCCAACACACTCTTTGCCAACACACGCCCTACGCACTTCAGAGCTAGCACTTCATCTACCAATAAGACAACCAAACCATGCTTCTCCAAAAGACAATTAGAGAAAGGAAGCAGAGGATAAGGCACACCGGGCGCGCTTCCGGGCTTCAAGCACCAGACATCAGAAACGAGTACAGCAAGCTGCTCCCGCCTCCAAGAATTATTAGAAGACTCCAGAATACAACGAGCACATCGCTCCCCGTAGCGCACGAGGAAATAATTAGCCCGGTGAGCGGTGGTCTGTCACCCTCCAGGTTCTCTCTCTCTCTCCTTAATAATTGTAATGAGATGCGGCTTGTCGCACTCGAGTTCTTGAAAAAGCCTTGTAACAACACTCAGATCTAGTGGAGGTTTGGTCAGCACAGATCCCGTCACGTGGTTCTTCACCTCTTTTCAGGGTTTTCCACGTCAAAAAAATTACCTTTTCAACTTTCTATATTCATTGACTGTGTACACGCTCGACCCTTCCGAGAGCTAAGACGGTCCAGGTTATTCCGGTCCGACCGGGACGTCGAGTTAGACCGCGACAGTTTGAAGTCGTCTGTGGGAAGCGAGTTCTCAGCATCCTCAGAAGACAATACCCTCAACACAGCGGTACTCGTGACTAGAGACCATGGCAGGAGTAGCTCCCCGCACTCCAGGAAGGACAACACTCAGGGGAAAGGTTGGCCCTGTTCCCCCTCACTTGTCTATTAACATACCAGAAGGAGAACTCCCCAGTGCGGATGTTTAAGGCCGCAGAGCCCGTTTAGACAAAGGATCTGAAGTTCAGAATCACGGCAATCACCCAGAAGCTGCAGACATCAAACTAGCAGAAGATGAAAGTCTCACACGCGAAGTTCCCAACTTAATCGCAGAAGAGTGCGAGCGGGTCAAGCAATGTGCCGCTCCCGCCAGCTTCCCTCTCATTCATTACTCGTCATTTGCACCCAAGATTATGATGCACCCAATTCCCCACTGCTACAAACTCCCAAAGATTGAGACAAGACGGGACGGGCGACTCGACAGAGCACGTAAGGCACTTCGCAATCATGATGCAACTTTACAACGCCCCAGATCAACTGTTATGTCAAGCTTTCCCAGCGACCCTAAAAGGGCAAGCTCGCGCCTGGTTTCTTTCCTTAAAGGAAGGAGAAATCAAGGACTTCGCAGAACTAACACAACAATTCATGAATCAGTTCATCGTCAGCCGCCAGATATTCAATGATCCTTCCCACCTATCTGGTATCCGTTAAGGTGAGGGGGAAACCCTTAAAGATTTCTTTCATCGTTTCACCACTGAGCTACGACGAATCCCTGATAAAATCAGAGCTCCTACGCAGATTTCTTCTTGGAGGGCTCTGCCCTAGTGGCTTCCACTCCGCACTAGTACGAGAAACTATACCCAGCTATTTTGATCTTGTTCGACGGATCGACGCCCAGATTGTCACTGATGATGCAGTTGAAGCAAACCGCAAACAATTCAAAAGAAACTCAAAGTGGCAGCGAGGGCAGGGGTTGACACCACTACCGGTTCCCAAAAAGAGCAATTCACGCCATGTCAACTCTCGACGGGTTGGGGGGGGGGGGCATCACCAACATCAAGCCTCCACTCACCTCAACATTTCGCGAGCCGAAGTGTTGTTCTCCACACACAACCATCCGTCACTCCAAAGACCAAGGGCTCTTACTCCAAATTCAGGGGACCAATCTAAATATTGCGACTTCCATCAAGGTCACGGGCATAAGACAGAAGATTGTTTGCGATTGAAGACAGAAATCGAACGATTCGTTCGCCTCGGATATCTTGAGAGTTTTCTCCAAAACAAAGGCTCTAAATCGATATATCAAGAATGATCATGCATGAGGTTGATCCCCGGGATGAACGTCCCAAAGAAGAGTTTACTTTTTGCTAAAACGGCATCCAGAGCTCCAACACCACTGCTTGTATTTTGTAATTTCAACATTCACGAAACAAACAACCAGCGTTATCTCCAATCTTATTGATGACTTCATTACGGAGTGTTCGGCGCTCCCAACAAGGGACTCCGATCTCTCCCCTTACAGAGTGTTCGGTGTTCCCAACAAGAGACTCCTGCCTCTCCCCTTACAGAGTGTTCGGTGATCCCACCAAGGGACTCCGACCTCTCCCCTTACAGAGTGTTCGGTGTTCCCAGCAAGGGACTCTGACCTCTCCCCTTGCATAGTGTTCGGTGATCCCAATAAGAGACTCCGACCTCTCCCCTTGCAGAGTGTTCGGTGCTACCCAGAAGGGACTCCGGCCTCTCCCCTTACAGAGTGTTCGGTGCTCCCAACAAGGGACTCCGTCCTCTCCCCTTACAGAATGTTCGGTGCTCCCCACAAGGGATTCCGGACTCTCCCCTTACAGAGTGTTCGGTGCTCCCAACAAGGGACTCCGGCCTCTCCCCTTACAGAGTGTTCAGATCGCCGCAAAAGTGATTCTGGCCTCTTCAGCTCATAGCCCGGCTAGGTCGCGAAAACCAAGCTACGAACCAGCCTCGCACAAACCAAACCGCGGTTACAACCGGCGCAAAATGATGCTGCAAGCCAAATTTACGAAAAAAAACATTTGTACAAAAGAAAGGGGCAGAAGATCCCAATGAAGTCACATCTGGGTCGGCGGGGACAGCAACATCAAGAGAAACAACAAGAACCTGGCCAACTAAGGAACCCTTCTGCCTCAATGAAGATGGGGCGCCACATCCACATCCCAACATCTCGCAACAACAGGTTTCCTCCTCCGACCATGTGCACAAGGTACCCCGATGACAAACTCAGGGGCACCAGAAACGCGCATCTCGACAACCTCTTATCCTCCACAAATGAGCGCTCAATGCACCATACATATTATACCTTGTGCACATTGCGCACGCAGCACCCGTTACACATCGCGCACATTACGCGTTGCGCACATCACGCCTCGTGTACATGTCACACACATTGCGCCTTACATACACACAAAACACAATTGTACATATTGTGCTATGTGCGCGAACTAGTGACCACCTCGCTCAGTAGTCAGTATACCTTCCGCACCTCTGTTGCGCCAATTATATACACCATACTCATGCATGCAATTCAGCAATTAAGTCCCCACACTCCTTCCGCTCCGATCGCGGAGTCCGAGGACTTAGGGGGCATCTGATGGGGTTTCCCCCTAAGAGTTGTTCAGTCAAGCCCGAGGACCACCCCGACCCGACCAGCGCAACCACTAAGGGTGTAGGCAAGCAACCATTCAGCCGCAAAGGCTACGCGCACGGTCGCCCCAGCCCACACTGAATTTCCGGCCAAGCGCGCGCCGTGGGAAGCGCGCGTCGTGGGAAGCGCGCGTGGGAAGCGCGCGCCGTGGGAAGCGCGCGCCGTGGGAAGCGCGCGCCGTGGGAAGCGCGCGCCGTGGGAAGCGCGCGCCGTGGGAAGCGCGCGCCGTGGGAAGCGCGCGCCGTGGGAAGCGCGCGCCGCGCGCCGTGGGAAGCGCGCGCCGTGGGAAGCGCGCGCCGTGGGAAGCGCGCGCCGTGGGAAGCGCGCGCCGCGCGCGCCGCGCGCTGCGCGCCGCGCGCCCTCTGGTCCTCCCGCGCTGCGGGCCGTGCGTCGCGCGCGCCCTGGGCCGCGCGCGCCCTGGTCCGCCCTCGCCCTGGTCCACGCTCGCCGAGGGCGGACTTCTTCCTGGGCCGTCTGGCCCTCTGCCCAGGAGGCGGACCGCCGCCTTGCCGCCCGTCAGAGATGCCGCCCCTAGCAGGGGCGGCCCGTGTTTCGCCCATAACGGGCGGCAACTTTGCCGCCCTTACTGGTCGCCGCCCCTCACAGGGGCAGCCCCTATTTCGCCCATAACATGTAGCAATTTTGCCGCCCGTTCTGGCCGCCTCCCCTCACAGGAGCGGCCCTTGTTTCGCCCAGAACGAGCGACAATTTTTCTGCACGTTTTGGCCGCCGCCCCTCACAGGGGCGGCCCCCGTTTCGCCCAGAACGGGCGGCAATTTTGCCGCCCGTTCTGGCCGGCCGCCACCCCGTACAATGGCGGTCCCCGTTTCGCCCAGAACGGGTTCTGGCCGCCGCCCCTCACAGGGGCGGCCTTTATTTCGCCCAGAACGCACGGCGATTCCGCCGCCCGTGCTTGCCCGCCGCCCCTCACAGGGGCGACCTTCCTTTGGTTCAGAACGGGCGGCCATTTGACCGCCCGTCCTCCTGCGCAGGCCCTGATTAGAGGCGGCATTGCCTTCCCCTCAGTCGGCCGGCCTTCCGTTGGCAGCCGAGCGTATTCCTCCGATCGAGTGTGACCTTCGCCGACGAGCAATCTTCCCCGTTGTCGCCGCCACCACCCGTCATCTATCATGTGTATTCTTCGCTGTCCGATCACACTCTCGTGATCGCCGCCGTCGGTTACGTGGGTAACCACCCATGTAATCGCTCGCATGATCTCCCGTAATGGAGAAAATGCGTTGCCAAAAATAGATCTGTCTACGGTTAGTATAATTATTAAATATTATACGCATAAATATGTCATGAGAGCGGCCTATTAATAATAATCATGGTGGTTATGGGCTGTAGATAGCCGCATAACTTCCATAACCACCCATGAAGCCTATAAATAGGCCCTCAGATCCCCCTTTAATTCTCATTATTCTCTGAGCCGGAAAATCCTCCTACGGATTTTCTATCTCCTCTCTCATTCGTCTCCTTCATCTCCTTCTCCCCCTTCGAAGATCTTCAAGTATTCTTTGAAGATCTCCTTCGTCTTCGAAGATCTTCATCTTCTCTGCCCGGAATTTATCTTTCCTCCATCCCTCTTCCTTGCGCGCTATCGCACACCTCTCTTCCTTGTGCGCTCCCGCGCGCGCGGTCCCCTTGCGCGCTCTCGCCCGCATTTCTCCCTTGCGTGCTCTCGCATGCGCCGCCTCCTTGAGCGTTCGCACACTCATTTCTCCTTGCACACTCTCGCATGCATCTGTCTTTTACGTGCCCTCACGCACGCCGCCTCCTTGCACCTTCTCCCGCTCATCGCTTCCTTGCACGCTCTCCCGCCCGTCGCTTCCCTTGCACGCTCTCGCGCGCGCCTCTCCCTCGCGCGTCCTTGCGCGTGTCTCCCCCTTGCACGCTCCCGCGCGCTCTCGCGCACGTCGCTCCCTTACGCGGGTCTCTTCCCCCCGCGCTCCACGCACACTACTCAGACAAGCGCCCCGTGCGCTCTCCTTCTACAAACGCCCTGCTCTCTCTCTCTTTACCCGCAACCGCTCTGCGCGCTCTCCTCCAGCAAGCACCCAGCACACTCTTTGCCAACAAGCGCCATACGTGCTCCAGAGCTAGCACTCCATCTACCGATAAGACAACTGAACCATGCTTCTCCAAAAGACAATCAGAGAAAGGAAGCAGAGGATAAGGCGCACGAGCGCGCTTCCGGACTTCAAGCACCAGACATCAGAAACGAGTACAGCAAGCTGATCCCGCCTACAAGAATTATTAGAAGACTCCAGAATAAAACGAGCGCATCGCTCCCCGTAGCACACGAGAAAATAATTAGCCCTGTGAGCGGTGGCCTGTCACCCTCCAGGTTCTCTCTCTCTCTCCTTAATAATTGTAACGAGAGGTGGCATGTCGCCCTCGAGTTCTTGAAAAAGCCTTGTAACAGCACTCAGATCTAGTGGAGGTTTGGTCGACACAGATCCGACACGTGGTTTTTCACCTCTTTCCGAGGTTTTCCACGTCAAAAAAATTACCTTGTCAACTTTCTATTTTCATTGACTGTGTGCGCGCTTGACCATTCCGAGTGCTAAGGCGTTCCAGGTTATTCCGGTCTGACCGGCTCGACCGTTCCAAGAGCTAAGCCGGTCTAGGTTATCTCTTTCCCTGCTTCTCAGTTCCTAGATTGTATTTACGTGGTTTATACACTTATGTAAGTCATTGATACAATGTAATACAAAAAACAATGAAAATGTAGAAGAAGTGTATTAATCTTTTAGTATATGCTCACATAGTGTACATGGAGACAGGTGGAAGAATTGAGGGTCCTACAACGGGAAATTAAACTTGTTTTGTTCACTTAGTAGCATAGATTATGGGTCAGATGTGGGAATATTCCCAGCAATTGCAAGGTATGACTACTAAGCCATATTACAGTAATTGTGTTGAGAATAGTCTCACATTGGAAAACTAATGTAGTTTTGTGCAGTTAATATAGATTTTGGCCCTTCCACCTATAACTAATTGGTTTTAGGTTATTCTTAGGTTTGAACATGATATAAAAACAGGATGGGCCCAACAGCCTACTCACACATCACCCGATTAAAAGAAGAGTTCACATATTAAAGGCTTAAGTCCTTCCATGTGAGGGGGGGGGGGGGGGGTGCTGAGAATAGTCCTACGTCCAGAAGCTAATGTAATCATATGCACTTAATATAGATCATGCGCCTTTTCATAGTTTCATTTACAACCAATTGGTTGGACGCTTAATTCTGTTTGTGAGTTAAGGGCCCGAAGGCTCATTAGGATACCAACTTAGCCGATTTGAATGTCCCTACTCAAATAGAAAACCGAGCAATGTTATGCCCGATTGGATCTAGGCTTAGATTCAAACAACTATGATGTCTGGGCGATGTGGGTGTGAAACTATGGTAATAATTATAGCGGAGGCGATTTGCTTGTGTTTTGCACTTTCTTGACAACTTTTTTGGCCTAAATTCTACTTTATGGTGTGTGAGCGTTCACGTTTGTTAAATTTGGTTGCACACACATGATTGTGATATCATTTTGGCCTAAAACATCATTTTGAGAAAATAACATTCACGATCTCACCGGACCAAAACGATGTGCATTTTTCATAATTGCATTCACAACGCCACCACTTTCTCACATCTCTCAATAACATTCAAGATCTTTGCTTTTTAAGAGCTATGCTTTTCTACAAAATGCAAGCAGAAAGACGAAACCAAATGGAAACCAATACCATCTTTCTTTCTCACGATGATTCTCTTTCTTATGTTTTGAACAGGTTTGATAATAAAATAAGATACGCCTCTCGCAAAACTAGGGCGGACTCGAGAAGGCGGGTGAAGGGAAGATTTGTAAAAGCCGGCGAAGCCTATGACTATGATCCACTCCCCCAAGCTTAAACCTGGTGAATCTTGCATCTTCAACCCCCATTAGTTTAGCCTGTAATATTCCCATTTGGCTGTTTTTGATGGTTGAATCTTGAATCTGTTTTTTTTTCTTTTTCAGTTTGCCAAGCAATACTGCTGTCCATTTTGATTCTCATGAGGAATTTCTCACAAGTTCATATGAGGGACAATTTCATATCGCCATGGTTATTCATCTCTGATTAGTGTTATTCATCTCTGATTAGTGAAATTCGTTCCTACACTGATTCCGATGAATTTCATCAATCTCAATGTTTAATCTTTGAGTGATTTGGTGTCACTTGTGTTCTACTCATGTGAGGAGCTTCTCATAGAATTACTTTTTTGTTTTTTCTGGGTTATATCTGATCCCGAACCTTGTAATTTGGAAAATCTGTAAATTAAAATGTCTTTTGTAAGTCATAAGATATGTTTTGTGCATTCAACATGCTTTGTAGTAGGAGGCGTGAATAAGAACTGTGAAGTCAATGTCTTCGGAATTTTTGCAGAAAGAACACTGTAATTTGTTGCATTGATGTCTTGTCTACTCAATGATGTATAATTTCAGAATAAGATGGCACTCAAAAAAAATTTATGTGAAGAATTCCTCGTAGAATATTATGGAATGATTTGTAAAAATTACTGCCATGGGTATAATTGTCATTTTGTATGCATTTCATTTGTTTGTTTGTAGATATGAATTTTGTTTTCTCTCATTTTATATGTGAAAATGCAAATGAAAAACATAGCTCAAGAGAGCATTGTAGAGCTTGGTTGAGTTTGGATTCAGCATTAACATCAACTTACATGCAACAAAATTGCAAAATGAACAAATTTCATCTTTGTATAGAATAATAATTTTATTTATTTATTTATTGAAGAATCCAAATGAGCCCTTACATATGGATATATTTACATTTTCTCTTTATTTCATATTATAAGAGGTCACTTTTTATTGTAAGTTATTATAGAGAGCTCTTAAGGCAGAGTTTCAAAAAGAATGCCACCCTTGTTTTGATTTTTTTTATTTTTTTTGTCAAAGGTGGAAATTATTAGGTTCCTAACGTCATTAATGAATGATCAAACATAGCATGACAATCATTAAACAACTCTTTATAAATTTTACAATTTAAGAAACTTGTAATATCTTTACTTTTGTATTATGTATAAGATAATTTATTGTGGTGCCCTATTTAAGAAGTTTTAGAATGAACATTTTAGGCTCTCTTTTTTTTATTTTGACCCCATTAAAAACATGTGCATTAGAGGACCCATACATTTGTAATGAACTTAGTCAAGTTTCATTTTTTTTCTTCTACATGGTATCAAATAATCTTAATTGTTGCCTCTGGCTCACCTTGTTGCCCCTATGAATCAACTCCTGCATAACAACGAGGCGTTCGAATCGAAAAAGCTGACTTCATTGCTAATTGTCGCCATTTCCCATCCCATCCATTAGTGTCTATGGTCTCCTTAGTTTCCATATCGAATTAGCCTCCCTCGCCTACTGTACGAAGTCTCACTAGTGCATTGAAGGCTTTGTCTTTCTAGCCAACGGTCATATCTTTCATTTCCATCCTAGAAATTGACTCCTCTCTTCCAAAATCTCATGTTTTCTTCTGCCTCTACATCAACATCTACACCCTTGTCGTTGACCAACGCCATTTTTATATTCTTTCACTTGTAATATAAATTTGTTGGTATCAATATAAATTTTTTATTTCCGGAAATGAATTCTATGTCTAACCGATATTTTGCACACACCAATATAAATTGAATGACACTAAAATGTAGAAAACATATCATAAGCGACTAATTTGGTCTATTCCGAGATCTTTATTATTCGCATATCATAAAAACTTACACACAAAATATGTTCTTATCGATAGATCATGTGTCATCATCTCATCTACAATCTCTAACTAAGTGAACTTTCCTCAATAAACTCCAATGAATTTTTCCCTTCTTATACTCCTCTTTTGCACCATTTCAAATGTACCTTGTATCTTCTGCATTTCCTCCTCCCTCCTTTTTAGGGTTTGTTTATCGTCAGGAGTTCCATATCAAGTTTCCTCTTTTCCATTCTAGTCATCATCAAAGTTCATGATATGATACTTGGTGGTGGATGGAAAGATCGCATGTGAGTGTCCATTGTGAGGGCTATAGAATGTAAGTCAGTGGCACTAAAGAGTCTCCTCGGGCCGTAGAGGTTCGGCAGAATGAAGCCGCTCAAAATAGAATGAAGACTCTAGCAGACGGCAGACGACGGGAGAGGAAGCTTAACGTGGGGGATTGGGCCTACATTAGGTTGCAGCCTTATAAGCAAACCAGTCTGCGTTCTCACGGGTTCCACAAGTTGTCTCCACAGTTTTCTGGACCCTTTCAGGTGGTTGAAAGGGTAGGAGAAGTGTCCTACAGGTTGGCCTTGCCGGAAGGGGCCAAGATACATACTACATTCCATATCTCCCAATTAAGGGAATTTTTTGGTGATCCGAGAGCTCATTTCCAGCCCCTGCCAACCTCAGTGAACAGGGTTGGCAATGTGCTGATTGAGCCAACAGCTGTGGGGGCAAGAAGGATCCTACCCAGTAATGGTAAAGGATGGCGCAAGTGCAAGTGCAATGGCTCAACGAACCATACTATACGTGGAAAGATTTGGAGCCATTTCAAAAACGATTTCCTCCTTTTCCCCCTTGTGGGCAAGGTTCTTTTGAGGAAGGGTACATTGATGCGATCCAGTCAGTGTGACGGGCAAGGAAGCACAGCTGTCACCCAAAGGATTGGAACAATAACGTGGTTGAAGAAGAGAATTGGATGGAGGTGGGAAGAGCTACTTTTAAATGTTTTGAATAAGCTATGCCTTTTTTGTAATTCTTTTAAACTTTGTGTTAGGTTAGCCTATAAATTGTTGGGGTTCAGCCCCTAAAGGTGCAGATTTGTGCAGATTTTAAGAAGTTGCAACATGGATATTTTGAGGTTGCAACCTTTTTGTGTTGTTTGCTTTTGGGCTGGGTGGGCAGTTATTTATATTTAAAAACTGTGAGCAGTTTTTTATAAAGCTGCGTGACTTTTATAACTCTTGGATTATTCTCCCGATTGGAGGCTGTCTAGGTTTGGAGAGAGCAGCCGACGTCCGCCATTCCTAGCCCGCGCGAGTCCTCGTCCGCCATCCCCGCGCCCGTGCCGTCCGCCGGCTGCCATCCCCGCGTCCGCGCCGTCCGCCGGCCGCCATTCTCGCTATTGCAAGGTTCTTTGCCGCTGCTGTAGGCGGGTGTTCGCCGCTTGAAGGAGGTTTTTCCTCTGTGATATTGGAAAGAGTTTTCTCTACCGTTTCAAGCGCTTCTTCGTCTACGGTTTCAGGTGTTCCTTTTCTTGTCTTCGTTTGTTATTTTGCTTGAAGAGAGAGTAGGATTTTATCCTGTTGTAGAGAAGTTGTGGTTTGTCTTGGTGGTAGAGAGGAGTGGATTTGTGTGTCAAATCCGGAGGGCTTTCTAGGTTTTGGGCAAACCTAGATAATTTATGTAATCCTTATTTATTATAGTGGATTTTTCGTTGTGTCGTGCCCCGTGGTTTTTGACCTTCAAGTGGTGAAGGTTTTCCACGTATATCTCTGTGTTCATCTGTGGTGTTTTTGTTTTGCTTCTTATTGTTTTGACTCTATTGATCGGTGGGAGTTGCCGTTATCTTCGGAACCCCCGTTCCCTATCAAGTGGTATCAGAGTCAGGTTCTTTGGCTAGTCGTTTTTATTTCTCAGTTTCTAACTTGGTGCGGTAGGTGACGACCATCGGTCCGCTCCCTATCCTCTCTTGTTAATCCCTTGAAATAAATCGACTTGTGGACCGTAATAGAGTTGCTTGTTTGAGAAATCAATGAAACAGAACACAAGGATGATCAGTATGAATGGCAAGAATTGGAGCATCTGGAAGCCTCGGATGGAGGATCTCTTATATTGTAAAGATCTTCATGCTCCGTTGACGGGGAGACCTGCTTCAGTTAAGGATGATGAAGAGTGAAAGAAAATGGATCGAAAGGCAGTAGGGTTCATTAGACAGTGGCTCGATGACTCTGTTTTTCATCATGTTTCCACGGAGACCTCGGCTCAGGCACTATGGAAAAAGCTTGAAGCCTTGTACGAGCGGAAGACTGCAGGTAACAAGGCATTTCTGATTAGGAAGCTTGTCAATTTGAAGTACCGGGAAAGTTCACAGATGACTGAGCATCTGAACCTTGCTCAAAGTATTATCAATCAGTTGGAGTCCATGAAGATCACTTTGGAAGATGAAGTCCAAGCTCTGATGATCCTTAGTTCTTTACCCGAGAGTTGGGAGACTCTAGTGGTGTCGTTGAGCAACTCAGCACCTGATGGCGTGGTAACCATGGAGATGGTGTCTGGTTGTCTCCTGAACGAAGAGCTGAGAAGGAAGGATTCTGGATCTTCCACTTCGGGTGTTTTTCTCATAGAGGGAAGATGCCGGTCTGTGAAGAAGGATGTGAAGCACAGGGACAGTTCCAGGAGTAAGTCCAGGGGCAAGTTTAAGAAGGATATCGAGTGTTACTATTGTAAGAAGAAGGGTCATTTCAAGAAGGATTGCTTCCAAATGAAAAGATACCTGAAGGGAAAGACCAAGGAGGTTGGAGAATCCAGTGGTGATGCGACGACTTCGATTGTGGAGGCTGAGCCGTTATGCTTGCAGTGCAGTGGGTCGTCTTGCCAGGACTGCGTTGACACAGACTGGATCGTGGACGGAGGTGCATCCTATCATTGCACTCCTCACAGAGATTACTTCTATACCTATTCTGCGGGAGATCTTGGTGTGATCCGGATGGCAAATTCCGGTGAGTCGTTGATTGTTGGTAGTGGTGATGTCCACTTGGAGACTGAATTGGGGAAGATTATTCTCAAGGGCGTCAGGCATATTCCTGACTTGAGAATGAATCTGATTTCCATTGGTAGGCTTGATGATGGTGGTTTCACAAGCATTGAAGGTGGAGGGACCTGGAGGTTGTTGAAGGGTTCTTTGGTAGTAGCCAGAGGAAGGAAGTGTTGTGGCCTTTATCGTACTGAAGCCAAGATCTGTGGTCCAAGTGTGAATGCGGCAGAGGGCGACTCTATGGAGTTATGACATCGCAGACTTGGGCATATCAGCGAGAAGAACTTGAAGATCTTGGTGAAGAACAAGGTTCTTCCGGAGCTATCAGGAGGGCTTCCTGATAGGTGTGCGCACTGCTTGGCCGGTAAGCAGAAACGTGTTTCCTTTGCTGATTCTGAACAGAAGAGGAAGACGGAGTTACTATACTTGATACACACTGATGTGTGTGGTTCTATTGAGCCCAAGTCTGTGGGCGGAGCCGCTTACTTTGTTACGTTCATTGACCATCACTCCAGAAAAGTCTGGGCATATTTTGTGAAGCAGAAGAGTGATGTTCTAGCAAAGTTTGAAGAGTTCAGAGCGAAGGTGGAGAAGATGACCGGGAAAGAAATAAAGCGAGTTCGATCTGACAACGGGGGAAAGTACACTGGTGCCTTCGACGCTTACTGCAGAAGGCATGACATAGTACATGAAAGGACAATCCCGAGGACGCCGCAACAGAATTTGTTAGCAGAAAGGATGAACAGGACGATTATTGAGAAGATCAAATGTATGATTTCTCAAGTTGGCATTAGCAAACAGTTTTTGGCTGAGGCTGTGCAAACTGCTGTACATCTGATAAATCTGTCTCCTTCTGCACCTTTGAATGGTGATATTCCAGAGCGTGTTTGGTCCGGGAAGGAAGTGTAGTACGGACATGTGCGGGTGTTTGGGTGCAAAGTCCACGTTCATGTCCCTAAGGAAGAGAGATCGAAGCTTGATGAGAAATCCGGGAGTGCATCTTGATGGGATTTCCCCATGAGGAGTTTGACTATAGACTCTGGGATCCTGTGAACAAGAAAATGATCAGAATCAGAGATGTGATATTTGTTGAAGATCAAGTGGTTGGTGAGCATAATGCTGCGGAGTCACAGGTTCCACAGTTTCCACCTGCGGAGGAGAGACTCTATGCTGATGATGGGCCAGTAGAGACTGCTGCTGATGATGGGCATGCTGAGGAGGAAGTTGGTGAGTTTATTCCTGATGAGGAGATGATTCCGGATGCAGGGGGAGCTCTGCCAGTTGATGTACCACCTGTGGTGGAGGTTCCTCTTGTCAGATCTGAGAGAGTCAGAAGGCCTAATACCAGGTATTCCCCTCATGAGTATATTTTGCTTATAGATAGTGTAGAGCCTGAGTCCTATGTGGAGGCTCAGAGTGCTGAAGATCGTGAGACTTGGACAGCTGCTATGGAAGAGGAGTTGTACTCCCTTCAGAAGAACGAGACGTATGATTTAGTCTCATTGCCTAAAGGGAAGAGAGCTTTGAAGAACAAGTGGGTCTTCAAGCTAAAGTTGGATGAAAATCGCTCTCAGCCAAGGTACAAGGCGAGACTTGTGGTGAAAGGTTTCAGTCAGAAACAAGGTGTCGATTTCGACGAGATTTTTTCCCTAGTGGTGAAAATGTCCTCTATCAGACTGGTGTTGGGTATGGCTGCCTCCATGGATCTTGAAGTCGAGCAGATGGACGTCAAGACGGCATTTCTGCATGGCGATTTGGAGGAAGAGCTATATATGGAGCAGCCCGAAGGCTTTGTGGCTAAGGGGAAACATCATCTGGTCTGCCGGCTCATGAAGAGTCTTTATGGATTGAAGCAGACACCCAGGCAGTGGTATAGGAAATTTGACTCTTTCATGATGAAGAGCAAATTCCAACGGACCAGGGCTGATCACTGCGTGTATGTGAAGAGGACTGAGAAGATGTTCACTATTCTGCTGTTGTACGTAGATGATATGCTGATTGTTGGGGATGACAAGGCCAGCATAGCTGAGTTGAAGAAGGAGCTCAGTGAGTCCTTTGAAATGAAGGATTTGGGACCGGCAAGGAAGATCCTTGGAATGAAAATTACCAGGGACAGGAGTGCTGGTCAACTATGTCTGTCTCAGTCTGAGTATGTGGAGAAAGTGCTGAAGAGGTTCATGATGGACAAGGTAAAACACGTTGCTACTCCTCTGGCCGGGCACTTCAGACTTTCTAGTTCTCAAAGCCCCTCATCTGAGAAGGAGGTGGAAGAGATGAGCCAAATTCCTTATGCATCCGCAGTGGGAAGCCTGATATATGCTATGGTCTGCACTAGGCCAGACATAGCTCACGCTGTGGGGTCTGTGAGCCGTTACTTGGCAAACCCAGGGAAAGTCCACTGGAGTGCTGTGAAATGGATACTCCGCTATCTCCGAGGCACCTCAGAATTTTGTTTACAGTTTGGTGGAGGTCCACCAGAACTTATTGGGTACTCGGATTCGGATATGTCAGAAGATGTTGACACGAGGAGATCTACTTCTGGATTCGTGGTCACTTTTGGAGGGGGGCAGTGTCATGGCAGTCAAGGCTTCAGAAGTGCGTGGCATTGTCGACGACGGAGGCTGAATATATTGCGTTGACTGAGCCGTCAAAGGAGCTTATTTGGATGAAGAAGTTCATGCTAGAGCTTGATCTCCGACAGGACGTGTACACAGTCTTCTGTGACAGTCAGAGTGCTATATTTTTGGCCAAGAATCCCGCTTTTCACTCCAGGACGAAGCACATTGACGTAAAGTATCACTGGATTCAGGATGATGTGGAAGAGAAGCTGTTGGTGGTGGAGAAGATCCACACGGATGAAAATCCTTCGGATATGATGACGAAGGTCATCCCAAGGGAAAAACATGATTTCTATCGGCGGTTGATCGGCATGATCCCCACCTGAAGGAGTCAAGGTGGGATACTGCTCTTTATGGTCTGAAGGGGAGTTTGTTGGGGTTCAGCCCCTAAAGGTGCAGATTTGTGCAGATTTTAAGAAGTTGCAACCTGAATATTTTGAGGTTGCAACCTCTTTTGTGCTGTTTGCTTTTGGGCTGGGTGGGCAGTTATTTATATTTAAAAACTGTGAGCAGTTTTTTATAAAGCTGCGTGACTTTTATAACTCTTGGATTATTCTCCCGATTGGAGGCTGTCTAGGTTTGGAGAGAGCAGCCGACGTCCGCCATTCCCAGCCCGCGCGCGTCCTCGTCCGCCATCCCCGCGCCCGTGCCGTCCGCCGGCTGCCATCCCCGCGTACGCGCCGTCCGCCGGCCGCCATTCTCGCTGTTGCAAGGTTCTTTGCCGCTGCTGTAGGAGGGTGTTCGCCGCTTGAAGGAGGTTTTTCCTCTGTGCTATTGGAAGGAGTTTTCTCTACCGTTTCAAGGGCTTCTTCGTCTACGGTTTCAGGTGTTCCCTTTCTTGTCTTCGTTTGCTATTTTGCTTGAAGAGAGAGTAGGATTTTATCCTGTTGTAGAGGAGTTGTGGTTTGTCTTGGTGGCAGAGAGGAGTGGATTTGTGTGTCAAATCGGAGGGCTTTCTAGGTTTGGGCAAACCTAGATAATTTCTGTAATCCTTATTTATTATAGTGGATTTTTCGTTGTGTCGTGCCCCGTGGTTTTTGACCTTCAAGTGGTGAAGGTTTTCCACGTATATCTCTGTGTTCATCTGTGGTGTTTTTGTTTTGCTTCTTATTGTTTTAACTTTATTGATCGATGGGAGTTGCCGTTATCTTCGGAACCCCGTTCCCTATCATAAATTGGGCAGGAGTCCAGTGAATTGGTGTGTTCTTTTTGATTTAATTGTTGTAGTGAATTGGTGTGTTCTTTTTGATTCAATTGTTGTAGCGAACTGGAACATTCTTCAGTTCTTGATTCGGTTCCATTGTTCAGAGGTGATCCTTTTAGGTGGATTCTTGTTATTGTTCCTCATGTAAGAATTCTGATTGAACTGTGTTGAAACCACCCGTCACCACACATCTTCCCAAAACCTCGAGGTGGTGGTAAGGGGGGACGGGGGTACATAAACACCAAGGACCACCCGCTGCAGGCAATGTGGGACTAATCCAACCACGGGATGGCGGGGATATTCCGCCACACGGGGGCCCACCGGGGTCAACACCCAGACCTGGAACGCGATGGGGAAGCCCAAATATGCGGTCCCACACACACTCAATCCCGTTGGACCTTGGTTCTCAACACACCCCCGCAGCGGGATGCCTCTCATACCATGTTGAAACCACCCGTCACCACACATCTTCCCAAAACCCCGAGGTGGTGGTAAGGGGGGACGGGAGTACATAAACACCAAGGACCACCCGCTGCAGGCAATGTGGGACTAATCCAACCACGGGATGGCGGGGATATTCCGCCACACGGGGGCCCACCGGGGTCAACACCCAGACCTGGAACGCGATGGGGAAGCCCAAATATGCGGTCTCACACACACCCAATCCCGCTGGACCTTGGTTCTCAACAAACTGTAATTGAATCTTGATTCCGAGCCGAGTAAATCATTAGTATCATATTATCGTCATGTGCTTTGTCGTTGTGTGTTTGGATCTCATCAAGGTATCAGAGCTATCGATCTTGGCTTTGTGTTTTGCATCATGCCACCAAAAGATGCGGCTAAATCAGTGGATTGACAGGCGTATTTGGAGACACTGAGATCTAATCAGGAAGCCGTGGTTTGTTCTATCTAGTCCTCGGAAGAGTGCCATCTCAAATCCATTGAGGAGGTGCGAACAATGTTTGCGTAGTTATGTTCAAAAAGGACAGGCAGCTGTCGTCAATGCTACGGGGGGGGGGGGGGGGGGCACATCTGGAACCTTCTTCTTCTTACTGGGAACCATCCTCTGGTATGTTCAAAAAGGATGGCACACAGTTAGTTCGAGCATTGGCGACGAGAGTACCCCGCATTGAATTTCCTAGGTTCGGCGACAAAGAGTTGACGGAGTGGTTGTACAAGTGCGAACAATTCTTTGATCTTGATGCTACTCCTGCAGATATGAAAGCTAAGATAATATTTATGCCCCTTGAGGGGAAGGCTTTCTTTTGTCATCAGGCCTTCTTCAAATCACGCCTGACACGATATTGACCTGATTGGGATGAGTACAGTACCGCTCTTCAAAATCATTTTGGATCATTGCTATTTGACGATCCTATCGAAAAACTCAAGAACTTGCGTCAAACTTCGTCAGTTCAGGTGTACCTTGATAGGTTTGACATGTTGAATCAGGTCACCATCTCTGAAGACTATGCTGTTAGTTTCTGTTTGGCTGGCCTTCGAGATGAACTCAGCTACGTCATCATGATGTTTTAACCCAAAACACTACAGGACGTGTTTTCCTTAGCAATAATGCAGGAACAATCTCTGTTTGTTTGACATAAGAAGACCCAGGGGGATCTAGGGGGATTGTAGGCCAACAAATTTACCCATCATTTGAAACCTAAAATGCCGCTTCCGGGGAATAATCAGAATGCTCGACGATTAACATCTTCAGAAATGGAGGAGAAGCGGGGAAAAAGATTGTGTTTTTGGAGCGATGCAAAAAATACACTCTTGGCCATAAGTGTTTGGCTCGACGGTAATCCTACATTATCGAGGTAGTTCCAAATGATGCCATGGAAGAAGATCTTGCAGATGATTTGTTGTGTGTTGAGCAGGAGGTGGATTCTTCCCCTCCCAGATGTCCGTTCATGCTCTCACAGGGTTACCATCATTCCAGACTATGACGGTTACAGCTTCTTGTAACAGCCAACCCATCAAAATACTCATTGACACGGGTAGTACGCATAATTTTGTGAATGACAGGGCGGCAACCAAATTGCAATGCAAACTCACGACAATTTCAGAATTCACAGTCGCCATTGCTGATGGAAAAAAACTATCCAGTACCCTCAAGGTTGAGAATTTTTCTTGGTGAATGTAGGGGGATTTCTCTTCAGAAATACTGGCGTTGCCTCGAGGGGGGATGTGAGGTGGTTTTGAAAATGCAATGGTTGACCACTTTAGGAGTTGTTAACTGGGACTTCGGGAATTTGAAATGGAATTTGTCAAGCAAGGTAAGAATTTCTCCTTGCGTGGATCAACGGGTAGTACGCATAATTTTGTGAATGAGAGGGCAGCAACCAAATTGCAATGCGAACTCACGACAATTTCAGAATTCACGTTCTTCATTGCTGATGGAAAAAAACTATCCAGTACCCTCAAGGTTGAGAATTTTTGTTGGCGAATGCAGGGGAGATTTCTCTTCAAAATACTGGTGTTGCCTCTAGGGGATGTGAGGTGGTTTTGAGAATGCAATGGTTGACCACTTTATGTGTTGTTAACTGGGACTTCAAGAATTTGAAAATGGAATTTGTCAAGCAAGGTAAGAATTTCTCCTTGCGTCGATCAACGGGTAGCACGCATAATTTTGTGAATGAGAGGACGGCAACCAAATTGCAATGCGAACTCACGACAATTTCAGAATTCACGATCGCCATTGCTGATGGAAAAAACTATCCAGTACCCTCAAGGTTGAGAATTTTTGTTGGCGAATGCTGGGGCGATTTCTCTTCAAAAATACTGGTGTTGCCGCTAGGGGAGGTGTCGTGGTTATCCTCATCCCAAACTTCAATCTGATCTCCCCAAAATCTCAAGCTCCGGGTCGCTGCAAGGCCCTTCAGCCTCCTCTCGCTCGCCCATTTCAGGGTGAGCCAAGTTCTTCTCGGCAACTTCACCTCGGCGGGACCATCTCGCGAAGTTAGTCTTACATTCATCACTTCTGCAAACCTCAGCTTATATGAATTTGTTGTTCTCACAGGCCTTCCTGACCACTCCGAAATTGAAGAATCTTCTGAGCCAGCTCGCCACTCGCCACCTCCTTCGCCCAATGCGATGGAGGATTTCCTGGACGCCTCGATGGACCTTTCCGAGCTGAGGAGGCAAATTGTTGAAGTCCTTAAGAAGCAGAGACTCATGCTGCACCGGGTCTAAGAGGACAACTTACTCGGCCAACATCGGTTGCAGGCGTTGGAAAAGGACTATGTGTTGCTGGAGGACGAGGTGTGGCGCAGCTCGGCGAATGGGATGACTTCTCCCACCCCACTTATGGATTGATTCAATGAGAACATGCGGCTCATACACCAAGAGTTGGAGCTGTTCCGCGAGTTCAACAATCCGCGACGACCTCCGGGGATTAGGACGCGAGGACGGGGTAGATTGAATGGCTCCCTAGCTGAGCCTACCGACACTCGCCCCCAGACCCCCAGCTCACATATTATAATAATTTTGTTGAACTGATTATTTGTCATTGGTGTGTAATAAGTTTAACAGTTTTTTTCTAGGTTTAATTTTCAATGCTTGTGATTCGTAAATCATGTTGCGCTTTAGACTCAGCTCGCGTTAGGATAGGGCAGGTCGCAGGGTTTGGCGAGTTGGGGCCAGCGAGCCGGACTGAACGGTCGGCTCGACAATTAATTTGTTTTCTATAAATAAGCCCCCTCACCTACCCCCAGACCATCGCCTTTACTGCAAAATCATACCCCCGGCTATTGCTCTTCTCACTAACTGCACTCACTCCAAGACCTTAGGAAAGGTGGGCAAGACACGACCTGACGCTGATGGGCGGTCGAAGTGTGCGAGGCAATTTGTCGAGTACACCTTCTATGAAGGGAACACTGCCGAGCAGGAGCTCGCAGACTTCATTGCCGACTACGTTCCATCGGGTTTCACTGCGCGCTGACCCGGGAGAGGCGAGGCGATCAATACGTTTTTCGTCGATGAGCTCGTCTTCCCCATCTCGCACTTTGAGGTGGGGTTGCGTCTTCCCCTTTGGCCGGAGATCCGCCAGATCTTGAAGTACTGCGGGGCAGTTCCCGCACAGCTGAACCCGAACGCGATTGCCATGATAGTGGCATTCGCTTGCTTCCTCCGGCGAGAGCGGATTGAGTTCAACCTCACCGTCTTCCACAAGCTGTTCATATACTGCGTGACCAATGATGGGGTCGCCTTCCTTGCCGGCTCGCAACTCAAAGTTCGTGAGACGGCCAATAAGAACCACAATTGGTTCTCGAAATTTGTCTTCATCAAGGGGGATCTCGGCAACGTTCCCTTCTCGCCGCAGCGGCGGAGCGAGGAGGTATACCGGTCGCCCACTGTGATGGGCAACGATGTCGAGCTGCACAAGTTCTTCCTCGGCAAGGACTTTGAGATCGCCTTCCTTCGAAGGGGCCTCAACTCGCTACCTCCGGTTCATCCCAGCGAAGGTATAGCTTTCCTCCTTTTCTTTTAATGGGCTCGTCAATATCAAAAAAAAAATTTGATGACAAGTTTTTTCCTGCAGGGGAGCGACTGATTCCCGAGCACCCGCCCTTTGCGGACTCGGGACTCTACCCCGACGCACTCGCGCGCGAGCGGGCAGCCGCGGCGGCCTGCCGGGTGGAGTCGGAGTCGGCCAGGCCTCTCTCCAGCAAGAGGCGACCTGACCCCACAAGCTCCAGCTCGCCTCGCCGCCGCCCCCTCCCGCCTTCGAAGAAGATGAAGAAGGCGGTGGTGATTTCCAGGGGGAAGCAGATCATTCTCGACTCGCCGGAGAAGGATCAAGGCGGCGGCAACCCTCCAGCTTTCCCAACCGCCGAGGAATTCCCGGTCCGCGAGCCGGGCCTTCCAAAAGACCATCGGAACTTTGGCCTCAGCGGGAAGGCAAAGGACCAGCTCGGCGAGTCGATGGTCCAGTGGGATGAACAGGCTCACAGAGTCCATTTCATCCCTCCTTCCCTCCTGGTCAGAACGTTGACCCCACAGCGGGCATGCTTATGCCCTTGGGTTCGGGCTATATGGCCGCGAGGATGCCGAGACTTGTAATGATATGAGCCTCCAGCGACTCGCCCACGAAAGCTCGCGAGCTCAAATGCGGGCTATGGAGTTGTCGCATATGGCGGTCCATCGCGGCTTCCACCTCAGCCATAATTTGGTGAAGGCCGAGCAGGAGCGTGATGTCACCAAGGACGATGTCATCGACCTGGCGAGGCGGCTGGGGATTGCCGAGGACATCCTCAGCAAAAATGTCGGCGGGGTGGTAAGTGTCAGCTAACCCCTCTTCATTTTACTTGGTACTTTCACGACTTCTTCTCTTACCTTTCTCGCCTTGTAGGATGCTGAGACCGCGAATCGCATGCGCGCTCGCGCTGTCGAGCTGGAAGAGAAGAACAAGAAGCTGGAGGAGCAGAACAAGGGGCTCCAGGGAGAGCTCGCTCGCCTGATGGACATCTTCCTTCCCCCCACTGTCGGCGAGCCGGGTGTCCCAGCCAAGAGGCCGAAGGTGTTCAGCGAGGCGGAGGTCGCCGAGAAGTTGTGGGTTAACTCTATCAGCACTGCTGACTACACGCTACAGGTCATGCGAGACATGTAGGTGTTGACGGCGGGTTGCGAGGAGATGACTGAATAGGACCTGGTGTCAGAGCTATTCCCGCCCGCTTCCCCCCTGGCGAGAAGGAGGACAACTTCGGCTCGCTCTTCAAGGAGGTTTTTGGCTTCGACTATGGCCACTCTGGAGGGGATGGCGAGATATAGATCGCACGTTTTTTTTTTCTTTTATTTGTAATGATCTCCCCCCCCCCTCTATTTTGTAACCTCGCTGAGGCGAGTGCTTTTGTATTGATCGATATTCATTGATGAAAATATTGCATTTTCTCATTCTTTTGTATCTACTTTCCTGTATTGCACTCGCGCGCGTGTCTCCCCCCCCCCCCCCCCCCCCCCCGCTAAACGATCTCGCTAGGGTAGACTTGCCGCTCGAATGTATTTGTTGAGGTAGGATACATACCCGTGCAGAGGCCTTAAGATCTCGCCCCCCCCCCCCCCCCCCTTAATATTAGGGATTAGACCACTCGCCGAGCTGGGCACGCGACCACCCAGCTCGCCTCGGGGTTTCCTTCCCTTTTAAAGATTCGTGTTAGGTCCAAAATTTTCCAAGTAAAATCTCGAGGGGGTGAAGTGTACCAGCCGAGGACAGTCTCGGCTCGTCTTCTTTCGTGGATGCCGAGATCTCGGCTCGCCACCTTTGGTATTGCCTTGCTTAGTGTTACCCCTGAGTAATTGCCGAGATCCCGGCTCGCCACTACCTGCTTGCCTGGAGATTGTTGGATCTAATCTTTTGTTTTCCCTGTGATTTGTTCCCTCCGGCCACTGACTCAAGTTTAACTTCAAATGCCTCATGTTGATTAGCGAGAGCAGCCCGGGACCTGACTCTAGAGCAGCAACAACGTCTACCGAGGACCTTTGTCCTATCAGCTAGATGAAAGCCTGACAGTAGGAGCAGCCTGGAACTTGGCTACAGAGCAAGAACAATGCCCACCGAGGGCCCCAGCCCTACCAGCTAGGTGAAAGCCTAATAGCGGGATCTGCTCGAAACTTGGGCAGACACTCTCGAGTGACATCCAACCTTGCCAGCTAGATGAGATCCTGGCAGCAGGATCTGCTCGGGGTCTGGGTAGACTCTCTCGAGTGATATCCAGCCCAGCCAGTTTGATTAGAGCCTGGCAGCGGGATCTGCTCGAGGTTTGGGTAGACTCTCTCGAGTGACATCCAGCCCTGCCAGCTAGATGAGAGTCTGGCAGCGGGATCTGCTCGGGGTCTGGGTAGACTCTCTTGAGTGACATCCAGCCCTGACAGCTAGATGAGAGCATGGTAGCTGGATCTGCTCGAGGTCTGGGTAGACTCTCTCGAGTGACATCCAGCCCTGCCAGCTAGATGAGAACCTGACAGCGGGATCTGCTCGGGGTCTAGGTAGACTCTCTCGAGTGACATCCAACTCTGCTAGCTAGATGAGAGCCTGGCAGCGGGATCTGCATGGGGTCTGGGTAGACTCTCTCGAGTGACATCCAACCCTTCCAGTTAGATGGAAGCCTGACAGCAGGATCTGCTTGGGGTCTAGGTAGGCTCTCTCGAGTGACATCAAGCCCTGCCAGCTTGATGGAAGCCCGACAGTGGGATCTGCTCGAGGTCTGGGTAGACTCTCTCGAGTAACATCCAGCACTACCAGCTAGATGAGAGCCTGATAACGGGATCTGCTCGAGGTCTGGTAGACTCTCTCGAGTAACATCCAACCCTACCAGCTAGATGAGAGCCTGACAGCGGGATCTGCTTGGGGTCTGGGTACACTCTCTCGAGTAACATCCAGCCCTGACAGCTAGATGAGAGTCTGGCAGCGGGATCTGCTCGGGGTCTGGGTACACTCTCTCGAGTGACATCCAGCCTTGTCAACTAGATGAGAGCCTGACATCGGGATTTTCTCGGGGTCTGGGTAGACTCTCTCGAGTGACATCCAGCCATGCCAGCTAGATGAGAGTCTGGCAGCGGGATCTGCTCGGGGTCTGGGTAGACTCTCTCGAGTGACATCCAGCCCTGCCAGCTAGATGAGAGCTTGATAGCGGGATCTGCTTGGGGTCTGGGTGGACTCTCTCGAGTCACATACAACCCTCCCAGCTAGATGAGAGCCGAGCAGCGGGATCTGCTCGGGGTCTGGTTAGACTATCTCGAGTGACATCCAGCCCTGCCAGCTAAATGAGAGCCTGGCTGCGGGATCTGCTCGTGGTCTGGGTGGACTCTCTCGAGTGACATCCAGCCCTCTCAGTTAGATGAGAGCCTGACAGCGGGATCTGCTCGGGGTCTGGGTGTACTCTCTTGTGTGACATCTAGCCCTGCCAGCTAGATGGAAGCCTGTCAGCGGGATCTGCTAGGGGTCTGGGTAGACTCTCTCGAGTGACATCCCGCCCTGCCAGCTAGATGAGAGTCTGGCAGCGGGATCTGCTCGGGATCTACTTTATGAACATGGCTCGTCACAAATCCTAATGCAAAAAGAACTGAAAGACCAAGAGATTTCATATTTACAAAAGGAATGTACGTACATGATTCATGGGTAGAAACGTTCCAAGTCATCACTGCTCCAGGTGTGACTTAGGGCCTCGCCCTCCACATTCCGGAGGCGATACCCTCCTGACCTCAATGCTTCTTTTACAATGTATGGACCCTCCTAGTTGGGATTGAGCTTTCCCACGGCAGCTAATCTTCTTGCTGCATCCACCTTTTTCAGGACCAAGTCCCCTCCTGCGAACTGTTTGATCCGGACGTGCTAGTCAAAATACTTAGCCATCCACTGTTTGACCTCTTTCTGCTGGATGGCAGACAGATCACGCAGCTCCTCCACCATATCCAGGGAGAGCCGCAACTCATCCTCGTTCTCGGCCCGCCACTCTTATCTGTCTTCTTCTACTTCAACTACCCGAGGTGTCCGTACCTCGAATTCTATGGGGAGCACTACTTTGCAGCCATGAGACAGCTTGAAGGGGGTCTCCCCCGTGGCCGTGTTGGGAGTGGTTTTCAGGGCCCATAAGACCGAAGGGAGCTGCTCTACCCAGTTCACTTTCAAGTTCTCCACCTTCTTCTTCAAGAGGTTCACGATGATCTTGTTCTCCGCCTCCACCTGTTCGTTGCTCCGGGGATGATGAACCGACGCGAACCTGAGATCAATCCCAAGTTGGCCACACAAACTGATAAACTCGGCGCTAGCAAACTACGGCTCGTTGTCCATGACGATGGCCTGAGGCAATTCATGCCGGCAGATGATCTCCCCTCATACAAAATTTCTGATTACTTGGGAGGTCACCTTGGTCAGCGCCTTCACCTCCAACCACTTAGAAAAATAGTCAATCATGACTAGCAAGAATCTCCTCTGCCCACTGGTCTAAGGAAAGGGTCCTACCAGATCCATTCCCCAAATGTCGAAGGGCAAGGACGTCGTGATACTTCTGAGCTGTTGAGCTGCTGAGCTGGCAGTAGTTAGAGAGGGGCGAATAATTGGCACTTGTGGCATTTCTTCGTGAACTCGGCGGCATCATGTCCTGGGGTCGGCCAGAAGTACCCTAGCCTGATTACCCTACCCTCTAGGGTTCTGCTCCCCGAGTGGCTCTCGCACTCTCCGGAATGAACTTCTTCCAAAATCCTTTGAACTTCTCCCTCTACTACGCAACGTTCCAGCAACCCTTAGAGGGTTTTTCTATACAACTGCCCGTCGCGCATGAGGTAGTATGTCGACTTGTGCTTCAATCGCTTTTTATCCATACCATCCGGGAACTCCCCTGTGGATATGAAGGTTGCAAAAGGATCCATCCACAAGGGGCATTGGTCCACCTCCATCAGCTCTCCTTCTTCGATGGAAGAGCGGAACAAGTTGGTGATGGTACCTCCCACTTAGGGTCCGTGCTTGGCCAAATGATCCACCTGCTCGTTTTCCTCTCGCGGCACGTGTTGGATGGAGAACGTTTGAAACATGTTGATGACCCCCTTCACTTTGGCTAAGTATAATTGGAGAGTAGGCTCCCGTGCCTCAAACTCCCCGTTGATCTGAAAGGCCACCACCATGGAATCGGTGAGCACTTCCATATCCTGCACCCCCAGCTCCCTGGCCAGCCGAAGTCATGTGATCACTGCTTCGTACTCTGCTTGATTGTTGGTAATGGGAAAGTGGACGACCACCATTTGTTCAATCTTTGTTCCCTGGGGGCTCTCCAGGATCACCCCTACCCCCAAGGAATGTCTGCCTGAGGCGCCATCTACCATCACCTTCCAAGGAATTGGGTGAGTAAGCTCCGCCTCCGTCACCTCGACCACATAATCAACCAGAAAGTCAGTCATCGCTTGAGCCTTGATCGAGAGGCGGGGAACAAAAGATATATCAAATTCACTCAGCTCCACCGACCACTTTGTCAACCTTCCCGAATTCTCCACTCCCTCGGAGATGTTGCGGAGGGGATGGTCAGTCACCACTCGGATAGAGTGTGCCTGGAAGTAGGGTCTGAGCCTCCGAGCTGAGATGAAGTGTGACTGGAAGACCAACTTCTCCAGGATCGGGTACTGATGGATGGAGTGTGCCTGGAAGTAAGGTCAACTTCTCCAGGATCGGGAACCGGAGCTCTGCCTTCCTCAAGACCCGACTCACGTAATAGATAGACATGTTAGAAAGTAGCGAAAAGAGAGAACAAGCGGATAAACTTTTGAATAATTGAAATTTTATTATCCAAAAAAGATATCATTTACAAAGGTATGGCCTCCCTTATATAGAATGGAGGAGATAAGAAAGAGAGTATACAAACAATGTGGGACTAAACATTTATAATACTGAGCGGCTAGAATAAAGGTGACCGCACAGGCCGCGCGGTTAGACAGATGGGTTAACCGCTCGGCAACTCCAGCAGGATAGAACAGGCCGCAATGGTAGACCGATAGACCGCCTGGTCTCCAGGCTTCAGAGTGAGATCGCCAGACCGCTCGGTCAACAAACCGCTGGATCAGACCGCTAAGCCGCCGGTCAACAAACCGCTGGATCAGACCGCTAAGCCGCCCGGTCTAATACTTCAACACTCCCCCTCAAGCTGGAGCATAGATATCAATCATGTCCAGCTTGTCACAAATGCGGAAGAAGAAGTAGAAACCGGCTTGGTGAAGATATCTGTCAATTCCTTGTCAGAGGTGACAAAAGGAGTACAAATCTGTTTCTTCAAAATCTCTTCCCGAATGAAGTGACAGTCAACCTCTATATGTTTTGTTCTCTCATGGAAGACCGGATTTCTGGATATGTGTATAGCGGCCTTGTTGTCACAGAACATAGGGAGAGGACAGTCATATACCTCGCCCAGGTCAAGCATGAGAGCCCGCAACCACTTTAACTCACACGTGTTTGACGCCATACTCCGGTATTCGGCTTCGGCACTGGATCTGGAGACAACAGACTGTTTCTTGCTCTTCCAACTCACGAGATTACCTCCAACAAAGGTACAAAAACCTGATGTGGATTTACGATCGCCTTTGTCATCCGCGTAACTTGAATCTGAGTAGGCCTCAACCCTCAGATGACGATTCTTCTGAAAGAGTAACCCTCTGCCCGGTGCTGCTTTGATATACTCCAAAATCTTCAGGGCGGACTGAAGATGGCACTCCCTGGGAGCTTGCATAAACTGACTGACCTTGCCTACAACATAGGCGATGTCGGGTCTAGTCACCGTGAGATAGATGAGTTTGCCTACCAAACGTTTGTACCTTGTGACATCAGATAGAAGAGGCGAGTCATCCGTCCACGTTTTGTCTTCTCCAACAGCCATGGAAAACGAGCTGGTTTGGCACCTGTCAATCCTGCTTCTCGTAGAAGATCAAGGGCATACTTCCGTTGAGAGAGAACCAAGGAGTCAAGTTTCCGAGAGATTTCTATCCCCAAAAAGTATTTTGGGGAGCCCATATCCTTCGTGACCAAGTGCTGACGGAGGTGCTTCTTCGTCAAGTCCACCCCATCTCGGTCATCGCCAGTAAGGAGAATATCATCCACATATACGGCCAAAACCACCAGTCCCGAGGCGTTTTGCGAATGAATAAGGAGTGATCAGCCGAACTCGTTTGAAAGCCGATGGTAGCCACAATACCACTGAATTTGTCAAACTATGCCGAGGGCTCTGCTTTAGGCCATAAATGGCCTTCTTCAAATGACATACACGTGTCTCCCCCTGAGCAACATACCCCAGGAGGTTGCTCCATATAGACGTCCTCATAAAGATCGACATAGAGAAAGACATTCTTCACATCAAGCTGGGAAATGGCCCAAGCCCGGTTAACAGCCACAGAAAAGAGAACCCGAATGGTGCTGAGGTGAGCAACCGAGAGAGAAGGTATCAAAGTAATCAACGTCGTAAGTCTGAGTGAAGCCCTTGGCCACCAGCCGGGCTTTGTAGCGATCCACAGTGCCGTCGGGGAGAAACTTCACAACGAAGACCCAGCGACAGCCAACCACATCAGTGCCCACGGGAGGAGCAACCAGGGTCCAGGTACCCCGTTCAGTAAGAGTAGCCATCTCCTCATCCATGGCAGACTTCCAATGAGGGAGAGCAAGAGCCTCCTGGTAGGTACGGGGAGTAGAAGTAGCAGAGATAGCCAAGGCAAAACACCTGCGAGAAGGAGAAAGCTGATCATAGGAAACAACAGCCGTGAGCGGGAAAACGAGCTGGTTTGGCACCTGTCAATCCTGCTTCTTGTAGAAGATCAAGAGCATACTTCCGTTGAGAGAGAACCAAGGAGTCAAGTTTCCGAGAGATTTCTATCCCCAAAAAGTATTTTGGGGAGCCCATATCCTTCGTGACCAAGTGCTGACGGAGGTGCTTCTTCGTCAAGTCCACCCCATCTCGGTCATCGCCAGTAAGGAGAATATCATCCACATATACGGCCAAAACCACCAGTCCCGAGGCCGTTTTGCGAATGAATAAGGAGTGATCGGCCGAACTCGTTTGAAAGCCGATGGTAGCCACAATACCACTGAATTTGTCAAACCATGCCCGAGGGCTCTGCTTTAGGCCATAAATGGCCTTCTTCAAATGACATACACGTGTCTCCCCCTGAGCAACATACCCAGGAGGTTGCTCCATATAGACGTCCTCATAAAGATCGACATAGAGAAAGACATTCTTCACATCAAGCTGGAAATGGCCCAAGCCCGGTTAACAACCACAGAAAAGAGAACCCGAATGGTGCTGAGGTGAGCACCGGAGAGAAGGTATCAAAGTAATCAACGTCGTAAGTCTGAGTGAAGCCCTTGGCCACCAGCCGGGCTTTGTAGCGATCCACAGTGCCGTCGGGGAGAAACTTCACAACGAAGACCCAGCGACAGCCAACCACATCAGTGCCCACGGGAGGAGCAACCAGGTCCAGGTACCCCGTTCAGTAAGAGTAGTCATCCCTCATCCATGGCAGACTTCCAATGAGGGAGAGCAAGAGCCTCCTGGTAGGTACGGGGAGTAGAAGTAGCAGAGATAGCCAAGGCAAAACACCTGCGAGAAGGAGAAAGCTGATCATAGGAAACAACAGCCGTGAGCGGGTGTTGAGTACACTCCCGCACCCCTTTGCGAAGGCAATGGGAACATCCAGGTCAACGGGAGCGTCAGCGACCGAGCGTCCGTGGCGGAGAAGGCTGGCCCGGGACTAGAGAGAGACGGCAGCGGAGAGGAGGGTGGAGGGGTGGGTGGGGAGACGGACTGGGAAGGAGTGGGTGGAGGAGGAGACGAAGGTGGGAAAACGTGGAGAGGTGTGGAAGGAACGGAGATATCAGAAGGAAGAGAAGAGGGAGGAGAGAAATAGGAAGCATTTTCGAAAAAGTCACATCCGCGGAGACAACTGCTTGCGGAGAAGGGGGTCAAAGCAGCAATAGCCTTTTTGAGTGTAGAGTACCCCAAAAAGACACACTTGGTGGAACGGGGGAAAGCTTGTCGCGGGTAGCGGAGGGAGCGTGAACAAAGGGTCGTACATCCAAAGACACGGAGAGGAAGAGGAAAAGGTTCCTGGTGAGGGTAGAGAAGGAGAAGGGAGTCTGGCCGTGGAGAACCGCGGAGGGAAGGCGATTGATGAGATAGCAGGCGAGGAACACAGCGTAGCCCCAGTAGGAGCGAGGACGTGCATCTGCGTCATGAGAGTACGCGCAACATCAAGCAGGTGACGGTTTTTACGCTCCGCCACCCCATTCTGCTGGGGAGGTGTAAACACAAGTCGTTTGATGAAGCAGACCATGTTGGTGAAAGAAAGAGGAGAACTCATGAGTCAGATATTCTTTGGCATTATCAGAACGTAAGACTTTAATAGAAGTAGCAAATTGAGTCTTAATCATAAAGTAAAATGATTGCCAAACAGAAATAGTTCAGAGCGATCTTTTAACAGATACACCCAGGTACATCGAGAAAAATCATCGATAAAAGTGACAAAATAGGAACTGCCCGAGACCAACTGTGAGGGGTAGGAGCAGGACCCTATACATCAGAATGAATAAGATCAAATATGCGAGAGGAGCCACGACCTTGCTTCGATGGGAAGGAGGAGCAATGATGTTTGCCAAGCTGACACGCATCACAGTTGAGCGGAGAACTGGTAGGAGGTAAGTGGGGCAGAAGCTGGCGAATAAGCCGAGGAGGAGGATGTCCAAGACGAAGATGCCACTGAAGGAGATCGGTGGAGGAGGAGTAGGCGGACAGAGCGGAAACATCATCGAGGAAGTAGAGGCCGCCGCTCTCAGTCCCAGTAGCAATCGTCCGCTGGGTCCTCGGGGTCCTGAAAAGAACAAGTAGTGGGAGTGAATAAGACGGAGCACTGAAGTTGCCGACATAAAGTAGTAACTGATAACAAATTGCACGTGAACTTCGGGACATAGAGGGTATCCTCCAAGCAAAGCGATGGGGTGAGTTGAACCATGCCCGTCCCATGAACCGGGATGGGAACCATCCGCCACACGAACCGGGGGTAAGCGGTCATGGGTCTCAAGACGGGAGAAGCAATGAGGGTTGCCCGTCATATGATTTGTGGCACCGGAGTCAATCAGCCATTTACCTTGGGTAACGACGTGGGCACTACCTGACGTCGTGGCCACAGAGGCAGACGGCCGAGAAGAGGCGGAGGCCGAAGAAGGAGCATCACCGGAAGGGCGAAGATGAGGATGTTTCTGCCAGCAGCGGTCAACAGTATGGCCAGTACGACCACAGTGAGAGCAGAGGAACCGGATGAAGCCTCGTCCGCCAGAGAGCCGCGGCTACTAGGGCCCCCTCTGAGCTTGGTGAGCAAATGAGTCCTGGGAAGGGGGGGGAGGCCAACAGAGGCCGCTGGAGTAGCGAAGTAACAGCGGCAATGCGAGCCGCAGTGGCATCCAAAGTAGGAGATTCCGCCGCACCCAAGATCTGTTGGCGGATCATATCATAAGAGTCGGGAAGACAAGAAGATAACAAACAACCAGGAGTTCCTGGAAGTGTTTGTGCTGGTCGGCCAAGTCCGCGGAGAAGGGGCGATTCTGGAGGATTTCAGCACCAAGAGCCTGAACCTGCTGATAAGCCGCAGCCGGTGACATGGAAGGGCGGGCGAAGAGGTCCGCATAGAGAGTATAAATGCGGGACGTCTGGCCCCCCTTAGAATAGAGAGCAGCGAGGTGAAGCCAGGCGGCCTTGACCGTCTCATCATGGCGAATGACGGGAAGGCACTCATCAGAAAGGCTGTTGGCCAGCCAGGTGCGGACAAGAGCATCACTCGCATCCCAGTCATCAAACTCAGGAGAGGTGCGAGGAGGAGGGTCATCGGTGAGGTGATGACGCTTGCGTTGAGAACGAAGGAGAAAGGTGAAAGAAACGCTCCAATCGGATAGTTGGAGCCAACAAGCTTGGAAAGGGTGCCAAGGTTGCCCGAAGGAGGAGGAGGAGAAGGAGCTGCATGAGTAGTGGTGAGACCGGAGGTAGTCATAGAACCCGGCAAGCAGAAGAAGCCTCGCGAACAGAAGCGGGTAGAAAACAGAAGAAGCCGCGCGAACAGTAGCGGCTAGAAAGAGGTCAAAGGCACAGCAGGGAAGAGTGCGCAGACTGAAAAGGCCGAGCGAACAGAAGAGAGGAGAAGAGCAGGTGACCGCGACCAAGATGCAGGTGAGATAGGAACAACCCGCACGGTCAGGCAGATCACAGCAGCAAACCGCGAGTATAGAGACAAGCGGAAAAGGGGAAAGCAGAAGCGGACAGGGAGAAGAAGTCCGCAGGCGGTAGAGACAAGGCCGCAACGACTAGGAAGTCGGAGAGGCAAGAAAGAACAAGGAGCGCGGCGACAAGGAAACAGGTCGCTGCGACGAATAGCAGTAGGAGAAGAGAACCAAGAAGAAGCAAGCCGCGCGAACAGGGCAGCGGACAGAAACAAGCCGCGCGAACAGGGCAGCGGACAGAAGAGAAGGCAAGTCGCGAAACAGGTCGCAGAAAGCGGAAAACAAGCCGCGAACAACAGAGAGCGCACAGAATCAGGAGGAAATGACCGTGCCCTCTGATACCATGTTAGAAAGTAGCGAAAAAGAGAGAACAAGCGGATAAACTTTTGAATAATTGAAATTTATTATCCAAAAAAGATATCATTTACAAACGTATGGCCTCCCTTATATAGAATGGAGGAGATAAGAAAGAGAGTATACAAACAATGTGGGACTAAACATTTACAATACTGAGCGGCTAGAATAAAGGTGACCGCACAGGCCGCGCGGTTAGACAGATGGGTTAACCGCTCGGCAACTCCAGTAGGATAGAACAGGCCGCAATGGTAGACCGATAGACCGCCCGGTCTCTAGGCTTCAGAGTGAGATCGCCAGACCGCTCGGTCAACAAACCGCTGGATCAGACCGCTAAGACGCCCGTCTAATACTTCAACAAGACAGTTGTTTCTTTCCCTCTTCTCGGACCAAAATGGAGCTCAAGGTCTTGGCCCCGACCCCAAGGTATAGGGACAGATCTTCCCCCTCCTTCGGTCCCTGGATCAGCGGAGCCTGGGTCAGCTGCCTCTTCAAGGCTTGGAATGCTTCCTCGCATTCCCTAGACCATTCAAATTTATGATTTCCCCTTAGCGCTTTGAAGAAGGGGGAGCACTTCTCTCCTGCCCGAGAGAGGAACCTGCTCAACCCTGCCAACTTCCTCGTCAGGCGCTGGACCTCCTTGGCGTTCCGAGGCGACCCCAACTCCATGATTGCCCTCACCTTGTCAGGGTTGGGCTCTACACCTGCGGGAGTAAGGAGGTGTCCTAGGAACTTACCCCTGCTTGCCCCAAAGACACACTTCAAGGGATTCAGCCTCATTTTATATTTTCACAATGTACTGAAGGTCTCTTACAGGTCCTGGAGGTGAGTGTCAACATCCCGACTCTTGATCATGAGATCATCCACGTACACCTCCAGGTTCCTCCCCTTCTGCTCCCGGAAGACCCGGTCTGTCATCCTTTGATATATTGCCCCTGCATTTTTTAACCCAAAATGCATCATCTTGTAGCAGTAGCACCCGTCCTCGGTGATGAAGGAGACATCTTTTATATCGGGCGGGTGCATTCTGATTTGATGATAACCTGAAAAAATATCTAGAAAAATCATTACAGAAAAATCGACGGCTGAGTCAACAAGCACGTCAATTCGAGGCAAGGGGTAACAATCTTTAGGACATGATTATATTAAGAAGAGAAAAATCTACACAAATTTTCCAGCGGCCGTCTCCTTTTTTTACCATTACAACATTGGAGACCCAACCAGGGTACTGGATATCGAACACGAATTCGGCCTTGAGGAGCTTACCCACCTCCTCCCGGATGGGCTCGGCCAACTTGTCTGCGGTAGACCTCTTCTTCTGCCGGATGGGGCGAGCATCAGGTTCCATGTTTAGGCGGTGGCATGCGACGTCCGCATCGATCCCAGGCATGTTTGTCGCGCTCCATGCGAAGATGTTGACGTTCTTTTGGATGCACTCCAGCATCCTCCCCTGGTCCCTCTGGACTCAGCCCTCTGCTGATCTGCACCTCTCCACTCTGCCGTCCTGGTGAGAACCTTCATTTCCACCACCTCTTCGGCCGCTTCCAGCCGGGACTGATCTCCCCACTCGCCTACAGCCCCCTCGCCTGGGACTAGAACTTCTTCCTTAGCTTCCTCCATGGCCATCACCTCGGCCTGCTCCCCCGGCATTTCCTCCGCCGCCTCCACACGGATGCGGACCTCTTCCTCCTCTACCTCCATCTCCTCTGCTACCCCTCCAGCCTCCATCCTGGACACTTCCTCCATCCTCCTCTCCATCTCTTCAGCCTCCCCTTGCCAGGAGATAACGTTGACCGCCGTGACATAGCACTCCCTTGCCACCTTGGGGTCTCCGCGGGCCCGGACTTGGATGCCTTCAGCATTGAACTTCAGGTACTGATGGAAGGAAGAGGGTGTACAGCGGAAAGCGCTGATGAGGGTCCGTCCGAATATGACGTTGTAGCTGTTAGGAGCGTCCACGATGATGAACCTGCAGTTCCTGGACTGCCCCCTAAAGTAACATGGAGTCTCACTCCAACTTCCACTTCCTTCCTTTCTCCGTAAAATCCAAAGAGAGGACCATCTGAGGCCAACAACCTCCTGGCCTCCACCTTCATCGCGTCGAACGGCTTCTTGAAGACGACGTTGACCGAACTCCCGTTATCAATGAGGATCCGAGAGACAGTACAATTTTCGACCACGACCTGGATCACCAGCGCGTCGCAAAATGGATCCTCATGATCCGGCATATCCTTCCTTGAGAAGGTAATCTTCACCTCTGGGGTTGGAGTTAGAGACGTCGAAGCAACGCTCCGGCGATACATGGTATGGAGGCTTGCCTTACGGGCGGCCTCAACTCTCACCCACCATGGATCACCCCGATCCCTCCGCAAACTCTAACATCGGCCCGGTCCTCGCACCTATCCTCCTCTGCCCCGGGCAAGACTTCCTTAATCCGCACTTCCTGGCGGGGTTGTTGTTGCTGCTCCCTGTTTCCCCTTATCTCGAGGAACTTCGAGCATGTGGCTGTGGCATGGCCCTCCTCCTGATAGAAGTCGCAATAAGGTAGCTTCGTCCCTCCTCCTTGCCTTCTCCTCTGCTGGGCTCTCCTCCTCCTACCCAGGGCTATTGTCATAGCCTGATGTTGAATGGGGAGAGGAGGGCTCTGGCCCTGTCTCTAGCCTGGAGGGTTGAACTGATCTTGGCCCCCCTGGCGGTTGTCTCCTCCACGGAAACCTCTCCGCTGGCCCTGATCTTGCCACTTCTGCTGCCTCCAGCCGAGCCGATTGTTCGGCTCCTGGTGCCCCCACTTTGGCTGTTGTTGCTGCTCTCTTTGCCTGGGCTCGGGCCTCCGCACCTCGTGGCCCTTGTCACCTCTCGGCTCCTCCTCCGCGGCCCACCTAGCCAACTTTCTCGCGAACTCGGGGTTCGACGCCTCCCCGTCGACTTTCCTTGCTGCTCTCTCCATCAACTCCTCGAAGGAGAGAAGCACCACCCTCTTCAGCTCCATCCTGAAGAATCACTGCTGCAGCCGCAAGGTGAAGGCCATCATCAAGGTATGACCTGCCATCTCCTGGACCTGGAGGACCTCCTCTTGGAACCGGTCCACGTAGCTCCCCATGGTCTCGTTCACCCCTTGCTTGATGTTGAACACAGACTCGGACTCTTTCTTCCTCTTCTTGGAGGTGGTGAACCTCAGCATGAACCCCCGGCGTAGGTCCTCGAAACAGTAGATGGAGCTGGCCTGCAGCTGGTGGATCCAATCTCTCGTCTTCTCCTTGAGCGTGATGCTGAATAGCCTGCACTTGAACACATCTAACATCTGTCAGATCGAGAGCACATCCTCAAACCACTAGATGTATTGAACCAGATCGTCCTTCCCGGTGTAGTAGAACATCTCCGGCTCGTGAAACCCTTCTGGAACTGGGGCATATGAGACCAACTCGCTGAAGGGGCTGCCACCCCCTGCCGGGCAAGCCGGGCGATCTCGCACCTCCGCCTCGCCAGATCGGCCAGCGCTTGCCGAGCCGGGGAACAGAACTCGCCCCGGCAGATCTCGCTCCCTCCCTCTTCTACCACCTCCTTCTCAGGTCGCCTATCGGCGTCGTTCTCGAGCAGGGTTGGGGCTGCGACAACTGGGACAGTCGGCGTCGAGCACTCGGCGCGCGTGTCGAGTGCGAGCATGATGAGGCTACGCACCTCCTGACGGAAATCCTCGAACATCCCGAGGGTTGCGAGAGGGGGAGGGGGTGGCGAGTCGGCCCTTCCCGAACCTCGTCCTTCGTCTCCAACCATCGAACTCATATAAAATTTTCGGTGCTGATCACTCTCCACGCTCACCGCACCAAAATGTTGAAACTGAAAACTGGTTTCTTGTGGAGTTCAAATCCTTGGGGAAGGGGTGACCGCACACTTACTTCTCCCTGGCGAGCTTGAACGGCCAAAGACTTAGAACCAGAACCGAACCAAGCCTCCAGCACGAAGGTCCCACCACACACCTAGAAGATCTTAGAGCGCTTCCCCTCCTTAGCCTGTGCTGAGCTAAGGGCGCCTCAAAAAGCACTAGAAGATCAGAGAGTAAGGAGACTGGAATGCTTGAAAGCACGCCTTCTGAGGTACCCCCTTGGGTCTATTTACAATTTTTTGAAGTTGTTCTGCCAACAGCGTACCTCCGCTGTTTGGAACGGCTATTTGTAGTCCCAGGTGGCCTGCCAACAACGTAACTCCGCTGTTCTGAAATACTATGGGCAAGCTAGCTGGGGTTAAACGATAAAAATACAACATAGATCACTGGGCGAGTGGTCCCCAAAAATCTCCACTCGCCTGGGGCGGCGAGTGCTCGATGGGGCTGGCACTCGCCGCCTCCCCAGGGCCCTGGGCGAGTGTAGGCCCGGCCTGCCCCACTCGCCTACTGCTTCCAAGAGCTAGGGGCGAGTGCGAGCCTACTTGCTCCACTCGCCCCACTTCCATCCTGCCCGTCTGGGCGAGTCGACGAGGCTGCCGAGCTCTCGCCTCCCTCTCGACTCGTCTGGGACTGGACTGCCTGACTTGGCCAACCCGGCTTGCCCCACTCGCTTACTCGACGCCTTAGGCGGAAGGCGCCGACAGAACTCGCCTCACTCAATGCCAAAGGCGGAAGGCGCCGAGTGATCTCGCCTCATTCAATGCCAAAGGCGGAAGGCGTCGCGTGATCTCGTCTCACTCAACGCCAAAGGCGGAAGGCGTCGAGTGAACTCGCCTCACTCAACTCCAAAGACGGAAGGCGTCGAGTGTTCTCGCCTCACTCGACGCCAACATCCCGGCTCGTGCGGCCGGCTCGGTGGACACTTGGGTGGGGGGGCTCGCTTCTTGAGCGACTTCGCTCCTGAAGATCTTGCAAAACACTGATTCTGGAGGGGAACCGTTCATCGAATATGGGGTTGTACAAGGGGGATGTGAGGTGGTTTTGAGAATGCAATGGTTGACCACTTTAGGAGTTGTTAACTGGTACTTCAGGAATTTGAAAATGGAATTTGTCAAGCAAGGTAAGAATTTATCCTTGCGTGAATCAACGGGTAGCACGCATAATTTTGTGAATGAGAGGGCGGCAACCAAATTGCAATGCGAACTCACGACAATTTTAGAATTCACGGTCGCCATTGATGATGGAAAAAAACTATCCAGTACCCTCAAGGTTGAGAATTTTTGTTGGCGAATGCAGGGGGCGATTTCTCTTCAAAAATATTGGCTTTGCCTCTAGGGGATGTGAGGTGGTTTTGAGAATGCAATGGTTGACCACTTTAGGAGTTGTTAACTGGGACTTCAGGAATTTGAAAATGGAATTTGTCAAGCAAGATAAGAATTTCTCCTTGCGTGGATCGACGGGTGAAGTTGCGCATCTGATAGGGCAACAGAAAATACAAAAGTTACTGGGGAAGGATCATCAGCTACATCTGATGCTCATGTGTGCACTGCAGGATCAGAGTTCAAGCAGTGAGATTAGGGAGAAGGATCATTTGTACTCAGTGTTGTCGCAATCCAGGTAGAGGATCAGAACCAACAACAGTTATAGGATTGATTGACGGAATTCCGGGATGTTTTTGAAGAACCAAAACAGTTACCGCCTGGCCGGGAACATGATCATCGTGTTAGTTTTGGCCTAACTCAACCTGAAAAATCGGCTCTACAGGTGAGGGTTGCCTTGCCATATAAACAGCTCAGAGCGGAGTGGATTGGCAGTGTGTGACTATTATTAACATCCCCCCTCGCTCATAGCATGGATTGACCGGACGGAACCGGGATACAGAGCTCATGGGAGGACCGGACGGAACCGGACAGAAACTGGCTGGAACCTGGCTCTGATACCATGTTAGGTTTGGGCTAACTCAACCTGAAAAACCGGTTCTACAGGTGAGGGTTGCCTTGCCATATAAACAGCTCAGAGCGGAGTGGATTGACAGTGTGAGACTATTATTAACACATCGTATTCCTTTAGTGGATGAGTCAGTGACAGTTAATATACGACCTTATAGATACCCTCCTTATCAGAAAGATATTATTGAGAATTTGGTGCGGGAAATGTTAACTACTGGAGTTATCAAACCTAGTTCCAGTCCTTATGCTTTGCCGGTGATATTGGAAAAGAATATGGATCAAACATAGCAGTTCTGTGTCGACTATCAATAGTTGAACAAACATACTATTAAAGATAAATTCCCAATTCCAGTTATTTATGAGTTGATTGATGAGCTTCATGGAGCATCATTTTTCTCTAAGCTTAATTTGAGAGCTGGTTATCATCACGTGAGAATGGTTGTGGCGGACATTTAGAAAACGACCTTTTGTACCCACGGAGGCCATTACGAATTCAAAGTTATGCCCTTTGAGTTGACAAATGCCCCTACAACCTTCTAGAATTTGATGAATAATGTATTTCGGGAAGCTCTGCGCAAGTTCAAATCGTCTTTTTTGACGGCATTTTGGTTTTCAGCTCCAGTTGGCAAGACCACATTCAACACTTCTGATTTACTTTCTCTGTATTGAGACAGAATAAATTCTTCTTAAAAGGAAGTAAATGTCAACTAGGCATGACTCAAATACATTACTTGGGACATATAATTCCTAGGGAAGGAGTTGCCACTGATCAGGAAAAGATTTCAGCCATGTTGTCTTGGCCGACCCCAACCACGTTGAAGAAATTGCGAGGTTTTCTGGGATTAACAGGATACTATCGCCGGTTTATAAGACATTATGGTATTTTGGCTCAACCATTAACAACACTTCTTAAGAAGGGAAATTTTGCGTGGAATCAGGACGCCGAGCTTGCTTTTCAGAAATTGAAACATGCAATGAGTCAGCCACCAGTGCTTAAATTACCTGATTTTTCGGTGCCATTTAGGCTCCGTTTGGAGGGGCTTATTTTCACCGGTCAAGCGGTCGCAACCGCATGAACTGGGACTTAAGTCCGGGTTCATGCGGTTGCGACCGCTTGACCGGTGAAATGGAGCCTTAGTTTGGAGATGAATGCGTCAGATATTGGTGTAGGGGCTGTGTTAATCCAGGAGGGTCGACCGGTGGCTTTCTTCAGTAAGGCACTGTGAAAGGTGAATCTAGGGTTATCCACTTATGAGAAAGAGTTGCTAGTCATTGTTTTTGCGGTACACCATTGGAGGCATTACCTGCTAGGGGGCCAGTTCATCATCCATACCGATCACCGCATTTTAAAATTCATGTTGGATCAAAAGCCAGCAACACCAGCCCAGCAACGTTACATTACAAAGTTGTTGAGGTTTGGCTTTGAGGTCTGTTACAAACAGGGAAAATCACGATTCACTAGGACATCATTAATAGCATTAAAAATTCGTGGCTACATGATTCCTACATACAAAGGGTAATCACAACAAAACACCAAAATGTGCAGTATAAACCTGATTTTGAGTGGAGATGAATTCTGAAGAGGAAAGGAAAGTTAGTTGTCGGAAATGAGCCGGAGGTGAAGCGCCAATTGTTGGGATGGTACCACTATGGTTCCATGGGGGGTCATTCGGGCGCGACGACAACCTGCAAGAGGCTTACAAGAGTTTTTTGGTGGTGGAAAATGAAACCAAAAATTTAGTTTTACATCCAAAAGTGTCAAGTGTCAGCGTTGCAAGGGAGACAACTAAAAGCCTGCAGGATTATTATAGCCATTATCGGTATCGTAGAGGATTTGGTAGGACATTATGATGGATTTGGAAGGACATTATAATGGATTTCATTGAGTGCCTTCCAAAGAGTAAAATCAATTTTTCTTCAATCTTCTATGGTTAATGATTATTGGGCGGTAGTCAACTTTTAAAGATACATTAAAGTAGTTGTTGAATATGGAGTGATTAAAGTCATTGCTCAATATTTAATAGAGGGAGTCTAATGGGGTTCGTTGCTCAACATTTTTCTTTAACATTTTTCTTCAATCTTCTATCTTCTATGTAGAGCGGTAGTCATGTTGAAAATTGTGAAGTGAAAGTGGTTGACGGGCAGGCCGGCGGCCTGAGCGGACATAGTCAGCGGACTGGGCGGACTGCTGTTATGCGGCCTGGTGTTAGGCCTAGTTGGAACTGGCTGTTCTTCTGAGCGGCCTGTGCGGACTAAGACCGCGGCCTGGGCGGACTGTTGTCTGCGGATAGGGCGTTGGCTGTCTTGCTGGCCTGGCTGAGTAAGGATTGGCCTGAGCGGATAAAGGTTCGCGGACTGTAGACAGTACTTTGCTCAGGGGTTGTGTTGCAAGCTAGTGTTACCCGGCGGATTGGGTCCTGTCCGCGGGAGGCTTGCGGACTGGCGTGTCCGCGGTATCCGCTGTGGCGGATTGATAGAGTTTGACTGTGGCCCTTGCCGAACTCTGGTGGTACAGCAGGTGCTAACTGCTGGGGAGGACTGCGCGGACTGATATCGAAGTCCGGCAGTTGGCCGCTTGTTTGGACAGTTGTGCGAGGTTCTTGCGGACTCTGCCTTAACTCTGGAGGAGTGTGGCGACCTGCTTGGATGGTTGGAGGACGGAGCTATGTCCGCCGTACTCGCGCTAGGCCTTTGGTGGTTTACTGGACTTGGTCACATTCTGTGACAAGGCCAGTGTGTTCGCTGTTTTCGCTAAGTCCGCTGTTGACCGGGCGGATTGCCCTTGGTCATGGACTTGTGGCGAATAGAGGTGTTGCTCTGGTGGTATGCGGACTGCCTCTTGTATGTGCGTACAGTCCTGAAGGGGGATGCTGTCCTGCGGTGTTGAGGGCTCTGCGGGCTGGTGCCTTGTACGCATAGCTTGGGCGGACTGATGAGAGTTCGCCTAAAAGGTGCATCGCTTTTACTCCTGGCGGTTTTCTTCCTTGGAATGCGGCTAAGTCCTTGCGGACTCAGCGGCTGGATGTTTTGCTAGTGCGCGAGCTGGGGTGGTGATTCTATGCACTAGGGTGGTGACCACACTCCCACCTCGCCTATAAATAGGACCCCCCCCCCCCCCCGGCACGTCTACAATAGCTGAGTGAACAGTAAGTGGGGGCTCGGTGAAGTGCTGCGGTCTCAGTTTTCTGTCCGCGCGGATTGTTTCAGAGTTAACTGTTTGTTGTGTGCAGGTCGCGCGTCTAGCTTCAAGGAGCCAGGAGTTTGGCTTTGACTTCGGTCAAGTACTTGGAAGTGTGCGGTCTCAGCAGGTCGCTTTGCGGCTTGTCAGTTCTCTGCTTCAGCTTTGCCAAGTTCCAATAACCTGTCCGCCGATCTCAGGCGGTTAGGCGGTCTGTTCATCAGTTCATCAGCAGTAGGCGAATAACGATGTGTCTGCGAGGCTTCGCGGCCTCGGCGGACTCCGTGTCTATTCGGCGTGTTGCAGCTTCAGCTCGGGAGGCTTCGACGGACTTGGCGACTTGGCGGTCTCGGCGGTTTCCAGTGCTGTCCGCCCGACTTGTGTTTGTGCTTTCTGTTATAGCTTGTGTACTAGCGAAATCATGTCTCGCTATGTATACCTTGCCTTGTAAAGAAGTATAAATGAATATAAGATCTGTTTGTTCTTTCATGTGCATGTTGTGTTGAGCTTCCTCCTTGGGTTTCCGCATGATCAAAGTGTGAACTGGGTAGTGCCGAGAATATTAATTTGGCTTTGGGCTATCTTGCTGACCACTTTGAGAAAATTCAACATGGTATCAGAGCCAGGTTCAGTTGCTTGAACGGTGTTCAACCAGTGTTGTTACTCTGTGCTTGAGTGGTGATCAACCTGTGTTGGTGCTCTGAGCTTCTGAAATGTTGCTAACCAACAGTTGTTGCAATGGAAGGGAGTTATGCAAGAGGTCTTGGCATTGAACTCTTAACGCCGACTAACTTCAAGAAGTGGAAGTCGTGCATGAAGAGTTACCTTCTTGGTGATGAGCTATGGGAGGTCGTCGGTGGTGACGACAGACAGGAAGTGACTGCTGCGTTTGGTACTGTTGAGCAGGTGAGGCTCTGGAGAAAAATAAATGCTAAGGCGGTGTTTGTTCTCAAGAGAGCCGTGTCACCAGAACTGTTTGATCACATCATTGGATGTGAGTCTGTTGCTGATATTTGGACAACTATTGATGAGTTGTTCAATAGGAAGAATGTGGCCAAACTTCAGTTTCTGGAGAATGAGTTGGCAGGACAACTCAAGGAGACCTTACCATCTCAAAATTCTTTCTGAAGATGAAGAGCTTGTGTGCTGAGCTGTCTGCACTTGATCCTGATGAGCCTATTTCTGAGGCTAAGATGAAAAGACACATAATCTGCGGCTTGCGGAAGGAGTATGTTGCCTTTGTGACATCTGTTCAAGGTTGGGCTACTAAGCCATCTCTGCTGGAGCTTGAGAACTTGCTTGCATCGCAGGAGAGTTTGGCAAGGCAGATGGTTGGAATCAATATCAATCAGGAAGGCAGTGAAGCTCTCTTCTCAGGCAAGAAAAAGAAGAGGTGGGAAGGGAAGAAGAAGCAAGTCGTTGCTGAGAATGAGCCTTCAACTTCTTATCAGGCATAGAGGAGCACTGCTCCTAAGAAGGACTGGAAGAAGAACTTGAAGTGCTACAGTGTCATCAGTGAGGGCACTTCAAGCGGGACTGCAAGGTCAAAATGCAGTCTAGGCATACTGCAGGCAAGGAGGAAGCTTGCTCTAAGAGTGAGGAAGCAGAATGGGGAGGAGCTTTCATGACAGACACCTATGTCCGCACCTTGTCTGCTGAGGACTTCAATGGCGAATGGATCGTGGACTCCGGGTGTGGTCATCACCTCACCAGAGACAAGTAGAAGTTCTCTTCCTTGCAAGCATACTCAGGTAATGAAGTTATTATCACTGCTGATAATATTGTTTATGCAGTAGAGAAAGAGAGGGTTGTGTCTTTGGGTAGTGATCAGGGGCCACTCACATTAAGAAGTGTGTATCACGTACCGGGCATGAAGAAAAACCTCTTCTCGGTGACCAATGCGGTGGACGCTGGTTATCACGTTCTGTTTGGGCCAACAGATGTGAAGTTCCTTCGCAACATATCAGCGGTTAAGGCTGATGTTGCTCATGTAGGAAGGAGAGTTAAGAACTTATTTGTTCTTGCCACCAATTCTTATGTTGATCAAATGAGAGCCAACGATAGCGCTGCTATCTGGCATGAGAGGCTGAGGCATGTAGGAATGGACAAGCTGAAGGCTATGACTAATAGAAGTTTGGTGAGAGGTTTGCCTAAGTTGTCCTCCTTTGGTGACGGGCATGTTTGCGCGGGATGTCAATACGGTAAGGCACATCATCTTCCGTTTGATAAATCACAAACAAGGAGCAAGCAACCATTAGAGTGCATTCATGGCGACTTGATGGGACCAACGATCACTGCCAGCCTTGGTGGAAGCAGATACATGCTTGTCCTGATTGATGACTACTCAAGATATACTTGGGTTTATTTCTTGAAGGAGAAGTCAGAAGCCTTCCGTTTGTTTGTGGAGTTCAAGGAGTTGGTGGAAGGCCGGCTTGGCTTGCGGATCAAGAAGCTTAGAACTGACAACGGTGGTGAGTTTATCTCCTCCGAGTTTTCTAACTTCTGCAGGAAGCACGGGATCCAACGAGAGCTCACTTGTGCTCACACTCCACAACAAAATGGAGTAGCGGAGCGGAAGATCCGTCATCTGACGGAGACTTGCAAATGTTGGCTTCATGTGAAAGACATTCCAAGGTCCTTTTGGGCGGAGGGGATGTCTTGTGCTTCTTATGTCATCAACCGGATGCCGCTCAACCCTATCAACATGAAGACTCCTTTGAAATGTTGCTGAAGGAGAAGCCGAGTGTGGGACACCTTCGGGTGTTCCGATCAACTTGCTATGTGCATGTCCCGGATGCTTCACGGACTAAGCTGGATGCAAAGGCAATGAAGCTTGTCTTTGTTGGCTACGATGAGCGGAAGAAGGGATGGAGATGCATGGACCCAGCGACGAAGAAGTTTGTCGTATCAAGAGATGTTGTCTTTGACGAACTGACGTCGTATGGAGGAGGCTCAGTTGAGCTATCTGATAGCAAGGTTGATGAAGTAGAGAAGGTGGCTGCTGAAGTTCCTGAGAGGAGCTTGTTGTTTCACCAGCAGCTCCTGTTGCTTCTAACTCTGAGGCTGAGCCTTCTGGCTCAGGAAGCAGGGGGAGCATTGCTCAAAGCTTGCCCCAAGTTGGAGTTGAGCCTGAAGAAGCAACGAAAGCAGTAAGCAAGGAGCAGACCCTGAGAAAGTCTAAGAGGACTATCAAGCCACCTGCTCGGTACTGTGATGGGAATGCAGTGAGCTTTGTCTCCTGCTTCTTTGCAGGTCCTCTGGATGAGCGAGAGCCTTCAAACTTCAATGAGGCCACTGGAGTCAAGGAGTGGGAAGATGCCATGAAGGAAGAGATTGCTGCTCTCAAGAAGAATGAAACCTGGGATCTTGTGCCCAAGGTTGATAGTATTACTCTGGTGACTTGCAAGTGGGTGTATAAGTTGAAGAAGAAGGCTGATGGGAGCATTGATAGGTTCAAAGCTCGCCTGGTTGCTCGAGGATTCTCACAGCAGTATGGAGAAGACTATGAGGAGACGTTTAGTCCGGTTGCGAAGATGACTTCAGTTAGAGTGGTGATCGCCTTGGATGCTAGCAAGGGATGGAGGATGTGGCAGCTTGATGTGAAGAATGCTTTTCTTTACGGAGAGATTGACAAGGACATCTTCATGGATCAGCGACTTGGATTTGTCTCTGAAGCTCATCCGGACTATGTCTGCAAGCTCAGGAAGGCTCTCTACGGGTTGAAGCAAGCTCCTAGAGCTTGGTATGGGAAGATAGCAGAGTATTTGCAATTCTGCGGGTATCTTGCTTCCAACTCGGATTCTAGCTTGTTCGTCAAGAAGAAGGGGAGCTTCAAGTCTTTGTCCTGCTGTATGTGGATGATATGATCATCACAGGGAATTAGGAGGAGGAAGTAGCAAGGCTCAGGGCTGAGCTTGCTATACGCTTCGAGATGAAGGACTTGGGAGAGCTTCATCTCTTTCTCGGTCTTGAAGCGGAGAGGAAGAAGAGCGGTATACTTATTTGCCAAAGAGGATATGCAGACCACATTTTGAAGCGGTTCGGCATGGGCAAAGGAAAGAGTTGCTCTACTCCACTGGAACATGGGCTGAAACTTCGACGAGATGAGGGAAGGATTCTTCCTGATCCTTTGGTGTTCAGAGCTCTTGTTGGGAGCTTGATCTACCTGACGATTACAAGGCCATACATTGCTTACGCTGTTGGCCGAGTAAGTCGGTTTATGGATGAACCAAGGAAGTCTCATCTAGTGGCGGCAAAGCACATCTTGAAGTATGTCAAGTCAACTTCTGACATGGGACTTCTCTATAGAACGGGCTCGGATTTTGCCTTGCTTGGGTACACGGATGTTGAATATGGCGGTGATTCGGATGATCGAAGGTCGACTTCAGGTTATGTGTTCACTTGCGGATCAGCTAGCATCTCGTGGTGTAGCAAGAAGCAGGACTCGGTGTCCATCTCAACTACGGAGGCAGAGTATAAGGCTTCGGCCTTGGCTGCCCGGGAAGCCATCTGGTTGAGGAGGCTTATAGAGGATGTTCATGAAGAAGTGCAAGAGCCAACTTTACTCCGAGGTGACAATGAGAGTGCTCTCAAGCTGGTAAACAATCCAGTGTGTCACGCTAGGACCAAGCACATTGAGATCGATCACCACTTCATAAGGGTGAAGGTGTTGGAGGGATCTCTTCTGGTCGGGCATGTTCGGAGTGAAGATAATCTTGCTAACATCTTCACGAAACCACTATCGAAGGGGCCCTTTGAGCGGTTGCGCAGCTTGCTGGGCTTGATCACCACTTCTCACTTCAAGGGGGAGTGTTGAAAATTGTGAAGTGAAAGTGGTTGACGGGCAGGCCAGGCGGCCTGAGCGGATATAGTCAGCGGACTGGGCGGATTGGGCGGACTGCTGTTATGCGGCATGGTGTTAGGCCTAGTTGGAACTGGCTGTTCTTCTGAGCGGCCTGTGCGGACTAAGACCGCGGCATGGGCGGACTGTTGTCTGCGGATAGGGCGTTGGCTGTCTTGCTGGCCTGGCTGAGTAACGAGCGGCCTGAGCGGATAAAGGTTCGCGGACTGTAGACAGTACTTTGCTCAGGGGCTGTGTTGCAAGCTAGTGTTACCCGACGGATTGGGTCCTGTCCGCGGGAGGCTTGCGGACTGGCGTGTCCGCGGTATCCGCTGTGGCGGATTGACCTTAGAGTTTGGTTGTGGCCCTTGCCGAACTCTGGTGGTACAGCAGGTGCTAACTGCTGGGAAGGACTGCGCGGACTGATATCGAAGTCTGACAGTTGGCTGCTTATTTGGACAGTTGTGCGAGGTTCTTGCGGACTCTGCCTTAACTCTGGAGGAGTGTGGCGACCTGCTTGGATGGTTGGCGGACGGAGCTATGTCCGCCGTACTCGCGCTAGGCCTTTGGTGGTTTACTGGACTTGGTCACATTCTGTGACAAGGCCAGTGTGTTCGTTGTTTTCGCTAAGTCCGTTGTTGACCGGGCGGACTGCCCTTGGTCGTGGACTTGTGGCGAATAGAGGTGTTGCTCTGGTGGTATGCGGACTGCCTCTTGTATGTGCGGACAGTCCTGAAGAGGGATGCTGTCCTGCGGTGTTGAGGGCTCTGCGGGCTGGTGCCTTGTCCGCATAGCTTGGGCGGACTGATGAGAGTTCGCCTAAAAGGTGCATCGCTTTTACTCCTGGCAGTTTTCTTCCTTGGAATGCGGCTAAGTCCTTGCGGACTCAGCGGCTGGATGTTTTGCTAGTGCGCGAGCTGGGGTGGTGATTCTATGCACTAGGGTGGTGACCACACTCCTCACCTCGCCTATAAATAGATCCCCCTCGGCACGTCTACAGTAACTGAGTGAACAGTAAGTGGGGGCTCGGTGAAGTGCTGCGGTCTCAGTTTTCTGTCCGCGCGGATTGTTTCAGAGTTAACTGTTTGTTGTGTGCAGGTCGCGCGGCTAGCTTCAAGGAGCCAGGAGTTTGGCTTTGACTTCGGTCAAGCACTTGGAAGTGTGCGGTCTCTGCGGTCTCAGCAGGTCGCTCTGCGGCTTGTCAGTTCTCTGCTTCGGCTTTGCCAAATTCCAATAACCTGTCCGCCGGTCTCAGGCGGGTAGGCGGTCTGTTCATCAGTTCATCAGCAGTAGGCGAATAACAGTGTGTCTGAGCGGCTTCGCGGCCTCGGTGGACTCGGTGTCTATTCGGCGTGTTGCAGCTTCAGCTCGGTCGGCTTCGACCAACTTGGCGACTTGGTGGTCTCGGCGGTTTCCAGTGCTGTCCGCCCGGCTTGTCTTTGTTCTTTCTGTTATAGCTTGTGTACTAGCGAAATCATGTCTCGCTATGTATACCTTGCCTTGTAAAGAAGTGTAAATGAATATAAGATCTGCTTGTTCTTCCATGTGCATATTGTGTTGAGCTTCCTCATTGGGTTTCCGCATGATCAAAGTGTGAACAGGGTAGTGCCGAGAATATTAATTTGGCTTTGGGCTATCTTGCTGACCACTTTGAGAAAATTCAACAAGTCATTGCTCAATATTTTTGAGCGGTAGTCATTGCTCACCTCCACTTTAGTAGTTGTTAAGCGGTAGTCATTGCTCAACATTTTTCTTCAATCTTCTATGGTCAATTAAAGGCAAGGAAGCTTGTCTTCGTGAGCTATGACGAGCGGAAGAAGGGATGGAAGTGTATGGATTCAGTGACAAAGAAGTTCATTGTATCCAGGGACGTGGTCTTCGACGAATTGACTTCATACGGAGGTAGCTCATTTGTTGAGCTACAGGAGAGCAGGTCTGATGAAGGACAAAAGGAGACTGCTGAAGATCTTATGGTGGAGTTGACTGTATCACCAGGAGCTTCTGGTTCAGGAAGCAGGGGGAGCGATACTCAAGGTTTGCCCGGGAATGGAGCTAATTCAGAAGAAGCAGCGGAGGTGGTTAGCAAGGGTCAGACTCTTCGGAGATCAAAGAGGACCATTAAGCCACCAGCTCGGTATTGCGAAGGAAACACGGTGAGCTTTGTCTCTTGTTTCTTCGCAGGCCCTTTAGACGAGCAAAAACCTTCTAGCTTTAATGAAGCCACTGGAGTTAGGGAGTGAGAAGATGTCATGGATGAGGAGATGACTGTTCTCAAGAAAAATGAGACCCGGGATCTTGTGCCCAAGGTCGATGGTGTTACTCCTGTGACTTGTAAGTGGGTATATAAGCTGAAGAAGAAGGCGGATGGGAGCATCGAGCGGTACAAGGCTCGCCTTGTAGCTCGAGGGTTTTCTTAGAAGTACGGTGAAGACTACGAGTAGATGTTTAGCCCTGTTGCTAAAATGACTTCAATTCGTGTGGTGATGACCTTGACAACTTGCCAATGTTAGAAGATGTGGCAGCTAGACGTAAAGAATATTTTTCTTTATGAGGAAATCGACAAAGACATCTTCATGGATCAACCGCAGGGATACGTGTCTGAAGATCATCCTGGCTACGTCTGCAAACTCCGGAAAGCCCTTTATGGTTTGAAGCAGGCTCCTCGAACTTGGTATGGGAAGATCACAGAATACCTCTTGTTTTGCGGTTATCTTGCTTCTAACTCAGACTCGAGCTTGTTCATTAAGAAGAATAGGGAGCTTCTAGTCTTGGTGCTGTTGTACGTGGATGATATGATCATCACGGGTAACTCTGAAGAGGAGGTAGCTAGGCTCAGGGCAGAGCTAACTATAAGGTTCGAGATGAAGGACTTAGGTGAGCTCCATCACTTCCTTGGACTCCAGGTGGAGAGGAAAGAGAGTGGTATACTTGTTTCCCAAAAAGGCTATGTGGAACGGATCGTTCAGCGATTCAGCATGAGGGAGCGAAAATGTAGCTCTACTCCACTTGAGGTTGGCATCAAACTTCGGCGAGATGAGGGGAGGATACTTCCAGATCCTCTAGTGTTCCGTGCTCTGGTAGGAAACCTTATCTATTTGACGATTACAAGGCCAGACATAGCTTATGTTGTAGGCCGACTAAGTCGGTATATGGCGGAATCACAGAAATCTCATCTGATGGCGGCAAGGAGCATTCTGAAGTATGTTAAGTCCACCTCTGATATGGGTCTCCTTTACGGGAGAGACACAGGTTTTAATCTACACGGATACTCGGATACTGATTATGGGGAAGATTTCGACGACCGGAAGTCAACATCCGGTTATGTCTTCACATGTGGATCAGCTGGTATCTCGTGGTATAGCAAAAAAGCAAGACTCGGTGTCCGTCTCTACTATAGAAGCAGAGTACAAAGCTTCGGCTTTGGCAGCTCGGGAAGCCATCTGACTTATGAGACTTGTAGAGGACGTCCATGAAGAAGTGTGTGGTCCTATTCTGTTATGCGGTGACAATGAAAGTGCCCTTAAACTGGTTAATAATTTAGTTTATCACGCGTGGATCAAGCTCATTGAGATTGAGCACCACTTCATTCGAGAGAAGGTGTTGGAGGGATCTCTGGTAGTTGGACATGTGCAGAGTGAGGACAACATTGCGGACATTTTCACGAATCTGTTGTCGAAGGGGCCGTTCTTAAGGTTACGGGGATTGCTAGGGCTGGTTTCCACTTCTCACTTCAAGGAGGAGTGTTGAATTTTTTGAAGTGAAAGTGGCTGCCTGGGCGGACTGTCCGCGCGGTCTGTGCGAACAGTATTGGCGGTTTGGGTCAAACCGCGCGGTCTGTTCGGACAGTATTGGCGGTTTGGGTTAGACCGCGCGGTCTGTGCGGACAGAGCTAGCGACTAGCCAGGTCGGCCAGCGTTCTGCAAGTCATTCACCAGCAGTTCAGGAGGATAGACCTTGTATCCGCGATTGGTGCGTTCTGGTGGAGTTCGCCATGCTGGGCGGACTGATGTTGGAGTCTTCTTGTTCTAGCGGTCTGTTGGTGAACTTGGTGTTAGTTCCAAGTCCAGGCGAGCTCGGTCTGGTGTGCGCTGTGGTGTCCTCAGGTTGTGCGGATTGGATCTGTGTCTGCATTGTTGTGTTGACTGTGGTGGTATCCGCAGGGGTTGTTGGTTGCGACCTCCCTGGCTTGGGTTTTGGCAACAAGGCAAATAGATTTCTCTATCCACCTGTGTTGATATGTGGCGCTATTTGACCTACTTGTCGCGGCGGACTGGTTTTGCTTTCGCTGGGCTTGCGGATAAACTTTGTTCTCGTTGCGAGCTTAAGTGGTGTTCCTATCGTTAGGGCGGTGACCACACTCCTCTTCGTGCATATAAATAGGACCTCCTGTCACATCTACAGTAATTGAATGATCAGTAAGTCTACTCGTGATTAGTTGCTGAGGCCTGGATTTTCTATCCGCGCGGGTTGAAGAGGTTAACTGGTTTCTGCTGTGCAGGTTGTGCGGATAGCACTGAAGAGCCAGGGATATGGTTCTAAGGTAGTGCAGACTCTGTGAATTGCAACAGGCGGTTTACACCAGGTCGCTTGCGACCAGACGGTTTCTCTTATGCAACTTTTCCCAGTTCAATAAGCTGTCCGCTCTGGCGGCTTGTTCAGTTCGGCAGCAGCAGATCGGCAAACAGAGTTCAGCCTTAGAGTAGCGGGCAGTCCGCGCGACAAGGTTGCGGTTTGACGACCTGTCGGTTTGAGCGGACTCCATAGCGGCTAGCAGCAAAGTCGACAGCTTCTTTCTTAGTTCGCACGACTTGTTTCATCTTGTTTTTTCTTTTCTTGTTATCCTCGGGTACATCGGCGAAGCATGTCTCGCCATGTATGTCTTGCTTTGTAAAGAAGATTTTTGATATTACAAGATTCTTGCTCTGTTTTATGTATTTGTTTTATTTAACTCAAGAGGGTTGAGTGTTCTTGCGCCTGCTTTCCCGTTTTTCGCGACTATCAAATTTTTTCAGTTCCTCATGTATTTTGTAAGTCAAACCGGGAAGATTTCGACCAAAAACACGAAGGGGAGCCAATCCGGCCAAACGAGTCACGCTCACCTAGAGAGCCAAAAACACCCCGGTAGGAGGGCAAAGCCAAGCACACATGAACGCGCAAGCGACAAGCACGCGCCCGCACGAGCGGCCAACCAACGTGTGTGCGACATGCGCACGCACGCTAGCGCGACATGCGCATGCACGCTAGCGTGTGCGGCCTGCGCACGCACACTAGTACGCCCACTCGCGCGCGTGCCGGTGCCCGTCGCTGCCGCCAATCGCCTCTGCTGCCGTCGGCCTCCTTCGTCGCCGGCCACCGCAGGGCAACCTACTCTGGCCACCCAAGCTGCTCGGGGGGCTCTTTTGTCATTTCAGAAAAATTGAGGATACAGGAAACCAGAATGGAATGACGTCTTGTGAGTTACCATTGTATCTTCCAAAACTTTGGTGACATTGTTGTTGATCATTGCTTCCGCATATATCAACCCCTTGTTTGTTGTTTGTTAGAAAATTTTACTTTTATAATAAAAATTATTTCCAATTTTAGTTTAGAAATAAATAATATAATATTTTAATGGAATTTTCTATAATGAAAAAATAAGTATTTAGAAAAGCATGAAATTAAATACAATAAAAAGTTAAGGAATCGAGTCTAGGTAAGGCGTGTGATCACTGCCCTTGATGTATCCTCCCTAAAAGCGCTAGCCGCACCCCACGAGCGGGGTGCCAATTTCCGAGAAACCCCCATTAACGACGTAACCGTCCGAGTCGTAATTGCCATTGTCGTCGCCATTGCCGCTGTCGCACTATAACCACCCATTCCGGGCGATTCCTTCGCCGCTCAGCCCTCCACCGGTGCACGGAGGGTCGGCCTCTCGCTACCCTAGCCAGGCGGAAATTTTTCAACCAGGCCTTGTTGTCGCCCCTAACCTGGGCGGCCTCCCGGTTCGCACAAATCAGGCAGCCAGGCTGGCCGCCCGATTACCACTGCGGCCCCTAATAAGGGCGACCTCCTGCAGCCCTAACCGGGCTACAATCCTATCGCCCGGTCCTGCCGCCGCGCCCCCTAACAGGGCGGCCTTTTCGCTTCTCGAGACAGGCGACCAATATGGCCTCCCGTCCTTCTGCCACCGCCCCTAATAGGGGTGGCCTCCTGCAGCCCCAACCGGGCGGCAATCTTGCCACCCAATGTTGTCGCCGCCCCCTTATCAGGGGCGACCTTTTTGCTGCTCGAGATAAGCGGCCAATACGGCCGCCCGCCCTCCTATCGCTGCCCCTCATAGGGCAGCCTCATACAACCCTAACTGAGTCGTAATCCTACCGCACAGTCCTGCCACCTCCCTTATTAGGGGCGGCCTTCTTGCTGCTTGAGACGGGCGGTCAATATGGCCCTCCATCCTCCTGTTGTCGTCCTAGTGAGGCCCCCCCTCCACATCCTTCCATCTCCTCCCCTAGCGGCGGCGGCCTCCCCCCCCCCCCCCATCAGCCTCCTCCGGCCGCCGCGCTCACTGAGACGCTTCTCCCCTCGCAGGAGAGGCAGTTACTTTTCCGACGAGGGCGGTTATTTTTCGGTCGGGGGCAATTCCGTCATTCACGTAAATTTGGCGATCTATGTGATCTAAACGGAGCATTCCTATTCGACCGTCCAGTAGTTATTGGATGAATTTACCAGCTTATCCCTCTCAAAATCTATAAATAGGGCTTATCCTATTCATTTTCCACCTCTTCCCTGGCCGAAAAATCCTCATAAGGATTTTCTCTCTCCTCCTCTTCTCTTCCTTGTGGGCTCCCAGACGTGCCTCGTCCTAGCGCGCCTCCGTGCGCTCTGCCATCAAGGTCCTCCAAGCGCGCCTTTGTGCGCTCCGTCGTCAAGATTGTCCTAGCGAGCCTCCGCCTACTCTGCCGCTAAGATCATCCTAGCACGCCTCCTCGTGCTCTGCCTACAAGATCGTCCAAGCGTGCCTCCTCCTTGCGCACACTCGCGCGCACCTCTTCCTTGCATGCTCCCGCGCAAGCCAGCAAGCGCTCCGACACTCTTCGCCAGCAAGTGCTCTGGCGCTCTTCGCCAGTAAGCGCTCCAGCGCTCTTTGTCAGCAAGCGCTCTATGCGCCCTTCTCCAGCAGTCACCCCATGAGTTTAAGAACAAGCGTTCTAATCAACGACAGGAAAATCGTACCAGACTTATCCAAAAGGCAAGTAGAGACAAACCGCTGAGGATAAGGCACACAAACCGCGCCACACAAGCTTCCAAGACACAAGAGTCGAGACGAGCAAAGTAGGTCGCTCCTGCTTCTGAGGTTCAACAGAAGGCTTCAAAGCACAACGAGTCTATCCCTCGCAGCACAAGAAGTTTGTAGCTCTGTGAGAGGTGACATGTCACTCTCCAAGCTCTTCTCTCTCCCCAATAATTGTAACGAGAGACGGTCTGTCTCCCTTGAGTTCTTGGAAAAGCCTTATAACAGCGCTCAGATCTAGTGGGGGTTTAATCGACACAGATTCGACCACATATTTTTTCACATAGTTGGCGGGTTTTCCACGTAAAAAATATCTATGTCAGCTTTCCCTATTTTTGTGGCTGTTTGTGCACTCGACCGCTCTCGGGCTAAGGCGGTTTCATTTAGTCTTGTCTACCGGAGCCTCGAGCGATCCACAACAGTTTGGCATCGTCTGTGGGAAAACGGTTCCCATCGTTCCTAGCAGACCTAGAAGACAGTCCCCACTACACAGTGGTACTCGTGACTAGAGATCATGGAAGAAGAAGTTGTTCGCGCAGTTGAAGGATCAATCCCTGAGGGCACAAAGATCGGGCTTCCCTCCGCCCATTCGTCAGCATACCCGAAGGAGAGCTCCCCGATGCGGCCAGCTTGGCGCACCCAATTCTCAAGACCAGAGATCCCCGAGATCATTGTCATCACTGCCCAGAAGTTGTGTGTATAGAACCTATGGGAAAAAGGCTCATGCAGGGAGCCCCGAGATCATTGTCATCACTGCCCAGAAGTTGTGTGTATAGAACCTATGGGAAAAGGCTCATGCACGAGGAAGTTTGTGACATCATTACTGAAGGACGCAAACAAGCTGAACAGTGCACCGCCTTAGCCAGTCTCACTCTCCATCATCGCTCACCATTCACACCCGAAGTCCTGGAACATCTGATCCCTCGCGGCTTCAAGCTCCCAAAGGTCGATACATATGGCGGGATGAGTGATCCATCGGAGCACATCAGGCACTTTGCGATCATGATGCAACTATGTAGTGCTCTAGATCTGCTGCTGTGTCAAGCCTTCCCAGCAACCCTCAAAGGACAAGCTCATACCTGGTTCCTTTCCTTGAAGGATGGAGAAATCAAGAATTTCACGGAGCTGACACAACAATTCTCGGACCAGTTCATCGTCAGCCGACAAATAGTCAAAGATCCTTCCCACTTGTCTGGAATACGCCAAGGGGGGAGGGAAACCCTTAAAGTTTTTTGCTGTCGTTTCGCCATAGAGGCACGACAGATCCCGAGAGTCAACCCCGAGCTCTTAAGAAGCTTCTTCTTAGGAGGACTCCACCCCCAACAACTTCTATTCAGCTTTACTGAAAGAAGCAGCTCCAAGCTACCATGACTCAATACGGTGAGTCGAAGCCCAGATCACTGCTGATGAAGCAATTGAAGCACATCAACAACAATTCGACAGAAGCATGAAAAGGCGGAGGGAGCGGTAGGCTTCATCAGTCTTAAGAAAGAATGTTGAACGTCGTGGCAACCAACAAACTCGGCAGCACCATAGATGCACGCCCCTGAGTACCTCCAGAGCAGACATACTATGCACAATCTAGAGAAGCAAGGTGCTCTGCAAGCCCAGACCCCTAGCCAAAAATACAGGGGACCAGACAAAGTACTGTGAGTTCCACCAAGGACTGGGACATGACATGGAAAATTGCACAAAGCTTAAGGATGAAATCGAGCGGCTCGTCAAGCAAGGCCTTCTGGGGAAATTTTTACGGAATTAGGCACCGAGCCTGCCAATAGAAGGTCAGCCAGCGGTACACCAGGAAGGACATTAGGGGCAATCCCTAAGGCAATCATCCCAAGGAAAAGTTTTATACCCAACAGTGAGGCTCTACTCGCGCCACCGCAATGTTTACCTACTTCATTTTCTATGAATGATTTGTGTAAATTACCACTGTGGCTCTAATAGCTTATAAATCTTGTTCATTTTAGGCTTGTGTGAGGCACGCATCATCTGTGCTGATAGAGCTACGCACTCAATTCGCTCAAACAGAAGGATGCCCGTTTACATGAACAACTGCCTTCGGGCAACGCGCTATGAACAACAACTCTCTACTGGTAGCGCGCTATGAACAACAACTGCCTTCAGATAGTGCGGTATGAATAGCAACTGCCTACGGGCAGCGCGATATGAACGACAACTGCCTACGGGCAGCACGCTATAAACAGCAACTGCCTCCGGGCACCGCGCAATGAACAACAACTGCCTACAGGCAACGCACAATGAACAACAACTGCCTTCGAGCAGTGCGATATGAACAACATCTGCCTCTGGGCAGCGCGCTATGAACAGCAACTTCCTCCGGGCAGTGCTCTTTGGACAGTAACTGCCTCCGGGCAGCGCGCTCACAGTGGCCTCTCTGTCTGTGATCAAAGGTTCGCCCTTCTCCCGCAATAGTTCACCGCATCGTCAAGGCATGCCCCCCTCACGTTTGACAGCGGTCTGCAAGTTTCTGAACTTCGTCATTTCTTCACGACCCCCATCCCTTGTGGACTCTCTGCCTGTAATCGAAGGTTCGCCCTTCTCCCGCAATAGGTCACGACATCGCCAGGGCCTGCCCCCCTCGCGTTCGCCAATGGTTTGCAAGTTTCCAAACTTCACCGTTTCATCAGGGCTCCCAGCCCCTTGCAACCCGCACTGCCTGCGTTCGAAGGTCCGCCCTTCTCCCGCAGTATGTTACGACGCCACCAGGGCGTACCTCCCTCACAGTGGCCCAGGATCGAGGGTCTTCACCACCTTGCTCAGCAACATTACAGGCTTCGAAATCCTGATGCCAAGCCTATCCGGCACAAAGCACCCGCTCTTCATCCTGGAAGAAAATCACAGGGGCACCGCGGGACCGCCTTCCGGTTGCCAGCTTCAAAAGCGCAACTCATAGTTATCCGCGCAACACCATAACCTAACACGACAAAATATGCATCAAGCAGCAACAACCAGTAAATGATAAGACAAAGCAAAAAAACAAAGTTGCAACAAAATAAGTACACCAGCACGCCGTAAGGGCTAATAAGTACACAAGACAGTACCAGGAATAGTAGACTGGGGAGACTGCTCCTCCTAACCAATGTCAAGCTTGGTGCACCCATCATCAGAAAGGTTGTCAAAACCAAGATAAGCAGTGACACTCACTCCCGCAGAATGCCATTCTCTCGTCGCCCATGTAGTGGACTAGGTGTCGTCCGGACATGGCCTTCCAACCGCCAACATCTAAGAAGCAGAATACGTGTAACACCCCAGTTTTTGCAAGAGGTTCAATCTGCTGTTCTGGAAAATTTTTGGGTTCTGGCAGGAGGCACACGGCCTGCGACACGGGCGTGTCGCAGGGCGTGTCGAGGCCGTGTCGACACTCGGCCCAAGTGTCGACACTTTGTGCTCGACAGAGTGTCGAGAGTGAGGCACACGGCCTGCGACACGGGCGTGTCGCAGGGCGTGTCGAGGCCGTGTCGACACTCGGCCCAAGTGTCGACACTTTGTGCTCGACAGAGTGTCGAGAGTGAGGCACACGGCCTGCGACACGGGCGTGTCGCAGGGCGTGTCGAGGCCGTGTCGACACTCGGCCCAAGTGTCGACACTTTGTGCTCGACAGAGTGTCGAGAGTGGGGCACACGGCCTGCGACACGGGCGTGTCGCAGGGCGTGTCGAGGCCGTGTCGACACTCGGCCCAAGTGTCGACACTTTTGCTCGACAGTGTGTCGAGACTGGGGCACACGGCTTGGGACACGGGCGTGTCCCAGGCCGTGTCACCTCTCAGGTTGGTGTTGGGGCCGTGTCGTTGGAGCTACACGGCAGGCCACACGGCCGTGTCACTGGGGACACGGGCGTGTCGGATTGAACACGGGCGTGTCGGATGCCCGTGTCTGATTCCAGGCGCGTCGATTTGAGACGGCGAATGAGGCACACGGCCCTGGACACGGGCGTGTGCCAGGCCGTGTTCGGCCCAGATCTTTTATTTTCCAGGCGAATCGCAGCCAGTCTTTTTCTAGTTTTGGGATCTAACGGTTCAGGTCATCTCCTGGACAGTTAAGTCCGACCCTAGGGTTACAGATCCTCATTTTCTTTCAAGTTCTCTCTTTCTTAGATCTTGAGAAAACCTAGAGCAAGGAGGAAGAAGAAGAACTCTTGGGCTGTAGGAAGGGTGTCGGAGCTCCGAATCGCGAGCCGAGTCCGGATCCGTGAAGCTTGGAGCATTGCGAAGTGTTCCATCCGGCTATTTTTGCCATGGCAAGGAAGAGGAGTCGGAAGGTAACGACATCTCTCCTCTCGGTCTTTAGGATGCACGTTTTTAGCATCATCTATTTTCTTTTCTCTAATTTTTGGGCACCAAACTCTCAAATGAGAGGGGTTTTGGCTTGCCAAGTTTCAAGAGGAACTTCCGGGTCGATTGAGTCCGTCCCCAGCATATTTTGCATTAGAGATCCGCTTCGCTAGTGGATTAGGCATGGTGGGTGAAGCCGTAGTCGCGACCGTTAGTCCGACACGGTGATGTTGCATACGAACTTAGGGATTCGTAGAGGTTTCCGATGCGGCAAGATGCCGTTTGTGTTGTGGTGGTGATTGTCCCGTTTGCTTGAAAAGAGTACATGTAGTCGAACCCGGACAAGGTTAGCTCCTCGTGGTGGTAGATGGTTTCCTTGACAAGGTTAGCTCCAAATGAGAATGGAGATGGTTTCCTTGGTGGACAAGGTTAGCTCCGCACGAGTTGGAGATGTTTTCCTTGGTGCGCGGGAACGCTGCGGTACAAAGAGGGATTGCGATGTGTTTAGTCTTGGTTGTGTTGTGCCAAGGCGTGGCTATGTCTCCGTGGTCGGCTGGCTATCCCGTGACACGTGCGTCATGTGTGGAGAGTGTCCCGGCGAGACTAGTCCCCTTCTGTGAGACTGACGAGAATGCCAAGCTTGGGGCAAGCCCGGGCAAAGAGGCCATGAGCGGGTGGGGTCCAGCAAGGCTTCTTAGAATCGGTCAGTCTGTGGTTGTTGGAATCCTGACATGAGACGTCAGAGCTTGCAGGCAAGCCCGGGGCTAAGCCCACGAGCGGGTGGGGCCTTGGCAAGATTTCCATGTGGCGGCCTGTGCGCCGTGTGAGGGAGTTGTGTCTCCCTCAATGTTTGCGGCTTTATGCCAATTGGGGAAATGTGAGTACCCAAATGTTGTGATGTTGTGCTAGATGCATACGGTTTAGGGTACCTTGGGTGAAGCCCGGGTGTTGCATTCATGTTGCATAATAGGCCCTTTCTTTATATGCTCAACCAGTAGAGAACATGTTTGTTGATTGAGACATCCAAGCCTGTTTTAATGTTTTTCTATTTATAGAAATTTATATTGCATATGAAGTGCTGACTTGCAGGTTGGAGGGTTCCCCGGGGTCCGTTAGGGGCAGCCGGGAGGAGATGTGTTGTTACACAGTTTGAGGTCAGCCTTTGCTGACCCACGTTACTAATAATTTTTACAGGGCAAGGATCGCACGCAGGAGCTAGCACGCCGGCCAAAAAGGCCTAAGCCCATGAAGTGTTTTCTCTTTTGTAGCACTACTTTGATGATGTATGTTTGAGACTATTTTTGTCCGGCTTGCATGCCGAGGTAGACTAGGAGTGCTGAGCACATTCATGTTTGATTGTACTGTATACCCCCTTTTGGACATTTGATGTAAGGCCTTAAGGCCATTTGTTTACTCTTTTGGATTAGTGGATAACTTCTAGTTGTGCTTGGTTTTCCGCTGTGTTGTGCAAGTGTTTTGAGTTTGGGTAGCTATATCAACTTTTAATACTAAAGCTGTGGTGTTCGTATGTTGTGGGGCCCCGGCCGGACCCATATTATACGTCTATTACAGGGGAGGTGTTACAATTTGGTATCAGAGGGAGGTTAGATTCAAGGTCAGTGCGTAGAGAAGTTATCCACATAAGAGTAACGCGGGACCATGAGTGTCCTTATGTTTTAGTCTTGAGATTGGAGACTAATCCCTTATTTCTTGTCTTCCTGAAGAGTGCAAGCAACGAGGCGGGCACTTCAAGAGCAAGGGATGATCTCTCGGCGAGCAGTGCTACTGCTCCAGGTCTTTTGGGCACGGGTGTAGACCCGGCCGACTTCTGCCGCATGCTTGCAGAAGCGATGGTGGCAGCTCAGGCTGCAGCAGCGGCTCAGGTGGCAGCCCCTGCCACACCAGATACGGCAACGGCCGTGCCAGGAGCAGAAGCCAGGCGAGTGGAGCCTTTGGCGGAGAGAGTAGTTGTTGGACATGGAGATCGACACATGAAGTACTTCCTGAGTTTCCATCCCCCGTCCTTCAAGGGTATCGGAACGCCAACGGATGCAGAAGACTGGTGGGTTCGCATTCAAGAACTGTTAAGGGCGGCAGAGACGCCAGAGGAAAAGAAAGCTGAGTATGCGGCTTTCATGTTGGAAGGGGATGCCAAGTTATGGTGGGTGGCCCATAGCGGCCGCCAGTTTCCGGGACGCACCCCGTCAGTGGAAGAGTTTGGGGACGCTTTTCTTAAGAGGTATATCCCAGTTTCAACTCGGTTGGCCCTGCAGAGGCAGTTTCTGCATCTAATGCAGCGAGACAAGACAGTGGATGAGTACGTGCAAGAGTTCACCCGATTGGGTCGTTATGCGGGAATGACAATGGCTGATGATGTAGAGAGGGATAACCTCTTCTACCAAGGTTTGAGGGAGAATCTGAGGCAGCCCCTCATCTCCATGAAGAGGGCGGGATTTAATGAGTTAGTTGAAGCCGCCAGGAGTTTGGAGAATGATTTGGAGCGAACCCAACGCCGTAAGGGTTTTACTCCCAAGCAAGGGGAAGGGAAGCCTTCCCAACCTCATGGAAAGTCTGATGGGAGTAGGTGGAGGAAGAAGCCTTCCACTTCCAGATCTGGTGAGAGGAGCAACTGGACGCCTGGGGGTTCCCACTCTAGGGGACCGCCGACGTGCTACAACTGCGGGAAGGTTGGGCACATAGCCCGTGCTTGTCAGCAAGGGGGAGCGGGGCAAGAGTCAAAGCAGGAGCAGTCTGTGCGCTCGGGCCCCAGTGCTGCAGAGAAAGGAAAGATGGCGGAGTCGAGCGCTTCTCGGTTCCAACTGGTGCAACCAAGGGCCTACAACCTTGGACAGCAAGAAGCGATCCGCCAGACGGATGTGGTGACAGGTATGAAGAGAATTTAAATTTAAATTTTGTGCTTCATCCTTTTAGACTTTTGTGTAACGTCTATGTTGTAGGCTTCGTGTTAGTTTCCGGATACCCCGCTAGGGTATTGTTTGATACAGGAGCATCGCACTCCTTTCTTGCGGAGAGCTTCATCCGGAGAATAGGAGTTGAGTCTTTCTCGTCGGGTGCAGAGCTGAAAGTGCACATGCCCAATGGGTCATCTATGACCACCGGGGCTAAAGGGCGCATTTGTTGGGAGCTAGACGGAGTTGTCTTCGCTCTGGAAGCGGCAGTGTTACCTTTAGTAGAGTTCGATGTCATTTTGGGTATGGACTGGCTTGCAGAGCAGCGCGCCAGTATTGACTGCCTTTCTAAGGTGGTGACCTTAAGGAGTAAAGGGCAAGCAGAAGTCAAGTTTGAGGGCCTTGGTGGAGTGGCCTGTTCCCTGATATCGGCCATGCAGTTGGTGCGGGCGGTTAACCAGGGTGGTGTAGCGCTTGTAGCGTTATTGGAGGTTCGTCTCTCCCAACTGTCGATTGAGGAAGTGCCTGTGGTGGCAGAGTTCAAGGATGTGTTTCCGGATGAACTTCCTGGAGCGCCTCCTCGGCGGGAGATCGACTTCTCGATCGAGTTAGTGCCGGAGGCTAGACCGGTGTCACGTCCTCCATTTAGGATGGCACCAAAGGAGTTAGCGGAACTTAAGGTTCAGTTACAGGAACTGTTGGAGCAAGGGTATATTAGACCCAGTTCTTCACCGTGGAGCGCACCGGTGTTGTTTGTGAAGAAGAAAGACGGTAGCATGCGCCTGTGCATAGACTACCGAGAGCTTAATAAGTTGACCGTCAAGAATAAGTATCCGATTCCTCGGATAGATGATTTATTTGACCAATTGGTGGGGTCGATGGTATATTCGAAGTTGGACTTGAAGTCAGGCTACTATCAGCTACGAATTCGGGATGAGGACATACCCAAAACTGCTTTTGGGACAAGGTATGGACACTTTGAGTTTACGGTGATGCCGTTCGGGCTGACGAACGCACCATCGGTGTTCATGGATCTGATGAATCGGGTATTCCGGGAATACTTGGATTCTTTTGTGGTTGTTTTCATTGATGACATTTTGGTGTATTCCAAATCGGAAGTGGAGCATGAGACCCACTTGAGAATAGTTTTGCAAGTGTTGAGGGAGAATGAGTTGTATGCAAAATTCTCCAAATGCGAGTTCTGGTTAGAGAAGGTGGCATTTTTGGGCCACGTGATTAGTGGTGATGGGGTGGCAGTGGATCCAGCGAAAGTGGAGGCCATCAGAGATTGGCCGGTGTTGAGGACCGTGGCGGAAGTCCGAAGTTTTCTTGGACTAGCCGGGTATTATAGGAGATTCGTGGAGAATTTCTCGAAGATAGCTCTACCCCTCACCTCTCTCACTCGCAAAGACCATAAATTTGTGTGGACCCAAGAGTGCGGTCAAGCATTCGAGGCACTAAAGGAGAGGCTTATGATGGCTCCGATCTTGAGTTTACCGCAAGGGACAGATGGATTTCAAATTTTCAGTGACGCATCGGGATGCGGTTTGGGTTGCGTTTTGGTGCAACATGGGAAGGTGATAGCCTTTGGGTCTAGACAGCTGAAACCTCATGAGAGGAATTACCCCGTCCATGACTTGGAGTTGGCGGCGGTAATCTTCGCGCTGAAAATTTGGCGACATTATGTTTATGGCGCAAGAGTGGAGATCTTCACGGACCATAAAAGCCTGAAGTATCTCTTAGATCAAAAGGACTTGAATATGCGGCAACGCGGATGGGTTGAGTTTCTTGGAGACTACGAAGTGGCGATTCAGTACACGCCGGGTAAAGCCAATGTGGTGGCGGATGCGTTGAGTAGAAAGTACTCGGGGCTAGGAAATTGGATCGAAGCTCATGATGAGCGGTTGGTACGGGAATGGGAGTCCCTTGGATTGGAAAGTGTTGCGAGAGGCGAGTCTAGCGTGGCTCGGTTGAACTGGATTGAAGTGCAAAACGACTTGTCCGATCGTATTCGGGAAGCGACTCGATTAGATGTGGAGTTTCAACCTTTTGTGTTGGAGGCTCAAATGGGCGAGAGCAGCACCTGGGAGATGATCGGGGGAATCTTGAGAAAGGATGGAAGGGTTTGTGTACCGCAGTTTGGCAATCTCCGTGAGGAGTTGATGTTCGAGGCTCACTTCTCAAAGTACTTCATTCACCCAGGCAGTACAAAGATGTACTTGGATATGAAGAAATCCTTTTGGTGGCCGGGGTTGAAGCGAGATGTGGCTTTGTATGTGAGTCGTTGCCAAACATGTGCCTTGGTGAAGGCCGAATGTCAGAAACCGGGTGGGTTCCTGAAGCCCCTTCCAATTCCTGAATGGAAATTTGAGGACATCTCCATGGACTTTGTGCATGGTTTGCCTAGATCGCAGCATGGGAATGATGCTATTTGGGTGATCGTGGATCGCCTAACCAAGGTGGCTCACTTCATCCCGAACCGGAAAGAGGACAGCGTGGAGAAGCTGGTGGAGTTGTATGTTCGCAACATTGTGCGACTGCACGGAATTCCTAAGAGCATAGTCAGTGATCGCGATGGACGGTTTACGTCCAAGGACTGGAGACTGGTTCAGAAGAACTTGGGCACGAAGCTAAAGTTTAGTACGGCGTTCCATCCTCAAACTGATGGGCAAACGGAGAGAACGAACCGTACTATGGAGGATATGTTGAGGATGTGCGTTCTTGATTTTGGCAAGAGGTGGGAGGATCACCTCTTCATGGTAGAATTTGCGTACAACAACAGTTTTCAAGCTAGCATAAAGATGGCGCCATACGAAGCTTTGTATGGGAGGCGGTGTCGAACGCCAATGTCTTGGGCAGAGGCGGGAGACACCAAACTTCTGGGAAAGGATGCGGTAGTTGACGCTTGTGAGATGGTACGGACCATCCAAGAGCGTATGAAGGTGGCACAAGACAGGCAAGCGAAATATTTTAATGCTCGTCACCGGAAGTTAGAATTTGCAGTTGGTGATTGGGTTTATCTGAAGGTCAAGCCGTTCAAAGGCGTCTCGCGGATTCGCCGACTCAAGAAGTTGAGTCCAAGGTTTTTGGGGCCTTTTGAAATTGTTGAGCGGATAGGAGAAGCAGCCTATCGGTTGGCATTGTCCGCAGATTTGAGTGGATTACATGACGTCTTCCATGTCTCCGTGTTGAGGAAAGCCTTGGTGGAGGCTAGCGTGGTGATTGAGCCGGCATCGGTGCCGATTGAGGAAGACTTGAGGACGCGAGTCCTTCCAATCGCTATAGAAGATTCAGAGATTCGGCAGTTGCGGAATAAAGAAGTTAAACTTGTGAAAGTTCGTTGGGACAACTGCGGTCGTGAGGAGTTCTCGTGGGAGCGAGAACAGGCCATGCTAGAAGACTATCCAGAACTATTTTTGTCAGGTACAATTTAAGTTTTGTACCCTTTTGTTTTGTAATTTCGGGACGAAATTCAGTTAAGTGGGGAGAGTTGTAACACCCCAGTTTTTGCAAGAGGTTCAATCTGCTGTTCTGGAAAATTTTTGGGTTCTGGCAGGAGGCACACGGCCTGCGACACGGGCGTGTCGCAGGGCGTGTCGAGGCCGTGTCGACACTCGGCCCAAGTGTCGACACTTTGTGCTCGACAGAGTGTCGAGAGTGAGGCACACGGCCTGCGACACGGGCGTGTCGCAGGGCGTGTCGAGGTCGTGTCGACACTCGGCCCAAGTGTCGACACTTTGTGCTCGACAGAGTGTCGAGAGTGAGGCACACGGCCTGCGACACGGCGTGTCGCAGGGCGTGTCGAGGCCGTGTCGACACTCGGCCCAAGTGTCGACACTTTGTGCTCGACAGAGTGTCGAGAGTGGGGCACACGGCCTGCGACACGGGCGTGTCGCAGGGCGTGTCGAGGCCGTGTCGACACTCGGCCCAAGTGTCGACACTTTTGCTCGACAGTGTGTCGAGACTGGGGCACACGGCGTGGGACACGGGCGTGTCCCAGGCCGTGTCACCTCTCGGGTTGGTGTTGGGGCCGTGTCGTTGGAGCTACACGGCAGGCCACACGGCCGTGTCACTGGGGACACGGGCGTGTCGGATTGAACACGGGCGTGTCGGATGCCCGTGTCTGATTCCAGGCGCGTCGATTTGAGACGGCGAATGAGGCACACGGCCCTGGACACGGGCGTGTGCCAGGCCGTGTTCGGCCCAGATCTTTTATTTTCCAGGCGAATCGCAGCCAGTCTTTTTCTGGTTTTGGGATCTAACGGTTCAGGCCATCTCCTGGACAGTTAAGTCCGACCCTAGGGTTACAGATCCTCATTTCTTTCAAGTTCTCTCTTTCTTAGATCTTGAGAAAACCTAGAGCAAGGAGGAAGAAGAAGAACTCTTGGGCTGTAGGAAGGGTGTCGGAGCTCCGAATCGCGAGCCGAGTCCGGATCCGTGAAGCTTGGAGCATTGCGAAGTGTTCCATCCAGCTATTTTTGCCATGGCAAGGAAGAGGAGTCGGAAGGTAACGACATCTCTCCTCTCGGTCTTTAGGATGCACGTTTTAGCATCATCTAGTTTTCTTTTCTCTAATTTTTGGGCACCAAACTCTCAATGAGAGGGGTTTTGGCTTGCCAAGTTTCAAGAGGAACTTCCGGTCGATTGAGTCCGTCCCCGGCATATTTTGCATTAGAGATCCGCTTCGCTAGTGGATTAGGCATGGTGGGTGAAGCCGTAGTCGCGACCGTTAGTCCGACACGGTGATGTTGCATACGAACTTAGGGATTCGTAGAGGTTTCCGATGCGGCAAGATGCCGTTTGTGTTGTGGTGGTGATTGTCCCGTTTGCTTGAAAAGAGTACATGTAGTCGAACCCGGACAAGGTTAGCTCCTCGTGGTGGTAGATGGTTTCCTTGACAAGGTTAGCTCCAAATGAGAATGGAGATGGTTTCCTTGGTGGACAAGGTTAGCTCCGCACGAGTTGGAGATGTTTTCCTTGGTGCGCGGGAACGCTGCGGTACAAAGAGGGATTGCGATGTGTTTAGTCTTGGTTGTGTTGTGCCAAGGCGTGGCTATGTCTCCGTGGTCGGCTGGCTATCCCGTGACACGTGCGTCATGTGTGGAGAGTGTCCCGGCGAGACTAGTCCCCTTCTGTGAGACTGACGAGAATGCCAAGCTTGGGGCAAGCCCGGGCAAAGAGGCCATGAGCGGGTGGGGTCCAGCAAGGCTTCTTAGAATCGGTCAGTCTGTGGTTGTTGGAATCCTGACATGAGACGTCAGAGCTTGCAGGCAAGCCCGGGGCTAAGCCCACGAGCGGGTGGGGCCTTGGCAAGATTTCCATGTGGCGGCCTGTGCGCCGTGTGAGGGAGTTGTGTCTCCCTCAATGTTTGCGGCTTTATGCCAATTGGGGAAATGTGAGTACCCAAATGTTGTGATGTTGTGCTAGATGCATACGGTTTAGGGTACCTTGGGTGAAGCCCGGTGTTGCATTCATGTTGCATAATAGGCCCTTTCTTTATATGCTCAACCAGTAGAGAACATGTTTGTTGATTGAGACATCCAAGCCTGTTTTAATGTTTTTCTATTTATAGAAATTTATATTGCATATGAAGTGCTGACTTGCAGGTTGGAGGGTTCCCCGGGGTCCGTTAGGGGCGGCCGGGAGGAGATGTGTTGTTACACAGTTTGAGGTCAGCCTTTGCTGACCCACGTTACTAATAATTTTTACAGGACAAGGATCGCACGCAGGAGCTAGCACGCCGGCCAAAAAGGCCTAAGCCCATGAAGTGTTTTCTCTTTTGTAGCACTACTTTGATGATGTATGTTTGAGACTATTTTTGTCCGGCTTGCATGTCGAGGTAGACTAGGAGTGCTGAGCACATTCATGTTTGATTGTACTGTATACCCCCTTTTGGACATTTGATGTAAGGCCTTAAGGCCATTTGTTTACTCTTTTGGATTAGTGGATAACTTCTAGTTGTGCTTGGTTTTCCGCTGTGTTTGTGCAAGTGTTTTGAGTTTGGGTAGCTATATCAACTTTTAATACTAAAGCTGTGGTGTTCGTATGTTGTGGGCCCCGGCCGGACCCATATTATACGTCTATTACAGGGGAGGTGTTACAATACGTCTGCCTACACAAAGTGAGGGCTCAAACACCGCTAAAGCTCGGTCATCACCACGAGCAGGTAGACAAAGTAGAATAGTGGACAAACAATAAAGCAATGCTCAAAGAACTACCAGAGCTCCACAAACAAAATACGGAGCCGCTACATAAGACAAATGCGCAAAAACACAATAAAGGCAGAACCACTACTCATTTACGTCAATGCATGATCTTCTCGCTCATCCTTGGAGGGATCTCCAGTTATCGGGCTCTGCTACACCACTACGACGCTTTAGCACCACTATGTGAATATGTACATTCAATCTTGCAGATATCTCATACTGTCTCATGTACATTATGCACTGCGTGCATAACACATGTTATGCCCTGCACGCACACTGCGCACACCGTGCACACTGCGCACCACATACGCATTGCACACATTGTGTCATGCACACACTTTGCGTACAATACACACGTCACACATATTGCGCTCTACACATATATGGCACATTCCCACAATTGTGCACTCCACGCCGGTGCACGTTTCGCTCAGCACATGCTTCACGAGCACTACATCAATTATGCACATCGCACCAAGCGCGCAATGCACATTCCACCATTTCCATCTCTGACACATTTTGTCATAAGCACACACCACCACGAGCTAACATTTCACTTGGTGGATAGTTCACCTTCCGCACCACTGCCGAACTAATCAATTCCACCTTGATCACCGCAAGTTATTGCGTACACGACTTAGGAAAAAGTCCCGGCCCTCTATTCGCTTCGGTTCTGAGCTGCAGGGACATGGGGGGAAATGATGCTGCTCTCCTAAAAGCACTAGTCGCACCCCATGAGCGGGATACAGATATCTGAGAAACCCCCACTAACAACGTAACCGTCCGAGTCATAACCTCCACTGTCGTCTCCATTGTCGTTGTCGCACTATAACCACCCGATTTGGGTTGTTCCTTTGTCGCTCAGCCCACACCGACACACAGAGGGTTAGTCTCTCGCTGCCTAATCCAGGAGGCGATTGTGCCGCCAAGCCTTGTCGTCACCCCTAACCAGGGCGGCCTCTCGGTGCACATAAACCATACGACAAGACTGGACGCCCAATTACTGTTGCCGCCCCTAATAGCCTCATATAGCCCTAACCGGGGTGGCAATCCTGCCGCCACCCCCTAATATGGGTGACCTTTTTGCTGCCCGAGATGGATGGCCAATATGGTCGTTTGTCCTCCTATCGCCTCCGCTAATAGGGTGGCCTCCTGTAGCCCTAACTGGGCGGAATCATGTTGCTCGGTCTTGTCGCCGCCCCCCTTACAGGGGAAGCCATTTTGCTGCCCGAGCCGGCGGCCAATATGGCCTCCCATCCTCCTGTCGCCGCCCCTAATAGGGGTGGCCTCCTGCAGCCCTAACCGGGCGGCAATCCTGCCGCCCGGTTCCTGTCGTCTCCCCTATCAGGGGCGGCCTTCTTGCTACTCGAGACGGGCAACCAATATGGCCACTTGTCCTCCTGTTGCCGTAAATGTGAGCCCCCCCCCCCCCCCCCCCCGTCCTTCATATCCTCCCCTAGCGGCGGCGGCGTCCCCCTGTCAGCCTCCTCTGTCTGCTGCCCTCGCAGGGACGCCTCTCCCTTCACGGGAGAAGCAGTTACTTTTCCGGCGAGGGTGGTTATTTTTCGGCCGGGGGCAGTTCTGTCATTCGCATAAATATGGCGATCTGTGTGCTCTAAACGAAGCGTTCTTATTCGACCATCTGGTATTTACCGAGGGAATTTACCAGCTTATCCCTCTCAAATTATATAAATAGGACTCATTCCTATTCATTTTCCATCTCTTCCTCGGCCGAAAATCCTCTTACAGATTTTCTCTCTCCTCACCTCCTCCTACAATCTCTATCTCTCCTCCTCTTCTCTTCCTTGCGCACTCCCATGTGTGCCTCATCCTAGTGCGCCTCTGTGTGCTCTGCCGTCAAGGTCCTCTAAGCGTGCCTTTGTGCGTCGCTCCACTGTCAAGATCGCCCTAGCCCACCTTCGCGCGCTCATCTGCCAAGATCTTCCTATCATGCCTCTGCGAGCTCTGTACCCAAGATCATCCAAGCGTGCCTCCTCCTTGCGCACACCTCTTCCTTGCACGCTCCTGCATGTGTTAGCAAGCGCTCCGGCGCTCTTCGCCAGCAAGCGCTCTGACGCTCTTTGCCAACAAGCGCTCTGTGCGCCCTTCTCCAGCAGGCACCCCGTACGTCCAAGAATAAGCGTTCTAATCACCGACATGACAACCGTACCAGACTTCTCCAAAAGGCAAGCAGAGACAAACCACCGAGGATAAACCGCGCCATATAAGCTTCCAAGATACAAGAGTTGAGACGAGCAAAGCAGGTCGTTCCTGCTTCTGAGGTTCAATGTAAGACTTCAAAGCACAGTAAGTCCATCCCTCGCAGCAGAAGAAGAAGTTCGTAGCTCTGTAAGAAGTGTCCTGTCAGTCTATCACCCTCTGAGCTTCTCTCTCTCTCCCCCAATAATTGTAACGAGAGGCGCTTGTCGCCCTCGAGTTCTTGGAAAATCCTTGTAACATCCCTCAGATCTAGCGGAGGTTTGGTCGGCACAGATCCGGCCACGTGGTTTTTCACCTAGTTGACGGTTTTCCACGTAAAAAAATTGTCTTGTCAGCTTTCCCTCGTTTTGTTACTGTTTGCGCACTCGACCTCTCCCGGGCTAAGGTAGTTCAATTTAATCCGGTCTATCGGAGCCTCGAGCAATCCACAATAGCCCTAAAGAAATTGCACCACCCTCCGGCATAGCTTTCAACTGATGCTCACTTCTTCAAGGTATAACACCCAGCTAGATACCGAAACTCTGATATGCTTGAATACCAAAAAGCATAAAGCACTTGAACTTTCACTGGATGAAGCAAACATAAAATAGCTAGAAAAATATAATGAGAGATATAAGAGTATAAAAAGAAAGATGAGAAAATATTGTGTATATATGTACCATATCTTGAGAGCTATTTATAAACTAAAAGATCAATCTCATCGTTACTAAAATATTAAATATATTAAATTATGATAATTAATAATAAATATTAATTATGTATTATTATTATTATTATTAATGTTTGTAACATCGAATGTCTCATTCTTTGACAGTATAATATATAATATTATATATATTATAGTAGTCATGGGCATAAAGCCCGATCGGGCCGGCTCGGTACCGGGCCCAACGGGCCCGGCTTTTCTCAACCGGCTGAGCCCGGGCTTTTCTGAAACCGGGCTTGGGCCCCTGCCCCGGGAAGGGCCTGATCCGGCCCTTCGGGCCGGGCCGGGCTTTACAATTAGATTTTTTAAAAATTATAATAATTAAATTATATAAAACATTTTAATATACTAAAAAAATTTAATACACTAAAAAAAATCACTCGCATGTCGCATGAAAAAAAATTCAATTTCATTAATATTAAAAAATATTTACATTTTACAATTTACATTAATTGAAAAAAATTTAAAAAATAAAATTTATTATCATTTTTAATTTTAGATAAAAATACAATATTAATTAATTTAACAAAACAAAACAGAAAAATATATTTTTAACTTTGAAGGCAGCTACTAGATGTGCGCTTGTTCTTCAATCATCTTGTAAATTCATCGTGTCCATCACGTCTTTGATCTCCTCTGAGCTATCCTCTAATGTTGTAATGTGCTGCTTCCTCTTCATAGCATCCAAGTAGTCCTTATAGCAGATGCACATTTCCAGAGATTCTTCATTGAGCCGGCTCCTCCGCTCGTTCAAAACTCTGCCACTAAGAGAAATAGCGGACTCTGAAGTTATCGTACTAGCTTGGATTGTTAGTAAATCACGGGTCATAAAGGCAAAAATATGATACATATTAACTTTACCTTTCCACCACTTTAAGAGATCGAAGTTTTCAATCTCCTCCGTGCTCATAAAATCACGGAATTGTGTTTTAGTGTACAATTCTAATTCATTTAAACTACTAGATGCGTGGGTCTTTTTCCTAGCTGCTAATTCTAAAATTTTGCTTTTAAAAGTATCCTTTGTTTTTGGTTGCGATATTTCTTTCCGGGGCCGGGAGCCGTATAAGTTATCATAATAATTTTAACACTCGATAAAAAAAAATTAAATTTTATAATAGTAACGTCGTCACAATCATCGAAATTTAAATTTAAATTTAAGTTTGTATTTATTTCTTCTATCAAATTTTCTACGTCGTCTATGCTGAATAACGGATTTAAAGCGGCGGCGCACGAAAACATTGCAGGCATTTCATTATAATATTTTAAAAAAAAATTTCCATTATTTCAATTAATGGAAGTCATCCATCATGTTGTCGATAATAATTAATTTTTGTGCGATGTTTATAAAATTTTCAATAACTAGTGAGTTAGTGGAATAGTACACGCCAGATAAAAAAATTGCCGCCCTATAAAAAAATTTTAATAAATCCATGTAATGTCCTAATACGTCCCAATCGGTATCGTTTAAATCATGACTATTTACCATATTATAATATTTCATAATGAGTGAGTTTTGTTGAAACGCTCTTTTTAACATTTATATATTGAGTTCCATCTAATAGGCATATCAAATTGTGGTTTCAAATATTTTTTACCCGGTGCATTTACAATTTTTTTAAAATCCTACGATCGTTGCCTAAAACTATAAATGACTATAAGCATAAGACGAATTTTTCAATATACGGTTTGCATAACGACTAAGCTATCTTGTACTACTAAATTTAAAACGTGACAAACACAGCGAGTGTGAAAAAACGCATCATTTAACATTGGTTTTAAATCGCGTTTTAGCCAATCAATAGCTATGTTATTGTTAGAGGCGTTATCAAAAGAAATACTCATTATTTTATCTTTTAATTAAATTCGCGCACACATTTCATAATTACATTATATATAGTTTTACCAGTGTGCGGATATTTGAAACCTTCAAAACAAATTACGTGTTTATTTAACTCCCATGAGACGGGATCGATCCAATGACACGTGATACATATGTACGATAATCCTACTTTTATGCTACTACTCCAAATGTCACTCGTTAAACTTATACGACCCTCGAAATTTTCAAAAAAATTTATTAACAAATATTTTGATTCTAAATAAGCTTTAATGGTGTCGCGCCTAAGAGAAGCCCTACTTACATGTTGATATTTGGGCTGAAGACCTCCATGTATGTACTCCGTCGCATCCTCGTTGTTGTAATGGCTGAATAACAACTCACGTTTGATGACATGTTTCATCTACAGGTCCCGTTGGCGAAGTTGATCGTATGTCCAAATTTGTCCTACTCCTGAAATTGGGGTCTGACTGGACTCGGGAGCTTGTTTCGACACGCAAGACTTAAGGTATCTTGATAGTGTCGAGTTGTCGGTAAGGGTCAGCAACTTCTAGCATAATTTGCACCGCGCCTTAAATTCGGCGCCAACTTAAACCTTATTGAATTGCTCTCAAACTGTCGCCTTACGATTGTGCTCCACCACTACAGGCGTACTCTTAGTAGACGACCCAGGCGTTGTGGAGGACGACGTCATGCTGTCGTTGAGGTAGTGAGAGCCTTGGAGAGTGAGAGATTGAGTGAGTTGGAGAGAGAATAGAGAGTGTGAGTGAGAGAGAGAGCTGAGAGAGAGTGAGTGGGAGAGTGAGAGAGAGTTAGAGAGAGGGGGTGCTCGGGTTGGGGATTGGGGAATGAGAGAGAGATAGAGTGAGAGTGAGATAGAGAGTGAGAGAGAGGGGGGCAGGTGGCGGGGGGTTTATAAAAAAATTAAATTTTTTTATAAATAATGAGCCTAGGGCCTAGGCTGGCCAGCCTAGGCCCTAGGCTTTGTACAGCAGTACAGCAGTAGCTGTACTGCTGTACAGCAGCGGCCAGCGGGCAGCTGGCCGCTGCTAACGGCTCTTATTAGAGTCGTTTAATTAACGGCTCTAATAAGAGCCGTTATGCTCTTCTTTTCGGCCGGTCGGGCTTTGCCCGACCCGGCCCCTGCCGGGTATCGGGCCGGGTAGTGGCTCTAAATCTGAGCCCTGTATGGGCCCTGGGCTCGGCCTCGGCCCGGGCCGGGCTTTTGCCGGGCCGGGCTTTTACCGGGCCGGGCTCGGCCGGGCCACTGGGCCCTGTCCTTTTGTACACGACTATATTATAGTTAATTTTATAATTAATATAGTATTTGTTATATATTTAACAAAAATAACATTAAACGTTTATAATATTAAATGAATGTACATGTCATAACTTATAAAAAAATGGTATATATTTATGTTTTCAATTCATATATCATAAATAAAATAAATAACTTTTATTTATAAACATATTAAATAATATATATTTTATTATATGTGAGAGATTAGGATGCTCATATGATTATTTTGAGCTTTTCTCCTTTAAGTGAATAAAAAATTCCAACAATCCCCCCAAAAAGTGAAAAATATCAAATAATATTATATAATAGATTAGTAATAAATAAATAATATTTGCTTCATCCAGTTGTATCTAATGCAATGAGTATAGGTGGAATGATTACCTTGAACCTATATTTAGTATTTATTATCTCAATTGAAGAATATAATGTGCAAGAAACCTTGAATTATATTCTTTTGATCAATAGATAAAATAAGCACACATTAGATTGGTCATTCTTTGGGTTATGGCAGTGGACGCTTTAATGGCCATACACGTCCCTTGATTTTCATGTAGGTTATTAGGGCTCAGTCCAAATCCCAAAGTTACGGCCTCACGAATACCACCACGTAGGTGGTGGCTCAAGAGATATTCCTAACATATATCTCACAAAATTATGCTTTTGGCAACCATTAAGGACTCAGCATCACAAATTATACTGTTACATGTAGCACTTTTCACCATAGGAATGATGAGAGAAAGATACATCTATCTTCTCTTATTTGTGTTCCTTACTTGGCTACATTAACAGCTTTGTTTCTACCACATTGAACCTAATTCATGGGATCTCCAATCACATAGATTGGGTATCCACCATTGGTAGCAATAATATGTGGGCTTAAGACTCATTTCCCTCGATTATTTATTATCTCATTTTGGGACAAACTCTTTGTGAGATCATCAGCCAGATTTAATTTTGACTTTACATATTTTTGTGATATCACATTATTACTTCTTTTGTTTCATAGACTTGTACCTGAATCTCATAAATTTATATATCTTTGAATTAGATATATCAGAATCAATTAAAGCAATTAATAAGCCAAGAGGATTGACTTGTAAATGTGAAATATGACTGTACTTGAAGATTAATATGTGATTTTTTTAAAGGTAGACCACAACACGAGATTCAAAAATAATGTTATTTGAAATTTCATTTACTTGACAATTAGTAATGAAAAACGCATTAGCACTATTATTGGAGACATAACTATAACAACAACATTCAAGCCTTTATCCCACTATAGTGGGGTCGGCTATATGAATCCTTTGTCGCCATTATGCCATATCTTTTGTCATAATCTCACTAATGCCTAAGTACATCATGTCTTTCCTTACAGTTTCATTCCAAGTCTTTATTGGTCTACCCCTCCCTCGTTTAACATGTCTAGTGACTAGACTCTCACAATGCTTAAAGGTGCCTCTAATGGTCTCCTTTGTACGTGTCCAAACCATCTTATACGAGCTTCTCACATCTTCTCTGCAATTGGTGCTAATCTTGTCTTATCCTTGATACTTTCATTCCTAATTTTATACAATCTCGTGTATCCACACATCCACCTAAGCATTCTCATCTCTGCAACTCCCATTTTTTGCTCATGTACACAATTTATAGCCCAACACTCAGAACCATAGAACATCGCGGGTCTAATTGCAGTACTGTAAAACTTGCCCATAAGTTTTAATGGTACTTTACGTTCACATAAGATCCCCGACGCGCCTCTCCACTTCAAGCAACCCGCTTGTATTCTATGTCACATCTTTATCAATACCTCCGTCTTTTTGAACGATCGACCCATGATATTTAAACACTAATTATGAGAAATATCTTGATCACCCAACTTAATAACGAAGTCATTTATCCTTCTTGTACTGCTAAATTTATGCTCCATATACTCCATCTTTGCCCTGCTCAACCTAAAACCCTTCTTTTCTAAAATCTCTCTCCAAGGTTCAAGTTTTGTGTTTACACACTCGCGCGTCTCATCAACTGAAACGATATCATCCGCAAATAATAAACACCAAGGTATTGCTTGTTGGATATGTTTGGTGAGCTTATCTAAGATAAGGGTAAAATGACAAAAGGGCTTAAATCAAAACCTTGATGTAAGCCAACAGTGATAGGAATTCATGTTTAATCCTCCAGATGTCCTCACCATTGTCACTGAATTTGTATACATATCTTTGATTGTGTCAATATATGATATATTTACACCTTTTTTTTCTAAGACTCTCCATAAGATTTCTCTCGGAACTCTATCATAAGCCTTCTCAAGATCAATAAACAACATATACAAATCTTTTTTTCTTTCTCGATAGTTGTCAATGAGTAGCCTCAAGGATGTATAACTTCCATGGTCGACCTCCCTGGCATGAATCCAAATTGATTTTTTGAGTTGTTAGTCTCTCGTCTTAATCTTCCTCTATTACTCGTTCTCATAGTTTCATGGTATGACTTGACAATTTAATTCCTCTATAATTAACATAATTTTGTATATTTTCTTTATTCGTATGCAAAGGTACTAAGATACTTTCTCTCCATTGGTCTGACATCCTCTTTGACTTCAATATCTTATTAAAAAAACATGTAAGTTACAAAATTCCTTCATTTCCTAAATATTTTCATATTTCGATGAGTATATCGTCTGGCCCAACCACTTTTCCATTTTCCAACTTATTTAAAGCATCTTTTACTCTGATACTTGAATTTTACGATAAAACGTTATATTTTTATACTTTTCTAATTTACTTAACTCTTTCGAGTTCAATTTATTGTCTTTTGTTTCATTATAGAGTAGATAAAAGTATCTTTTTATCACTTTTTACTATCCACATCAACCATCAAAATTGTATCTGTTTCATCTTTTATGCATTTTACTTGACTTAATTTTTTTTGTCTTTTTTCTCTAGTTTGAGCAATTTTATATATATCACGATCTCCATCTTTGATATATAGTCACTTATAAAATTATTCATAAGGTTGAGTTCTTGTTTTACTTACTGCTTGTTTAGCTTCTTTTTGACAACTTATCTATTTTTATTTTAGTTTGAGAATAAAAACTTTAGCTAAACACCCTCACACTTTAAGAATCCGAACGTTTGATTTTCTAGACTTAAATAATTTGTTGGTGAAACTCATTTGATTTCCACCTTTGACTTTAATATTTCTTTTTAAATAAATAATTTTTTTTAAAAAAAATTAATAAGTAAATGTAAAAATATTTTTTTTGAAGTAATTTATGAATGTTACAAAATACTTATTTCCACCTCTATACGGTTGAATCACAATCATGAAAAAAAAGTAATTACAATGTGTATATGTTTTATTTATGATCTTAAATTTTTTTAAAAAATTAGAGTGGACACAAATTTTGTATTTAATATTAGACAATCTATTTATCTTAGGTAATAGATCTTCTTTTTTATTTTTCATTGATTTGAAATTTACATGTCCTAATCTGAGATGTCACATATTACTAAGTATCAAAGTAGTAGAACAAACTTGATTTACTACAAAATTCATAATATTTAATTTCAATAAATCATTCAAGATAAATCAGTTCCTTATATAAATATGAATAATGTTTAATAATAATATTTTTGATATAAATGTTTTTAAGAATATAAATGTTTTACTTATATTAATAGCATTTATTACATAAAGATTTACATTTATAATATACGTCTTTATTATATAAAGATTCATATTATATAAATATTTATTAATATACTATATGATAATATTAGCACCAATAAATTTTAGTTTTCAAACCTATTATTTATCTTTTATATATATATATATATATATATATATATATATATATATATATATATATATATATATATATATATATATATATATATATATATATATATATATATATATATATATATATATATATCTAATATTAATAAGCCTCATCCGATTCTCCGTCCGTTTCTCTCTGTCACACCAGCTCTCCGTCCGTCGCCCTGCTGCTCTTCCCCGAACAATCCCGCCGCTTACTGCAGTCGGCGGTCAATCGGCCGTATTTGGCAATTTCTGCTCGGCTGCGACTCGTCACTGCTTCACGCCTCTCCTCGCCACGACGATGCTTCCCCGCTGCTTTTAAACGCTCCCCGCATCTCCCGTAACCCTACTCCCGCTCGCAAGAAAATCCCCGAATCCCTGCTCCTTGCCGACCGCCACCGCATGTCCCTCCTTCCGCTTCTGCCCCAGAAGATAATACGCCCGATTGATTCCATATTGAGCTACCACTTCCGCAACTCCGCCGACTCCCAGCGGATGTTCGCCGTCTCACTTTTGCCGGAGAAGATCATACCCCGCTCCTTCCAAATTGAGGTAACACTTCTTCACCTTCTTCACTTTCCCTCTGCCGCCTTCGCTGAAGTCCATTTACTCCCTACAGCCAGGTTCCTGTAAGCTGCTGCAAACCCGGACTCCTGCCAATTTGAGGTAGTCTTCTTCAAATGTTGCTATCACCTTATCTTCGTTTATGGATTGCATGATTTTTATTCTGAACCGAAATATTGAACTAAATTCTCCCCAGTCACGGTAAATTATGTTAGATCTACGTTTTTTATCTGCCCAAATTGTAGATTTGTATTTTGTTCTGTCGGATTTCCTTCTGGACAAAATTATGTTTATTGTTTCTCAATTCTTTCAAATTTACCATTTTTTTCCTGCTCGATCATGTAATCCTACCCTGGAACGCACGTGTAATCCTACGTATTTCACCTGTTAAACGAAATCAAAAGGAGAAGATTGAAGACAAGTAACAGCTCTTGAGGATCACAAATTTTCAAAGCTTCCTGCATAACTAGGTGCCAGCTCTCATCTTTTTCCCTTCCTTCCGTCCTTCTTTTCTCCACTGCTTTCTTTAATTGGAACTGTTTACTCCTTAAAAATGAAAATCTGAATTACGTACTCCATACTACGTAATTTTTGGAGAAGGGATATTAAAAGTTGGATTCCTCTGTTTCTTCTTCAAATCTGATTTCCAATATTGTGCAGGCATTTCCTGTATTTTGACATATCCAACAAACTCTGTAAGATTACATTGACTTTCTCCTATATCATCTCGCTTCCTACAATATTTGGCGCAACCTATAAATCATAGTCTGTAAGGATCAGACACACTGCGGAGGTTGGACTCAGCACAATATTACGAAAAAATGTAATTGCTTGAAGGTTAATATGTATCACATTTACTTTTATTTATTATCATCCGGGTTGAACAGGCGATTGTAGATTTCATATACATATGACTAAATTCCCAAAATGTTGTTCCCATTGCGTATTGAAATCAAACAATAATTGGATCTCTGCATAAGTTCTTATGAAATAAGTTAAATAAAAAAGGAAATAGTGAGTAAAAATTGTTTATTGGAAAGAGCAAGTAGAACCACATATTGATGATTAATTTAGGATTTTTAATTACGGGTCTGTTGGCACGGTGTTGCTGCTCATGAACGCAGTGGTGTGGTTACGTCGTTCGGAACGACGCAACCTCACCTAAGGAGCTCCATCATTTTTTTTATTGGTGGTGTTTTTAGTGGTTGAATTAAATTATGTAGGGGTGAAACCCATATTCGAGTCGGTCATAGCTAACAGCATCAGGAGGGGGGGTCGAGGCTTATTCTGTGCGCGGCCCGGTTCGCGTTCCGCTGAATTTCGGTAAATGTGCTGGATGGATTAGTTTATACTAATTATTCGCCTTGCTCTAGCCCTGCTCACTTGCTTGCAGCCTAGCTCCTTACGCCGTCATCCCTGCTGTGGTAAGGGGGATAGTCGGGAGAATGCTTTTCTCCTTACTGCTTCTCTCTTACTTATAGAAAGATAGAAGAAGTGGACGACACTGAGTTCTTCCCCCTTTCAGGTAAATATCTTCCCTAATTTCTCTTTGCCTCTTTCTTTCCGCAACTGGGCTTGCGTGCAATACTCAAAGGATGACTGCGCAAGTTGTGAGAGCTTGCGTGCGCCTACCTCCTTCAGAACCAAGCTTTTCTCCTCTTCCAAAGCTCTGGTAACTCCCTCTCTCCCAACAGTTACTTCTGTAATAGTTACAACTACTTGATCCTGCTCTCCAAGAATGGGCATTTCTGTACAGCTACGCCTACTGAAACTGTCGCCTACTCAACGCTTTAACTGTGCAGTATTTTGTTTCTCTGTATTGCTCCCACAGTTTCAGCTGTATAGAGTAGAAATTTCAAATGTTTCAGCCTCTGTTTTTTAAGAACTGAATTTTCTATACATGCATTTTTTGTGCTTTTGCTGTATTTTTGCGCATATGACTGCTCGAGTTACTCTGTCCAACCATGCTATAAAATAAATTTTTATGGACTCCTTGTCACTCAATAATTTGTTCTCTGTACAGAACCGTTGTTGCTATATATGCAACGGTTTTCTTTATAGTAAGAGTTTTAGTTTCGTCTTCGCATAGTCTACGATTCCACCAATATTTGAAGGTTTAGCATGCTTTAAATTTCTGCCATTCTCATTTGTCTTTTACCCCACCACCATAATTCGTTGCTGCATGTACGAGCTATGGCGTAGAGATGAGTGTACTAGGAACAAGAATATGAAGAGAGAACGAACCCTAGCAAATTTACAATAGGTTGCAGTGCATCGGTTTTCTTTATAGTAATAGTAAAGCTTTCGTCTTCGCATAGTCTACGATTCCACCAAGATTTGAGGTTTTACCATGCTTTAAGATTTCTGCCATTCTCATTTCTCTTTTACCCCACCACCATAATTCGTAGGTGCATGTACAAGCTGTGGCGTAGAGATGACGGTACTAGGAACAAGAATATGAAGACAGAACAAACCTTAGCAATTTTACAATAGGTTGCAGTGCAAGGGCTCGAAAAACATCTCACACAAAAACACATGAAGCCACAGGTTAGGTAATTGGTGAAGAAGCCATTGAATTAACAACAAACATAATGGGATAATATGAGCGGAATTACAACACTCATTAAACAAATATTTGGTCAATAGGACAATTGAAAGGGAGAGATTCCCTTAGACTAACAGTGTAACTTTGTAGAAGAAAAATGGCATAACTTCTCACTCGCACCACTGCATGCTCATACTTACATTACATGATCGTAGTAAAAAGCTTCATGCGTCATCCCAACAACTCAGACGATTGGAGAATAGCGTGCAAAAGATCAGTTATTCTAAATTCCTGTGGAGATGAAAGCAGCGGATGTTAGATAAGAATTGCTTAACCTATTAATTTTCTATGACATTTCAATTATATTATTTTGCACTCAATTATATTATTGTTGCAAACTAACATGTGTAAATTTGAATCAAGTGCCCCTCACATACTTTATGAAATGTCACAATGTGATTAAACTTTCCGTGTTAATTTAACTGGATTCATGTTTAGCCATCACTACAACAAAGAGAGGCTACAACGGCGTTTTCCAACAGCTTCTCCTCCTCGCTAGAATAAACCAAGCCTCCTCGACACAACCTCCTGGACAGAGCCTCCTCACTTCGTTGTTGCTCTTCTCTTCGCAGTGCCATTCTATGTTATCAGTTTTTTGCAAAGTCATTCAACATTTTCTATTTTCAATTTTGATCTCAGTTTTCATTTTTTTTTCAATTATGATTTGGGCATTTCAGTTATTGCGCATTTTAGTTAGGGGATCCTTTCTCTCCGTCACGCAGGTGAAATCCCGGAAAACCCCTCGCACCTCTTCGTCCTCTGTCATCGTCATCTTCGTCGCTTAGCCCGCCGCGTGCCACAGCCGCCCTTATGTGCCCGAGTCGTCGTTCACAGCGGTGCAAACCGCTCGCCGCTCTTCCTCACGCCGGTGCAAGGCCTGCGTGAAATCCCTCATGTCGCCCTCCACCGCTTCCTCCTGCCTCGCCCTCCACCGCTTCCTCCTTCCAGCGCAAAGTCCCGATTTCCGGTTTCGTTCTTCTCCAACCTGCGACGTGTCATCGCCCATTGCCGCTCTTCCTCACGAGGTGCAATGCGTCGTCCCTCTTTGCCGCTTCTCCCGCCGCGTGCCAGGTATTTTCTTCAGGTCGCCGCTCACGCCAGGTATTTCCCGAAAAAGCCCTCACCGTTCTTTCCGTCGCTCTCACCGCTGTATACCCGTGTTATCCCCATCCTGCTCGATTCCATCTTTGATTCACTCCTACGGCATCCCGTCGGCCACCATCTTCTCCACTGCAAGAGATCGAATAAGGTTAGCTACTGATCTCCTCCCGACGGCCACCCCATCTTCCTCCTCCTCTCTGCAATTTATTAAGCTCATAAGCGATTTCTAGCCCTCCCTTTTCTCCTGTTCTTCCATGATGAAAGTTGTCGTTTAGCTTTCATGGGCTTGCTGGTTCTGTCTCCCATGACATCATCTCCGGCGATTTGTATTGAAGAGGTGCGCTGGTTCTGAGGTGAGAGGGCAAAGGGTTAGGGTTTTATTGGTGATTTAGGATGGGCTGCAGAGGAAGGGATCTTGCTCGATTAGTTCTTGAATTTTGGATCTTAATTTTCGCTTCAATTTTGGATCCTAATCTTCTTTTTTCAAGCCCGTAAGCAAAACCATTCAATGTATGCAGTTAGTGATTAAGCTTCCCTGTAGAAGAGATAAAAAAATTAAAAAAATAGGGGTGATATATTTTGGTTTTAATAAAAACATTGTGCTGTTACTGAGCTTTCTCTAATTGAATATGTGTTTTCTCTAATTGAATTGTGTGGAAGCAGGGTCCACTTCTATGCGGCCGAAGGCCGCCCGGAGCATCAAGCACGGGCGAAGCCCATGCGCAGGCGGGCAAAGCCCGCCTGATGCGGCCGAAGGCCGCCCGAAGAGCATCGAGCACGGGCGTAGCCCGTGCGAAGATGCTCGTGTGTATATATATATATATATATATATATATATATATATATATATATATATATATATATATATATATATATATATATATATATATGGGCTTGGGAGAGTATACACTCGCGCTATTTTAGAAAATTATAGCGCTAATACGGTATTTCGGGATTTAGATCCCCTAAATGGCTTCATTTGAAAAGTGATCAACATAAAATTGTAGATCTCGATGAGATCTAGAACTTTCTGTTGATCACTTTTTCAAATGAAGCCGTTTAGGCCCCCCGATTTGGGTCCCGAAAAATGCCTCTTCCGCAACCACACGTCGTACAATGTGCGGAAGTGGCATTTTTTGGGCCCAAATCGGGGATCTAAAATGCTTTATTTGAAAACGTAATCAACCTGAAAGTTGTAGATCTCATCGAGATCTGCAAATTTCATGTTGATTACTTTTTCAAATAAGAAAAATTTGTGGTCCAAATCTCAAATTTTGCATTAGCACTATAATTTTCTAAAATAGCTCGAGTTAATACCATCTTTTCAGCATTCGCGCTATATATATGTGTGTGTTAAATTTATGTTGATGATAGTAAATAGAATAAAAATATAATTACATTATTTCAATATACTATGACCATAATTATTATATCACTTAAAAGAAAAAACATTATATTTTAAATATCATATATAATAACGTTAATAATTATATATAATATTGATATTAACTATTGTGCATTAATAAATAAAAAACAATTACATTATATAAATCGAATTTTTATAATTACAAAATTATCATGCACTAATAAACATACTTAATAAATATTCAAATATTTATTTATTTTTGTATTCTTGGACTTTCCAAAAAATACCCAATGACGTGCTCTCACTGATACTTGCCGGTTTGTGGGATGACAACCCAACATATCCTTTCACAAGAGATTAAAATGTGAAAATCAACTTTTTTAGATTGTTAGGAAATATTACTTTTATAATAAATATTATTTTCAATTTTTCTTTAGAAAAAAAATATAATATTTTAATGGAATTTCCTATAATGAAAAAATAGGGATTTAGAAAGACATGAAATTAAATACAATAAAATGTTGAGTAAGGAATGGATCCTAGGTAAGACGTGTGATCAATTCCCTAAAGAAGTTTTATCACCCTCCGACAGAGCTTTCCACCGATGCCTCTTCTACAAGGTACATTATCCGGCTAGATACCGAAACTCCAATATAAACGGACACCGAAGAAGCACAAAGCACCCAAACTTTCACTCGATGGTGGGCAAGCCGTCGATTGTGGTGGGGCGGTCGGGCGGCGGCGGCGGCTGGCCAGTGGCCACGCGGCGGCCTGGCCGCGGCCAGGCCGGCCGCGGCCTAGCGGCTGCGGCATGGGCGTCGGCGGCCCGGCCGGTAGACGTGGCTTGGCAGCCGCTGCCGGGCGCCGGTTGTAACGGCCCGTAGTCCGCCACAATTAACAATTCATCCTATCGATATAGCATAAAACCATATGCAGTATTCATTTCTTCATTATTTTCACAATGAGCACATACATACATATAAGTCCAAAGAAAAGTATGTACATCAAAGTCAAACTACGTATATACATGAGTATTTTCCATTCGTACAACATTTAACCGTTAACAAAGTCTTTGCAAAGTAAGTGCATAAAACGCTAAGCCTACCACAGAAAGAGTGAAGTATATATAGATATATATATAGCGAGAAAAGCCCCCCAAACTAGCTTTAGCGTTGTCCCGTTTGCGATTTGCATGTACCTAAAATATTAACATTTGAAACCATTAGTCTTTCAAGACTAAGCGAGACAATATCTTCTTAACCTGCGATACATGCAATAAGTGAGATATGTATGTATAACAAAATGCATAAAATCTTTACCATAAATGTGAACCAGGTAACATGAGAGCATCATGAAAGAGAGAAAAAAACATATACACTTAAATTTCATGAGTTTCATCATTAGGTACTCTTAGGGGCGAGTGAATCTATATTCATTCATATCCATTTTCCATCATGTTTCCTGTTTTGAGCCGACCTCATAGGGTCATCATGTTCCAAAGCCAGTACAGTCAACCCGCGTTTATGCCTTTCGGCTCGACTGGTTTGGCCATTCAATCTATTCATATCATTCATTCATGTGCATGTCGTTCATCCGCCCGTAATAGAACCTCGTGTCGACACGTTAATATTGACGTAATGGTAAGTTATTTATTTTATAATCCCCTCAGACTCTTTTTCATTCGCCTGTTTGCCTTATATCAAGGCCATACATCTTAGCGAGAATTAGTTGGTTTTTGTTTTCAGTGATACACAAGATATTCATGCTGGAACATGTCATATAAATCACATTTCATCTTTGAAGAACAATGCAAGGAAGTTAACATTCCCGTGTCATGCCCCACGTCATTGTCATTTCTATGTTGGGATGTCATCCTTCACGATAATCTGTTTAGGAATTTTATGTAACAGCCCAAATTTCGGAAACAGGAAATTTTGGGTGACACGGTCTGGGACACGGGCGTGTCACAGGGCGTGTCAGTTGACACGGCCTGCGACACGGGCATGTCGCAGGGCGTGTCGAGGTTGTGTCGACGATCGGCCTTTGTCTCGACGATTTTGCTCTCGACGATGTGTCGAGAGGAGGCACACGACCCAGGACACGGGCGTGTCCAAGGCCGTGTCGTGTGCTCGACGACTTTAACTCGGCAATCGTCGAGTGTCGAGACGTGGGTGTCGAGTGTCGAGAAGTAGCACACGGCCTGTGACACGGGCGTGTCACAGGGCGTGTCAAATCGGGTCGACGAACTCAGCCCGCCGAAGGATTTCGACAGGGCGTGTCTTTGTGCCGTGTCTGGGCACACGGCCTGGGACACGGGCGTGTCACAGGCCGTGTGAAGTCTCGGGATGTTTTGAGATTTTTTTCACCCAGGCACACGGCCACAGACACGGGCGTGTCTGAAGGCGTGTTGGTGACACGGCCCATGACACGGGCGTGTCCCATGGGCGTGTCACTGGTTTGGATAAGTCGGTTGACCACCGCTTGAGGCACACGGCCTGGCACACGGCCGTGTCACAGGCCGTGTCGGGTCAAAATCAGTGATTTTGGCAGAATCGTGGTCGTCCATTCTTTCAGCTGGGATCCAAGGGCTGAAGCTTCTTCTTCTTTTTCCTTAAAGGCCGAAATCAGAGAAGTATTCTCATTTTCTTAGCCTTTATCTTTCTTCATAAGAGAGAGAAAGAGAGAGAGAAAGGAGGAGGAAGAGGAAAAGGGGGCTGCTGGTGGTGGTGGTGCGGTTTACCGACGAGAGTTCCGAAGCCAGTGTTGCGGAGGAAACGCTCTTGCGAGTCTTGCAAGCTAGCTTTGAGTCCATGGCACCGAAGCGGTCGTCAAGGGTAACGACTTTTCTTCCTAGCCATGTGAAGGCTTTCTTTTTGGCATAGCTTTGTGATTTCCCCCACCAAAAGGTGGCTGCTTTTGGAAATCTTTGGGTGGATGCTTGAAATCCCCTTTGTTAGCATATAGATCCAGAAATGGAGTACGGAATAGGCATGCTGTGTGAAGCCCATCTGGACAGGTTGGTCTGGATTGGTGATGTTGCATACGAACCGGAGAAGACTCCGTGATAACGTGTAGTTTGAGGAGTCAACGGGTTATGCCTGCGAAAAGGAGTAGCAGGAAGTACTGGGGTGGTAGCCCAGGAAAATAGCCATGTGATGTTTTTGGGTCCAACCTGTGAATGAGGCACAGGAAGTACTGGTGTGACCAGGAAAGGCCTTTTTGTGATGCTTGATGTTGTAGGGTGTCCACCTGTGAAGAGAGTAACAGGAAATACTGGCATGATAGCTAGGAAAGACCCCTGACATTTGTGCTTGTGCGGTGTCCACCTGTGAAGAGAGTAACAGGAAGTACTTGCGTGCCCAGGAAAGACCCGCTGTTGTTGTGAGACAATGGGTGTAAGACTTATGCCCAGGCTTGAATGCCAAGAACAGGATTTGTGAGACCGACCCGCGCCTTTGATATAGCCGTGAGTACGCTGTACTCGGAGAAGGCAAGGCGATTTGAGCAACGGGGGGTGGAGGATCCGACCTGCGCTATGTTCGTCCGACGTGAGACCAAAAGGTGCGGTCTGTTGGAGCGCATAGCAAGAGTCTTCGGCCTGCGCGTCATGACACAATGGGGGGCTACGGGCCATCCCGGTGTAGGAAGACTAACTCCGGCTGCACGCCATGGAGTAAATGCTCAAGAGATTTACCGTTGGGTTGTGACCCCGATACGGTGGTGGGCAAGAGCTTTGCCAGAACACCAAGAATGTGCCCTGAGTGCACGGACCGTTGGGCCAGGTGGCGAACGGTTGTGATGGCTTGTGTGCGTGAAAGCACATTTGAATGATATAGATCTTGCCATACTTGTGATTTGCTATGCCTGCAGGGAAGAATACCGCTACCCCGAGAGAAGGGGTAGGTTCGTTATAATTTGGTCAGCTGAACGCTGACCGTTGCCTTTGTTTGCCACCGTTGGGTGGATTGTCCTTGTACAGGTGCTGGAGAGCCGAGCGGGACGCATAGAGGTTGATGTTCCTGCTGGTGTTGCTGCGATTGCTGCTAGCCCTCGAAGGCTAAATGTGTTACTGTTGTGTGTTTTCTTTCTTTTGTGGCCGGCCTGCGCGCCAATTTGTTTAGGCTACTGTGTGAAAGCCATGTAAGGCCATAAGGCCAACTCTTTTGACTTGTTGTCAGACATTCCTATATATATAAAATGTGAAGTTTTATGTTTGGACATTCATTAGGAGTTCAAGTAGTTTAGGCTTCCGCTAGAATGCTTGTGATAGGTGCGCTGCGCTACTCTGATATCATCCTGTACCTTCACCGTCTGTTTTGTGGTATATCCTGTGGGGCCCCGGCCGGACCTTCTAGAATATATCATATGAACGGATGGGGTTGTTACATTTTTGGTATCGGTTGTCTTGGTCTTTCCCTCTTGAAGTCGTGGCCGACTTCTTTTGTGGGGTGGCGAGCACGTGTTTGTGCAAACCAAAGTCTACGAATGAACTCCTGAATGTCCATGATAGGAATGCAAACTTGATGTGTTTGAGGAACCTGCGTGTTCTTCTTTTGTGTTGATTGCTTGGGTACGACCGCTAATGTGTGTGTCTTGTCCACCTTTAGGTGACACGAAGTGGAGCTGGGTCGTCTGAGTCCCAGCGTTCTGATGAAAGTACGGCACCAGCCGCGGTGCCTACACCTCCACCGTCTGCGGAGCATGTGCGTTTAGTTGCGGAGGACTTATTTACCATGATCCAAGGCCAGCCCCTTAGGCAGGAGCAAGCGGCTGTGAGGCTAGAACAGGTGGCGGCGAGGCCTGAACCTGTCGTGGTTATGGCTCCTCGAGCAGCTGAGAAGCAGCTAACGCGGTTTATGAGTTTCCATCCGCCTACGTTCTCGGGAGCGGGAACCCCGACGCAGGCTGAGGATTGGCTCTCGCGCGTCAAGCGAGTGATGACGGCGATAGGCACGGCGGAGCATCAGAAAGTGACTTTAGTTACCTTTTTGCTTGAAGGAGAAGCTCGGTTATGGTGGGATGAGATGGAGTTGCATCACTTGGCGGGTCGTCCGTTAACCCAAGTATCGATGGAAGAATTCTCCCGGCTCTTCCTCGCGAAGCACCTTCCTGCGGCTCAGCGGATAGCCATGGAAAATGAATTCCAAAGGTTAACCCAAGGTGATGGCAGTGTTGACGCCTACCTGCATGAATTTACTCGCTTGGGGCGGTATGCGGGTTCGATATTTGCTGATGAACAGAGGAAGACCAACAGGTTCTATGAAGGACTGAGGGACGAGCTGAGGTTCCTTGTGTCAAGTTCTGTGAACCAAGGTTTCCAAGCGTTGGTGGACACCGCGACACGTTAGAAAAGGATATGAAAAGGGTGCAAGGGAAGAGAGCTTTGGCTGTGACGCAACAGGAGTGGAAGGCGCCCCGATCTGGGAAACCATTTTATAAGAAGAGATGGGGCAAGAAGTCCAAGCCTAGTGGACAAGCTCCTTCATCCGTGGCGACGGGAGCAACGTCAGGGGCTACCTCCAAGCCAGATACTCGGGTCTTCTTCAATTGTGGCCGCATGGGGCATATTGCGCGCGATTGTCGGATGCCGCCAAAGAGTGAAAAGAAGGCGGGAGCATCGTATGCGGAAAAAGGAAAGGCGGTGGTGGATTCCTCTGCCTCGCAGGCGCAACCCCGGGTCTACAATCTTGGCCTGCAAGAGGCCATCAAGCAGAGTGACGTGGTCACAGGTATGGGTTTCGTTTTGCACATGCTATTGTTTGTATGCTTAGCTTAGTCCCCCTATGTTTGTGGTTTGTGTGTGTGACATGTTTGTCATAGGCTTTGTAATGATTCGGGACACGCTGGCGCGAGCACTGTTTGATACAGGGGCATCGCATTCTTTTCTGTCTAGTGAGTTTATTACGCGGCTTGGGATACTCAGTCGTGCAAAGACAGATAGCGTCAGAGTGGTGTTGCCGAATGGCTGTTGGATGCTTGCGGATCAAGCTTGCGATGTGGCGGTTCAGTTAGGAAGTCGGGATTTTCGTTTAACCGCATTTGTTTTGCCAATATCGGAATTCGATGTGATTTTTGGGATGGATTGGCTTGCGGAGCAGCATGCTATGATTGATTGCCAGTCCAAAGAAATCACGTTGGGCCAGAATACCGAACAGGAGACAAAGTTCGCGGGTATGCGAGGAGTGGGCGGGACGTTGATGTCTGCACTCCAGGTAGTCAAGGCTGTTCGGAAGGGTGCGGAATGTTACTTTGCACTAATTCAGGCTGTTGAGCCTAAGGCCAATGTGTGTGAGGTTCCGATTGTGGCAGAATTTACAGATGTGTTTCCCACGGATCTCCCTGGGCTACCACCCCAGCGGGAGATTGACTTCACAATTGAGTTGGTGCCGGGTGCGAAACCTGTGGCCCGCTCGCCATATCGCGTTGCGCCTAAAGAGATGGCTGAATTGAAGGTTCAACTCCAAGAAATGTTGGAGCAAGGTTATATACGCCCAAGTATGTCACCTTGGAGCGCGCCTGTGCTTTTTGTAAAGAAGAAAGACGGTGGGTTGCGGTTGTGTATTGATTACCGTGAACTGAATAAGCTGACCGAGAAGAATAAGTATCTGATACCCCTGATTGATGAGTTATTCGATCAGCTGGTGGGCTCGACCGTCTATTCGAAAGTTGGACCTGAAGTCTGGTTACTACCAGTTAAGAATTCGGGAAGGTGACATTCCCAAAACCGCATTTGGAACGCGTTATGGGCACTATGAGTTCACAGTCATGCCATTTGGACTGTGCAATGCGCCCTCGGTGTTTATGGATCTGATGCACCGTATTTTTCGTAAGTACCTGGATCTATTTGTGATTGTGTTCATTGATGACATCCTGGTGTACTCCAAGTCGAAAGCTGAGCATGAGATTCACTTGCGGTTGGTGTTGAACACGTTGAGGCAAAATCAGCTATATGCCAAGTTCTCGAAGTGCGAGTTTTGGCTGTCGTCAGTGGCATTTTTGGGCCATGTGTTGAGTGGAGCGGGCATTGCAGTAGATCCAGCGAAGATAAGGTCCATACAGGAGTGGCCAATCTTGTCTTCCGTGGCCGAGGTCAGGAGTTTTCTTGGACTTGCGGGCTACTATAGACGATTTGTGGAAAACTTCTCGCGGATCGCTTTGCCACTAACCACCTTGACGCGAAAAGATCAGAAGTTCGTTTGGACGCAAGAGTGCGCACGAGCTTTTGACGAGCTAAAGATTCGGTTGACCACGGCGCCGGTGTTGTCTTCGCCCAGTGGAACCGATGGATTTGTGATTTATAGTGATGCCTCAGGGAGCGGCTTAGGCTGCGTTCTTCTGCAGAATGGAAAGGTTATTGCTTATGGCTCACGCCAGCTGAAGGTGCACGAGCGAAATTATCCCGTCCATGATTTGGAACTAGCGGCGGTGATTTTTGCACTCAAGTTGTGGCGACACTACCTTATGGAGTAAAGGTGGAGATCTATACCGATCATAAGAGCCTAAAGTACCTTCTGGAGCAGAAAGACTTGAATATGCGACAACGAAGGTGGTTGGAGTTCCTTGGGGACTACACTTTCGAGATTCACTATACGCCCGGAAAGGGGAACGTTGTCGCGGATGCCTTGAGTCGGCAAGTTCCGGCTAGAGCAAATTGGTTACAAAGGCATGATGAACGTCTTATCCAGGAATTGGAGGCTTTGGAGATCTATTGTGTTGACAAGAATTCATTGCCATTGCATGTTTGAACTGGACTGAGGTGCAATGTGACCTTGCGGACCGAGTTCGACGGGCAACGGAGTTGGATGAAGATCTCTTACGCTATGTGAATGAAGGGCCAGAGGGCAAATTCACCTGGATTGACGGTCTTTTACGAAAAGAGGGCCGTTTGTGCGTCCCGAATGTGGGGAAGTTGAGGGAAGAACTGATGTATGAAGCGCATTATACGAAGTATTCCATTCACCCCGGGAGCACAAAGATGTTCAACGATATGAAGAAACTTTTCTGGTGGCCAGGGCTCAAGAAAGATGTTGCCCTTTATGTCTCTAAATGCCAAACATGTGCGATGGTGAAGGCGGAATGCCAAAAGCCGGGCGGTTATTTGAAGTCACTACCGATCCCAGAGTGGAAATTTGATGATATTTCCATGGATTTTGTGCATGGGTTACCAAGATCGCAGCGAGGAAATGATTCCATTTGGGTGATTGTTGACCGGCTAACGAAAGTAGCACATTTTCTCCCGAACAGGCGGGATGATTCAGTTGAAAGTTTGGCAAAGTTATATGTTGACCAGATTGTGCGGCTTCACGGTGTTCCTCGGAGCATCGTAAGTGATCGAGATGGGCGATTCACGTCAAATGATTGGAGGCTAGTGCACCGACTGTTGGGCACGAAGTTGACTTTCAGTACGGCCTTTCATCCCCAAACGGATGGCCAAACTGAACGTACCAACAGAACAATGGAGGACATGCTCCGAATGTGCGCCCTTGACTTCGGAAAGAGATGGGAAGATCATCTCTATATGGTAGAGTTTGCATATAATAACAGCTACCAGGCGAGCATTGGGATGGCACCATATGAAGCTCTATATGGAAGGAAGTGTTGTACTCCCTTGGCTTGGGTAGAAGCGGGCGAAGCTCGGATTGTTAAACCAAATGAGGTTGAGAAAGCAAACTCAACCATACGTACTATTCGAGAGCGATTGCTTATTGCTCAAGATCGACAAGCGAAGTACTACAACGCCAAGCAACGGAACGTAGAATTTGCGGTTGGCGATTGGGTCTACTTGAAGATCAAGCCATTCAAAGTGTCTCCAGGATTCGACGATTGAAAAAGTTGAGTCCAAGATATTTGGGTCCTTTTGAAGTGGTTGAGCGAGTGGGAGAAGCGGCTTATCGGCTAGCTCTGTCGGCGGACTTGGGTGGGTTACATGATGTCTTTCACATCTCGGTGCTTCGGAAGGCCGTGAAAGATCAGCTCAAGTGATCGCGGATGATCGTGTGCCGGTGGAGTATGGGCTAACAACGAGAGTTAGACCCATTCAGATCGAAGATCGAGCCGAGAAACAGTTGCGGAACAAGACGGTCGGTATGGTAAAAGTCTGATGGGACAACTGCGGCCGTGAAGAGCTGACATGGGAGCGCGAGCAAACCATGCGAACAGAGTTCCCTGAGCTGTTTGTGTAATCTGTAGCAAGAATGTTGTAACATAAACTTTTACATGTGTTGTCACATTTTTCTTGCTGATTCTGTTGCTTTCCTGTCTCTAAATTTCGAGGACGAAATTTCTTGTAGGAGGGGAGGATTGTAACAGCCCAAATTTCGGAAACAGGAAATTTTGGGTGACACGGCCTGGGACACGGGCGTGTCGCAGGGCGTGTCAGTTGACACGGCCTGCGACACGGGCGTGTCGCAGGGCGTGTCGAGGTTGTGTCGACGATCGGCCTTTGTCTCGACGATTTTGCTCTCGACGATGTATCGAGAGGAGGCACACGGCCCAGGACACGGGCGTGTCCAAGGCCGTGTCGTGTGCTCGACGACTTTAACTCGGCGATCGTCGAGTGTCGAGACGTGGGTGTCGAGTGTCGAGAAGTAGCACACGGCCTGTGACACGGGCGTGTCACAGGGCGTGTCAAATCGGGTCGACGAACTCAGCCCGCCGAAGGATTTCGACAGGGCGTGTCTTTGTGCCGTGTCTGGGCACACGGCCTGGGACACGGGCGTGTCACAGGCCGTGTGAAGTCTCGGGATGTTTTGGGATTTTTTTCACCCAGGCACACGGCCACAGACACGGGCGTGTCTGAAGGCGTGTTGGTGACACGGCCCATGACACGGGCGTGTCCCATGGGCGTGTCACTAGTTTGGATAAGTCGGTTGACCACCGCTTAAGGCACACAGCCTGGCACACGGCTGTGTCACAGGCCGTGTCGGGTCAAAATCAGTGATTTTGGCAGAATCGTGGCCGTCCATTCTTTCAGCTGGGATCCAAGGGCTGAAGCTTCTTCTTCTTTTTCCTTAAAGGCCGAAATCAGAGAAGTATTCTCATTTTCTTAGCCTTTATCTTTCTTCATAAGAGAGAGAAAGAGAGAGAGAAAGGAGGAGGAAGAGGAAAAGGGGGCTGCTGCTGGTGGTGCTGCGGTTTACCGACGAGAGTTCCGAAGCCAGCGTTGCGGAGGAACGCTCTTGCGAGTCTTGCAAGCTAGCTTTGAGTCCATGGCACCGAAGCGGTCGTCAAGGGTAACGACTTTTCTTCCTAGCCATGTGAAGGCTTTCTTTTTGGCATAACTTTGTGATTTCCCCCACCAAGAGGTGGCTGCTTTTGGAAATCTTTGGGTGGATGCTTGAAATCCCCTTTGTTAGCATATAGATCCGGAAATGGAGTACGGAATAGGCATGCTGTGTGAAGCCCATCTGGACAGGTTGGTCTGGATTGGTGATGTTGCATACGAACCGGAGAAGACTCCGTGATAACGTGTAGTTTGAGGAGTCAACGGGTTATGCCTGCGAAAAGGAGTAGCAGGAAGTACTGGGGTGGTAGCCCAGGAAAATAGCCATGTGATGTTTTTGGGTCCAACCTGTGAATGAGGCACAGGAAGTACTGGTGTGACCAGGAAAGGCCTTTTTGTGATGTTTGATGTCGTAGGTGTCCACCTGTGAAGAGAGTAACAGGAAATACTTGCATGATAGCTAGGAAAGACCCCTGACATTTGTGTTTGTGCGGTGTCCACTTGTGAAGAGAGTAACAGGAAGTACTGGCGTGCCCAGGAAAGACCCGCTGTTGTTGTGAGACAATGGGTGTAAGACTTATGACCAGGCTTGAATGCCAAGAACAGGATTGGTGAGACCGACCCGCGCCTTTGATATAGCCGTGAGTACGCTGTACTCGGAGAAGGCAAGGCGATTTGAGCAACGGGGGGTGGAGGATCCGACCTGCGCTATGTCCGTCCGACGTGAGACCAAAAGGTGCGGTCTGTTGGAGCGCATAGCAAGAGTCTTCGGCCTGCGCGCCATGACACAATGGGGGGCTACGGGCCATCCCGGTGTAGGAAGACTAACTCCGGCTGCACGCCATGGAGTAAATGCTCAAGAGATTTACCGTTGGGTTGTGACCCCGATACGGTGGTGGGCAAGAGCTTTGCCAGAACACCAAGAATGTGCCCTGAGTGCACGGACCGTTGGGACGGGTGGCGAAACGGTTGTGATGGCTTGTGTGCGTGAAAGCACATTTGAATGATATAGATCTTGCCATACTTGTGATTTGCTATGCCTGCAGGGAAGAATACCGCTGCCCCGAGAGAAGGGGTAGGGTCGTTATAATTTGGTCAGCTGAACGCTGACCGTTGCCTTTGTTTGCCACCGTTGGGTGGATTGTCCTTGTACAGGTGCTGGAGAGCCGAGCGGGACGCATAGAGGTTGATGTTCCTGCTGGTGTTGCTGCGATTGCTGCTAGCCCTCGAAGGCTAAATGTGTTACTGTTGTGTGTTTTCTTTCTTTTGTGGTCGGCCTGCGCGCCAATTTGTTTAGGCTACTATGTGAAAGCCATGTAAGGCCATAAGGCCAACTCTTTTGACTTGTTGTCAGACATTCCTATATATATAAAATGTGGAGTTTTATGTTTGGACATTCATTAGGAGTTCAAAAAGTTTAGGCTTCCGCTAGAATGCTTGTGATAGGTGCGCTGCGCTACTCTGATATCATCATGTACCTTCACCGTCTATTTTGTGGTATATCCTGTGGGGCCCGGCCGGACCTTCTAGAATATATCATATGAACGGATGGGGTTGTTACATTTTATCATTAAGGGTCATTTGATCGGGGTTGCATCTTGCTATAGTAATGACATTAACATGTAAGGGTTGACTAGACCTGTTGTCTAAGGAGGAAACCAAGAACATGAAACTACTTAGAAGAAGAGAAAGAAAGGGAGTACGCAAACAGTGACACCATCTTCCCGGGCATACCCATCAGTATGAAAAAAAACTAAAAGTCCCCTAACTGGAACCATACTCTTCGTACATAACCAAGAACCGGCCTTGAGACAATGAAATTAACCGCCAGCTAAGTTACACAAAACTCCCAACTAATCAATATAAAACAAGCATCAGGAAGCCCAAAAACAAGCCCCCCCCCCCCCCCAAACTACAAGGGGCAAACAGTAATCATCAGATAAACAAGAACCAGAATCACCTCTCGCCCCCTGAACCTCACATAGAAACATGCACAGGTAGCTGTTGATGTTGTAAACAGTTTTAGCCATTCAAACACCGGCCAAACTAACATCAAACAGCCCTCTTTCCTGAGCTTATATCCAGAATAACCCAACTCAAGCAATTGAAAACAAGAATAGTGAAGGTAAGAAAGGACTTATAGTGGATCTGAACAAGAAAAACCTATTTACCGGCTCAGCACAAAGTACTGTGTGAAGATCTGCGCACGGCTTCAAATCAAAACCACCCGAGCGCAAGCACTTCCAGTTTAGGCAAACAATCAACCCACACTTCAATTCCAACAGCAGATTGAAAGAACGAAAGTGTGTTGAGGAAAAGTGAAAGGGGTTAAGCAACCCTAGCGTGAAATTCTCTGACAAAACTTCCGGCGTTATGAGGTGAAGAAGAAAAAAAAACTGATAGGGATCAATATGCATTCATATCACCGCTTCATTTATTCCACCGCCTCACCTAATTAGAGTTTAACTCTAATAGCCCATCTCAACAGTGTTCCACAAATGGTTTTAACAAAGCAATAGGCGCATGACCGACCCAAACATCCCCCAGCCACTTCTTGCTATATAAACATAAAACGATGACGAAAAACAATATACCCACATAAAGCTTAACTAAAGAAGTATGCCACCGAGATAACTAAGCGCCACAAAGTTCAATATAATGTATATGTAAGGCGATGCTAACTCAACACTGATTTTATTTATTTTATCATCATAGGGGATACTTAATAAGTTCACGCATAAATTACGTACCAAAATATGCCGAATGTCACAATTCTTCCTTCCTTAGACATTTTCGTCCTCGAAAATGTTAAACTGTATGCTCGTGAAACAGTAGAGGGAAAAGTTCGCACATTGTGTCTTCCCGTTCCCATGTCGCTTCCTCTCGCGGGTGGCCCTTCCACCATACCTGCACAAAGTTCACATCCCGGTTGCGTAATTTCTTGCGTCGCTGATCAATAATCTGGTATGGTTTCGTCGGGCTTGACAGATCATCTTCAATTTGTATATTCTCAGTTGGGACGATAGTCTTAGGATCCCGGACATATTTACGAAGTGCTGATACATGAAAAACATCATGTAAGCGTTGTAAGTCCTCTGATAATGCCAAGCGGTACGCGACTTCGCCCACTCTTTCAATAACAGGGAATGGTCCTATATAACGTGGACTTAATTTTCCAAGACGTCGAAGTCGTGTAACTCCTTTAAATGGTTTAATCTTTAAACACACGAGATCACCAACTTGAAACTCCACGAGGCGATGTTTTGCATTATAGTATTTTTGTTGTCGATCCTGGGCTACCTTCATTCTTTGTTGGATAAGTACAATTTTCTCGTGTCACTTATCCACTTTCTCTTTATTGTATAACTGTCTTTCCCCGTCTTCAGCCCAACTTAATGGTGTACGACAGCGACGACCATAAATGCTTCAAAAGGTGCCATCTGAATGGAAGACTGATAACTATTATTATAAGCAAACTCAATCATTGCCAAGTATTTCTCCCAGGAGCCTTTTAGATCAAGTACTACCATACGCAAGAGATCCTCTAATAATTGGATAGCTCGCTCTGACTGTCCATGGGGGTGAAACGCAGTACTGAATAGTAATTTCGTTCCCAAACGTTTATGAATCTGTCTCCAGTTTCCCGATGTGAATCGCCCATCACGATCAGATATAATTGTTCGGGGAATTCCATGGAGTTTCACAATAACATCAATATATAATTCATTTAACTTTTCAGGCGGTCCGTCTTGTCGTACGGCTATAAAGTGTGCACTTTTTGTTAATCGATCTATGATAACCCATATACCATCATGACCTAACTTACTACGAGGCAAACCAAAGACGAAGTCCATGGCAATGTCTTCCCACTTCCATTCTGGTATGGGTAACGAGTGTAAATAACCTCCGGGTTTTTGATGTTCAGCCTTTACCACTTGGCAAGTATGACAGGAGGCGATATATGTACTTACATCCTTCTTCAACCTAGGCCACCAGAAGTCTTCTTTTAGATTTTGATACATTTTCGTTCGGCCAGGATGAATTGACAATGGAGTGTTATGCGCTTCATACAAAATATCGTTTCGTAAACTATCTGCATCTGGAACACATAGTCTTTCATTCATCATTAACAACCCATTCTGTTCTGTAAAACTTGTAGATTCCCATGCTTTTACTTTTTCCATCAAAGCCCTCAAAAAGACATCTTTCGGCAAAGCTTCTCAGATTTTATCGTTTAATGTATAACGAATTTGCATTTGACATAATTGATACTGCTTTTCTTCGGTCGTAAAAACTAGAATGATTTCCATCTTCTCAAGTTCATGTATTAACTGTGGGTTATAAATTTTCAAGGCTGCCAATCCAGCAACACTTTTGCGACTTAACGCGTCAGCAACCACATTGGCCTTCCCGGATGATACTGAATATCCACATCATAATCTTTGATAAACTCTAACCAACGTCGCTGGCGCATGTTTAATTCCTTCTGCGTAAAGATGTATTTCAAACTTTTGTGATCGGTGAAAATTTCACATCTTACGCCATACAAATAGTGGCGCCAGATCTTTAAAGCAAAGATAACTGCTGCTAATTCCAGATCGTGAATTGGATAGTTCCTTTCAGCATCCTTTAATTGACGTGACGCATAGGCGATTACCTTCCCATGTTGCATTAATACACAACCCAAACCATTAAACGAAGCGTCACTATAAATTTGAAATCCTTCTGTGCCTGATGGAAGTATTCATACAGGGGCAGTAGTTAATCATTCCTTTAATACTTCAAACATGAGTTGGCAGTTTTCATTCCAGTGAAAAGGAACATTTTTTCGGGTTAACTGTGTTAAAGGCGATGAGATCTTTGAGAAATCTTTGACGAATCTCCGGTAATATCCTGCTAATCCAAGGAAACTTCGTATTTCTGTCACATTTGTGGGTTGTGGCCAGTTGAGGATCGTATCAATTTTGGTAGGATCTACTGATAAACCGTGTTCCGTAATTACATGTCCCAAAAACGACACTTCCTTTAACCAAAACTGGCATTTCAAAAATTTCGCATATAGTTGGTTGTCCTTCAATCGCTGTAATGTCAGTTGCAAATGTCGAGTGTGTTCTTTCTCAGATGCTGAATAAATTAGAGTATCATCAATAAACACAATAACAAATTTGTCTATGTAATCCCTGAAAATTCGATTCATCATATCCATGAAGGCTGCAGGAGCATTTGTTAATCCGAATGGCATTACCATAAACTCATAATGCCCATACCTTGTGCTAAAGGCAGTTTTAAAAATATCTTCTTCTTTAATTCGCAGTTGGTGATATCCCGATCTTAAGTCCATTTTTGAAAACACGTTTGAATTTACTAGTTGATCGAAAAGATCATCGATGCGTGGTAGAGGATATTTATTCTTCACAGTTAATTTATTCAGTTCTCGATAGTCCACACATAATCTTAATGTCCCCTCTTTCTTCTTTACAAATAACACGGACGCCCCCCACGGAGATGTGCTAGGACGAATAAAATTTTTCTCAATTAAACCCTGTAATTGACATTTCAACTCCGCTAACTCTTTAGGAGCCATACGATACGGCGTCTTTGCAACTGGTCGCGCTCCTTTTTCCAAGTTAATTTCAAACTCCACTTCTCTTCTAGGAGGGAGCCCTGGCAATTCCTCAGGAAAAAGCTCCTGAAAGTCACATACAACGGGAACAGTGTTAATATCCTTCTTGTTCTCTAACATGCCTTTTATCAACACCAACACCGCTTCACATCCCTTGCGTATTTTCTTTGATGCCTTCATCGCTGATATGAGCAGTTTGTATACTTCGCCCAAACCACGAAACACAACAACGCTTTGGTCTACACAGTGAACTGTAACTTCCTTTCGCTTACAATCAATTATTGCAGCATGTTGAATTAGCCAATCCATTCCCAGTATCATATCAAATTCAGTAAGTGGTAAAACCACTAAATCCACTGTAAAGGGTTTATCATTTAACTCAAACGAAACTACAATTCGTTGTTGCGTGGAGAGTACTTGCTTATTTGGTAGCGTGACATGCAGAATATCCCATGTGAAATAGGGTTTTTCCGCAATAATACCCAATATAGTTGAAGAAAGAAACGAATGGCTAGCACCAGTATCAAATAAAACTTTCATCAATTTGCCGCAAACATAAAGCATACCTGTCACCACCGTGTCATCTGCCTTCGCCTCTTGCTGATTCAAATTAAACACACGAGGCTGTACATGACGTTCTTCCACTGTCGTTCCACCAGGGGCTGAAGTGGAGGCAAGAGATTCACTTTCTCTAGAAATACCCATCTGATACATTTTGGGGCCCTGCTGAGCTGGGAACCTCCTGGAAATGTTTTTTCCTTCCTTCCTCTTTGGGCATTCTCGTTGATGATGTCCAGGCTGATGGCACAAATAACATACATTACTTCCAGCTAAACACTGCCCCTTATGGTTTCTCCCACACTTTCCACACTTTTGCTCCTGTACTTGCGATTGCCCTACACTGCGACTCTCTGTCGGACGAGGTCGCTTTCCAGAATCACCAGACTTCCAAGACATACCAGATTTAGTTGAGGACTCCTTACTTTGAGTCCACTACAACCTTTTTTTTCCAAACTCCCTTCTTCGTTGAGTCTTCTCAGCATCGATTTCCATCAAACGAGCTTTCTGAACTAATGCTCCATAGTCTCGAATTTCAAGGGGCACCAAAATTGACTGGATACTATCCCGCAATCCTTCCTGAAACCTGCGACACCTTTCTGTTTCATGCGGCACAAACGCTTCGGCATAGAATGCCAGATTGGCAAACTCTGTCTCGTACTCAAGGACGGAGCGGGGACCCGGTACTAAACGTAGGAACTTATCCTGTAACAGTTTCTTTTCTGACTCAGGTACAAACCAGCCTGTAAACTCCTGCACAAACGTGGTCCAAGGGATGCTGACTTGTCCTCTACCAGCCAAACGACCACGAACATTGACCCACCATCGTTTAGCCTCCCCTTCAAGGAGAAAAGTAGCTAAGCTCACTTTTCGGTCATCTGGGCAAAGCATCACTTCAAATATTGTCTCGATACGTGAAATCCAGTCCTCTGTCTCCAACGGGGGAAGACCACCTCGAAATATAGGCGGCTTCAACTCTAAAAACTGTTTCAAATCTACATCAAGATGTCTCTGTTGTACTGAGTCCGTCGGCTCTGTAGGAGAAACAACAGGAGGAACATCTCGCACCATCTTAATAGCTTCTGCTAACACACGAGCAAGATCTGTCAATTGCGGTTGGGCCTGTTGTTCAACCGGTGGACGTACAACCTGCTCTATTGGTTCCTGCTGCAGATGTTCTTGGTGTGCCGCGTCACCACCTACTGACATAGTTTCTCGCACCAATGATGAAGAAGCCTAACCAATTTAAACCACAATATAATCAATTAACATGTTTCCGAAAGATGTCAAAGAAATGTTGGACTTGGACGTATGTACACACTCATTGTGGCCAGGCTTTGGGGAAACCTGGCTCTGATACCACTAAATTGTAACGGCCCGTAGTCCGCCACAATTAACAAATTCATCCTATCGATATACCATAAAACCATATGCAGTATTCCTTTCTTCATTATTTTCACAATGAGCACATACAGACATATAAGTCCAAAGAAAAGTATGTACATCAAAGTCAAACTACGTATATACATGAGTATTTTCCATTCGTACAATATTTAACCGTTAACAAAGTCTTTGCAAAGTAAGTGCATAAAACGCTAAGCCTACCACAGAAAGAGTGAAGTATATATAGATATATATAGCGAGAAAAGGCCCCCAAACTAGCTTTAGCGTTGTCCCGTTTGCGATTTGCCTGTACCTAAAATATTAACATTTGAAACCATTAGTCTTTCAAGACTAAGCGAGACAATATCTTCTTAATCATGCGATACATGCAATAAGTGAGATATGTATGTATAACAAAATGCATAATATCTTTACCATAAATGTGAACCAGGTAACATGAGAGCATCATGAAAGAGAGAAAAAAAACATATACACTTAAATTTCATGAGTTTCATCATTAGGTACTCTTAGGGGCGAGTGAATCTATATTCATTCATATCCATTTTCCATCATGTTTCCTGTTTTGAGCCGACCTCATAGGGTCATCATGTTCCAAAGCCAGTACGGTCAACCCGCATTTATGCCTTTCGGCTCGACTGGTTTGGCCATTCAATCTATTCATATCATTCATTCATGTGCATGTCGTTCATTCGCCCGTAATAGAACCTCGTGTCGACACGTTAATATTGACGTAATGGTAAGTTATTTATTTTATAATCCCCTCAGACTCTTTTTCATTCGCCTGTTTGCCTTATATCAAGGCCATACATCTTAGCGAGAATTAGTTGGTTTTTGTTTTCAGTGATACACAAGATATTCATGCTGGCACATGTCATATAAATCACATTCCATCTTTGAAGAACAATGCAAGGAAGTTAACATTCATGAAATAAGTATAAAGTAAAAAAGATAAGTCTCACCAATCCTTTTTCCATTCCCGTGTCATGCCCCACGTCATTGCCATTTCTATGTTGGGATGTCATCCTTCACGATAATCTGTTTAGGAATTTTATCATTAAGGGTCATTTGATCGGGGTTGCATCTTGCTATAGTAATGACATTAACATGTAAGGGTTGACTAGACGTGTTGTCTAAGGAGGAAACCAAGAACATGAAACTACTTAGAAGAAGAGAAAGAAAGGGAGTACGCAAACAGTGACACCATCTTCCCGGGCATACCCATCAGTATGAAAAAAAACTAAAAGTCCCCTAACTGGAACCATACTCTTCATACATAACCAAGAACCGGCCTTGAGACAATGAAATTAACCGCCAGCTAAGTTACACAAAACTCCCAACTAATCAATATAAAACAAGCATCAGGAAGCCCAAAAACAAGCCCCCCAAACTACAAGGGGCAAACAGTAATCATCAGATAAACAAGAACCAGAATCACCTCTCGCCCCCTGAACCTCACATAGAAACATGCACAGGTAGTTGTTGATGTTGTAAACAGTTTTAGCCATTCAAACACCGGCCAAACTAACATCAAACAGCCCTCTTTCCTGAGCTTATATCCAGAATAACCCAACTCAAGCAATTGAAAACAAGAATAGTGAAGGTAAGAAAGGACTTATAGTGGATCTGAACAAGAAAAACCTATTTACCGGCTCAGCACAAAGTACTGTGCGAAGATCTGCGCACGGCTTCAAATCAAAACCACCCGAGCGCAAGCACTTCCAGTTTAGGCAAACAATCAACCCACACTTCAATTCCAACAGCAGATTGAAAGAACGAAAGTGTGTTGAGGAAAAGTGAAAGGGGTTAAGCAACCCTAGCGTGAAATTCTCTGACAGAACTTCCGGCGTTATGAGGTGAAGAAGAAAAAAAAACTGATAGGGATCAATATGCATTCATATCACCGCTTCATTTATGCCACCGCCTCACCTAATTAGAGTTTAACTCTAATAGCCCAACTCAACAGTGTTCCACAAATGGTTTTAACAAAGCAATAGGCGCATGACCGACCCAAACATCCCCCAGCTACTTCTTGCTATATAAACATAAAACGATGATGAAAAACAATTATACCCACATAAAGCTTAACTAAAGAAGTATGCCACCGAGATAACTAAGCGCCACAAAGTTCAATATAATGTATATTTAAGGCGATGCTAACTCAACACTGATTTTATTTATTTTATCATCATAGGGGATACTTAATAAGTTCACGCATAAATTACGCCAAAATATGCTGAATGTCATACCGGTGGCCTGGCCGGTAGCCGGGGGCCGCGGCCTGGCCGGCGGCGGACTGGCCGGCGGCGTTATGGCTGCGGCGGCCTGGCCAGCGGCCTGGGACTGGCCGGGGGCCGTGGCCAGGCAAGCGGCGGCCCGGACGGCGGTTGCGGCCAGGCAGGCGGCCGGCCGGCCGCGGCCAAGCCGGCGGCGGCCCGGACGGTGGCGGCCAGGCAGGCGACGGCCAGGCAGGCGATGGCCTAGCCAGCAGCGGCCGGGCCGGCCGGCAGCCTGGTCGGCGGCCGCAGTCTGGCTGGCTGCGGCCTGGCCAATGGCGGCTGGGCCGACGGCGGCCCGGCCGGCCGCGGCCTGACCGGTGGCGGGCTGCGGCCTGGCTGGCGGTTTCCCCCCAAAGGGGGCGGTTTTCCCAAGTGAGGGGAGGGAGTGGGGCCCACCCCCCATGTTTCCCTCATTATGGGGAGTTCATGGGAGGTGGGTTGACTAGTCAACCGCAATGATCTCCATTTTGGGGGGAATTATGGAAGAATTCTTCCTATAAATGGTGGTGCAACACATCAATTGCCCCTTAAATCCTTATTGTTGGAGAGTGAAGCGAGCGAGAGAAGAAGGATTTTACTGATGTTATCCTCTTTCCCGCTGTCATGACAACCTCTGGCGAGAAGGTGGAGGCGACAAAGGGCGGTGTTTCAAAGGTACCCGGAGCAAATTTGCTGAAGGACGGTCGGCCGGCAAAGAAGCCAAGCGCGGCTACGCGCACCCAGGCCGCGCGTGCCCATGCTTCGCATGCGTGTGGCAGGCAGTGTGCGCGGCAGGCCGCGCGCGCCCACGCTACGTGCGCTCGCCCGCGCTTAGGTCATGCGCGCTCGCGCCCAGGCCGCGCGTGCTCGCGGCAGACCGCGTGCGCGGCAGGTTGTGCGCGCCCAGGTCGCGCGTGCGGCGGGCCGCGCGTGCCCAGGCCGCACGCACTCAGGTTACGCGGGAGCGGGGCAGGCCGCGCGCACACCGAGCCGTGCGCGTGCGGGTGCGTGCAGGCGGTCCCTCCCTTTACTGTGCGCGTTCTTGCACGTGGGGTGCGTGCTCATTTTTGCGCGCGGCTTCGGACGCATGTGCTTGGATGCGTGACTCCAAGCCTTCGCTTTTTAGGAAAACCTGATCCTTTTGTTCATGTGTTGTGCAGGTCTTGAAACGCTCTTTCGGTCTGATGCGCCTGCGCTCCTCTTTAACCGACAACGGTGTGGAAATTTGGAGGAAGAAATATGGGCTTCCTGCTGATTTCGAGGTGAGGATCCCACGCTCTGAGGAGCGAGTCCAGAATCCTCCTCGTGGCTGGTTGATGATTTGCGAAGTTTTCCTGAGGTCCGGCTTCCGCTTTCCCCCATGTGAGGAGGTAATCGAGATCTTGAAGTTCCGCGGGGTGCCAATTTTCCAATTCATCCCGGTTGGAATTGCTCGAATTATGGGCTTAGTTGCCTTTTTCGCGAGCATGGAGGACAATTTTCCTTGGACCAATTTTGAGATTGGTGCGATGTTCGCTCCGATGTTGGCGAGCGGGTGGAGGTCTATAGCAACAAAAGTTGGTTGGAGTTCGAGGCTCGAAAAGATCGTCGTCATGGAAACACTCTGTTTGGGTATGTTAGGAATTTATGGGATCTTCCCGAGGCTTGGGACACACTGCCCGACCGCTGTCGCCGCGTGAGGGGGAAGGAACGAGAATTTTCTCTTGTGCTTGGGTTTTCAGAGCCCCGTGAACTAGCCAACCGTCTCTTTAATATTTTCATCTACGTGGGGGAGAAGCGCCTGTTGCGGTGTGGTACCTCTTCGGATGCAGTCCAGATCGTTGGGACTTCTCAGGGAGCGGCTGAAAGAGGAAAGTTATGGCGGCCCTTTTGGCGACCTTGATACGGCGGTGGCGGCGGCTCCTTCTGATGACTGTCCTGAGTTGACCCCCGAGGTGCAGATTCTCGCATCCCCAGTTCCTCAAGCGCCTACAGAGGCAGCGGCCCCGCGGATGTCCTCTTCCTTGAGGGCAATGAGTGATGCGGTGAGTGCCTTGACTCATTGTGAAGAATCTTTTCCTCATTTTTTTCATTATTTGGTGCTAACCTTGGCCTTTTTTCTTGTGCAGATAGAGACCAAGGCCCAGATTGCGGTAACCTGGAATGACCATTATGTGAGTTTGAAAGATGGGTATCTTGCTCTTTAGTAGAAGCTCCGGTTTACGTCGAGCTCGCTTGCCTCTTTGAAGGACGAACATGATCGGGACATTGCGTGGTTCCACCGGATCGGGTCGGCGCTGAAATCCGAGCTTGAGGATTCACGTGCAGCCTTGGAGGTGTAGAAAACCCTGGTGGAGAGGACCACCCAGTTGTTGAATCACTCAAAGGAGGAGACTTCGGGCTTGGAGTCCATGTTGCAGGCGGCACGAGAGGAAGCCACCGGACTTGAGACTCAGCTACAGGCGGCAATGCCCCAAGTGGAGATGTTATCTTCTGATAGCCACGTGTCGGAGTTGAAGGCTGCATGACTTGCAGAATACTTGGAATCATTAGACTACATGTGAGGTCGTAGTTTGATTGCAGAGGAGGTTCGTGACGAGATTTGGTCCAAAGAGGTGGAGGCCTAGATGGACGATGTTCATGAGCTAGCGCTCCGGCGTCATGTCTCGAAGGCCCTCCGCCTTGTTAGCAAAATCTTGGGATGTGACACATCCAGCCTCGGCTTCGCAGATGTTTCAGAAGATGAGCATCCTGACTCGGATGACGAGTAGCAGCTTTTATATCTTCGCAGTTGTGCATTTGCATTTTGTATTTTGCCTTTTACTTAGCATTTGTTATTATTGTCCTTAGGCGTTGATTGCCCCTTTTATATTGTTCCAGCTATTTCGTATGACATTATTTTTTATGCCCTCTTAGATATTTTGCTCTCACGGCTCTGGTCCGCAATTTTGTTTGCGCGGCTCTGGTTCGCGGCTTAGTTTGCACGGCTCGGGTCTGCAGCTTTGTCGCGGAATGGGGGTAGGCCCTTGCGAGGTTGCACGAGTCAAGCTCGTGTCTTAGTTTGCCCGTCTCAGGTCTGTGGCTTTCTCCCGAAAGGGGGGGCCCTTGCGAGGTTGCACGAGTCAGGCTCGCGGCTTAGTTTGCACGAGGGCTGCTCGCGGCTTAGTTTGCGCGGGTTGTAATCGCGACTTAGCCGTGAGGGGGGCAGGCCCTTATGGGGAGTTTGCACGAGTGTTGTTCGCGGCTTAGCCGTGAGGGGGCAGGCCCCCATGGGGAGCTTGCGCGAGGGTTGCTCACGGCTTAGTTTGCCAGAGAATGTAAGTACTCAATCCGATCGCCGGAGAATGTGGGTACTCAATCCGGTTGCAATTGCGAGGGGGCGGGACCTGGCGACGACAAGGCGTTGGTTTGCAGTAACGGCGGCGGCCGGCGGCGGCCTGGTCGGCGGCCGAGGTGTGGCCGGCAGTGGCCCGACCTATTAAAATTCAACAAAACCGCAGAGGCCTCCTCGGATACCCTGTTGAAACTCACCAAACCGGCGGAGAACACCCCACTTATATTGTTGAAAGTTTTCCCGGATCGTGGAGTTAGCAGGGGTTAACTCAATAAAGCAGTAACAACCAGCAACACATGCAGCACAAGCTTTTTTATTGCTCAAGAGCAAACTTCTTTACAATGCGAGATAGACATGGCAAGACATACTTCCCCAACACCCAAACCAGGAGAGCAGAGACAGTTACAAAGACAAGAAACAAAAACAAACCGCGCGGACTAATCCACCAAGCCGCCGGTCTACTGCTGTGGAGTCCGCCAGGTCGCCAGACCGCAACCCACGCCGCGCGGACTACCCCTTACTCCAATGCTTAGCTCTTCACTGCCGATCTGCAGGCCGCCTGACCGCGAGGTCGCCTAGCCGCCAGACCGCACAAGCTGAGTCACCGAATGGAACAGTCCGCCTGAAGCAGGAGACTTCCTGAACCCTGAACCAAGTTGCCAAAGAGGAGACCGCCTGGTCGCTATCCGCGACCTGCTGTTTACCGCCTGTTGCTTATCCGCAGAGTCCGCACTATCCCTGACCGTAATCAGAGCCAAGTCCTGGCTTTCCAGCGCTATCCACACAACATGCACAGCACAATCGGGTCAACTCTCAAACCGCGCGGACACCAAAGTCCAGACCGCAGCAACTTATGCGAGCTCAATTACTGTTCACTTACTTCGGTTTTGGTTTCATACTCCTGATGTGACATGGGTCCTATTTATAGGCATGATGATGAGTATGGTCACCACCCTAGCGAAAAGATCATCGCCACATCCTGCAGCAAGAACAAGTGTGTCCGTCAGCCCACGGACACACAATCTAGTTCGCCGCTCCTGTGCAGATAGCCAGTCCGCCCCAGCTTCTCCAAGGCCGGACTCCAATATCCAGCCCGCCTTGCCGCCAGAGGCCAAGCCAGGACCACCATAGCCGGACTCCACAACAGCTATGTCCGCCAACCTGCGGACAAGGCATCAGCCCGCATAACCCGAGCCCGCAGCCTCGCCATCAAGGCACCTGCCGGACTCAGCGGACACCCGGCTTCCGTCCGCACCTCCTGAGTCCATTGCCTCTATCTCCAAGGCACCGCCGGACTCAGCGGACACGCTGATCCAGTCTGCTTACACAGCAAACTCCAATCCGCATTCCTGAGTTCATAACCTCATCACAAGGCTAAACCGAACTCAGCGGACTCCAGCTCCAGTCCGCACGCTCTTGCCCAGACAATCCTCCAGTCCGTATATCCCCAAGCTAGTAATCAAGGCAACAACACTTCTACTTAGGCTTGGCGGACTGAGAAAGCAGCCCGCGCTCCACTGCGTGATCTCCCCGGAACTGAGCCAACCTGGACTTGGTTCAGTACCCACCAAGTCCAGTTCACTGGCCACAAGGGCCAGTCCGCACTTACAAGCGGATACTAGATCTAGCCCGCCATACCGAGCGACCTCCAGCTTCTGTCCGCACTGACCGGCGGTTTCCGCGGCTTCCACTTGCCGCTGCACTAGAAGCAAGACCAAGGCAACTGCCAAACTGGTCTGCCGAGCTCCAGTTCATCAGTCCGCTCCATGTCGGACTCCGCGGATAGGATTTCTATCCGCCCGGTTACTTCCTGGGATCCAATTATCTGCTGAGTATTCGCTGGCCTGACAGACCGCTGCTTGCTGTCCGCGTAGTCTGCGCGAACAGATCGCCCAGGCCGCCACAGAGCAAACCGCCTGCAACATCCTTGCCGACTTAGCAGTCCGCAAACCCTGTCCGCATAGTCCGCGCGGATAGGTTGCTCAAGCCTTCCATTCACCCACTTTCACTTCACAGTTTTCAACACGACCGGCCGCGGCCCGGCCGGCCGTAGGCTGCGGCCTAGCTGGAGGTTTCCCCCCAAAGGGGGAGGTTTTCCCAAGTGAAGGGGAGGGAGTGGGCCCCACCTCCCATGTTTCCCTCATTATGGGGAGTTCATGGGAGGTGGGGTTGACCAGTCAACCCCATGATCTCCATTTGGGGGGGGGAGATTATGGGGGAATTCTTCCTATAAATGGTGGTGCAACCCATCAATTATTATTAATGTTTGTAACATTAAACATTTCATTCTTTGATAATATAATATATAATATTATATATATGTTATAGTTAATTTTATGATAAATATAGTATTATTATTGTTAGGAATGAGATCCATCTTTATAAGTATGGGTGTGCACATAACCACACCCCCATGATCTCCACCCAAAAGTAGTGGGATCATGGGATTGACCGCTCGCGCGATCACCGTGTCCGTTCCCACCGCGCACCGATCCCATCACGCGTAAAGAACCACCACCGCGGACGCCGCCTCGTCAGCGTTGGGTGGTCGGCCTCCTCCCCGGACGCTGGCCGTGAAACATCTCATTTCCTATTAGGCCCCTCTACTTTGATTGGGTTAGGACATGTGGTGGGGGCATGGGTTTAGGCTAAGTTTGAACCATGGAGTTAGGGTGTAGTCGCATGGGACCCACTATAGGGCCCAAGTTAACGCAAGTCAAACTAGCCCAAATTGGGGTCTTAGCTACACATTGGTCCCACCACTATACCCCTAACCCTAATAACAATCTAAGTAAACCATAAGTCATATCATTAAGTCACTTATTGGCCCAAGCTGACCCAAGTCAACCCTAACCTTGATTTGGTCAAACTCACACCTAAAGGTCCAATTAGTCCAAGTGGGGCACCACCATGGCCCAACCCAAGTTGGGTGGAACTATTGGGTCCATGACCATCAAGTGGGGTCAGCCCACTCATCAAGTTGACCAAGTCAACATAAAAGTCAACAAGTCAACCAAAGGGCCTAAATGAAAGAAAGAAGGAACCAAACCCATTCCCAAAGGGCTAAACCCATAAACCAAGGCCCATGACCAGCCCAAGTACACATTTTATAGCCCATACCCTCTAAATTTGGAGGGTAGTGACATGCAAGGGGGCTTTTTGGGGGGGGTTTTGGCAAAAAGGGAAGAGAGAGAAGGGAGGAAAAAGGGGAATGGAGGACACTTGGTCCTCTTTCCCTCTGCCCAAGCATGTGTCTGAGCTCCCAAGCTCATTTCCAGTATCTTTTAGGGCTGGTGGCCACTTGGCAGCAAGGAGGAGCTTCCTATGCCCATGGCCGGCCACCCCCCTTAATCAAATTCCTCACACAACCACTCTCAGTCGAATCCAAGCCCACCATCAGCTTTAGGAGGTTGAAACGAGTGGAGTTCAATACCTGGAGCAAGGAGCTTGCTGGAGAAACGAATAATCAGGCTAGATCGCCGGAGGGATCATCGGGCATGGCACACCACCACCGCACGCGTCGCCAAGCCCGGCTACGGGTTCGTTTCGCCTCACTTTACCCCGTGCTAGCTTTCTAGCTCACTTAGGCGAGCCATCGGGCTCAATTGAGCCCGATACCATGAGTGATTGTGCGCATTTTTCCGAGCTTTTCTTCTAGCTCGGGATCGTCGGATGAGCCGCCTCCGGCAGCCTCACTGCCGGGAAACGCTAGCCACCACCTCAACGGAGGTGGTGACGATAATCGCGGCGGTGGCGCCGGCCTAGGTGGCCGGAATAAGCCAGCAAACTTGGCCCAGGACGACTCAATCTCTGTCGTTGGCTGATGGGGACGATGACCCGATCCCGTCCATTTTATTCCATTTAGATTAATTAATCAGATTATTTATGAATAGTGTATTTTTATCACATTTTTACAGTGATGTTGCATGTTAATTTTATGCCTATTAGATGCATATTTATAGGTATCTATCAACATGAAAAATGTAGGCCTTGACCTTACCTTTAAAATGACACCCTAAAGTCATGATTTGGTATAGTAGAACTCTCTATAGGACCATTCTACCATGACTGGTTCTAGGCTAGGGCAGATCTTAAAATAAATGCCCAAGCCAATCCATAAGTCATCATGATCTGAAATTTTGGTCAATTTTGTTTTAAGGGTAAACCTAGGCTCTGACCTAAAAATGAGAACTTTTTGTCAGACTTTTGCTATAGTATTTGGTGAAATACTAATAATTAAATTAAGTGTATTTTTGGATATGTATGACTCCAAATGGCCCCAAATTTTGGTGGCATATCCATTAGGTAAATTTAAAACCATGGTAAAAAGTTTAGGTCATTTTGACCCATGCATGTTTGGGAAATCCCACATGCATGAGATAGGTACGTTCAAATTTGGGGTGCCTATAGTAAAAATAGAAAAATAGGAATTTAACCCATTTGGACCATTGCATGTCAATGAAACTCTGGACAGAGGCTTATAGGGATGGAATATACCTCCCATGGGAAGTTTGGGATTTTTGGGATCAAAAATCCTATTATTTGAAATTATTGGAAATTATGCCTAGTTAGGAAATAAATTTGAAACTAGGGCAAATGAAGTTATTAAATCCGGAAATTTTGTCACATGCTTCAGAAGGACATAGTTCACCTCTGGAAAAATTAATGGTACTGTTAAATAATGTTAACTTGGAATTTAAGTAGAATTTACCATTTTGCCCATTATGGAAATTAATTAAAATAAGGGAAATTTCTATTTAAATATTATGAAAAAATTTACAGTAGTTTATTTCTATGATTAAATCCCTGTTAAAGTATTTGAGAATTTTGGATGTATCTGTATGCTGAAAACCCTAATAATGGCATTTTGGTAATATTGTTCACATGGATATATGTTAGGTCAAATCACTGTTTGCGATTTTGAAATTCTGTATTTACCTTTATTATATCAACATGTATACTCAGTAATTTTGTTAGAATTTTGGGTTGTGTATTTGATGTACCTTATTTGGAAAGTGATCAAATTGAGATTTTAATATTAAATGGGAATGAAATAGAAATTTGCATGGGAAAATTATGAAACCTGATAGGAAGTGATATTTAACCTCATGAAACACCTAGTAAATTCTTTAGATAGGTTGAACCATTATATGTAGTATATCATGTGCAAGGTGACCCCGGTCACTCAATTAAAAGAGTTAATTTAGGCCCTTAATCCCTTAGAAAAAATAATGAAACCTATGATGGTCAATATCATACGTTATAGCAACCCATGATAAATAATTAGGGGCAGTTGGCCCAAGAGTTTGGAAGACACGTCCATACGAGTCAACATTAGGTCATGAGTGCGCTTGGTAAAAAATAACACATAATTCTAGGACCCTCAGGGGATAAGATTGTCGGTTGAGATGGAATCTATGTTGGGAAGATGAACCCTGGTTGGTGTCTAATAGGTCACTTCTCGGTAATGAGTGGTAGAGTGAAAATACCAAGGATAGTGGCTAGAATGGAGATCGGCGGAAGACCGTCGCTCTCCTGATAACATTCTAAATTACTAGGTTTGTCCCAGAGTAACAATGAGAGTTGGTATGGATCATGGGTAGACATTAATAAAAGTAAATATCCTTGAGAAAGGGAGTTTTGGGCTTCAACCCATCGTAGTTCCTAGTGCCCCCGAGTGCCCTTCATCGGGCATGCCCTAGGCAGTCCTGGGATTAACCCTAAGTTGCTAGGTATAACAAATATTAGACAAGAGTAGTATAATAGACTAAGGCATTGGTGTACATTCTCACCCGTGAATGGTTGAAGGGATTCAGAACTAAGGCATTGATGTACATTCTCGCCCGTAAAGGGTTGGAGGGATTCAGAACTGAGGCATTGATGTGCAATCTCACCCGTGATGGGTTGAAGGGTTTCAGGACGTGTTGGTCCTGCGAGCTGGAGGCTCGGGTTGGAATATCTTGCATGTGCATAAAAAAACTTGTGGAGGGTCATGCGGTATTGGGCCAACCGTCACATCGATGGCAGTACGGTGACTCTGGCGAGGTGTGATGGTTTGAGGGGCCAGTGGATCGTTTTACACTGCGGTCTGGAGGATTATTCCCAAAAACGCACACTCGACCAAAAAGACTGGTTGGTAGCTAACAAATAGTACGCAAAGACTCTAGAGTGCACCTAGGACGTGTATAGAGGCGTATGGGAGGTCTAGGCCTGGTAGTGTGTATACCCGCCTAGGAGTGGAGACGCCCGCTCCACTGCTGTCGTAGCCACAATGGTGGTACCGGAGAGTGATGTTAGCTCCAAAAAGCGGGAATTAAAGGTTTGTGATCACAGAGTCGTGTGTGTGAGTTGCACTTGCATGAATCATAAAACGCATGCATATCATACATTTATAACTAGGTCATACGCACCATAGATCCATATCATATAAATTAGTATGGGCTCTTTTATATGATAAGTTACATTTGGAAACCTTAACATATAAGTTTGTATGGGCATTCATATAAGTTAAGGTACTTCTGTGATGGTAGTTTAGTAGTAGCATATTCTACTTGTCGTTCTTTACTCTGTTTACTTTCAGTACCTTGTTTACTTACAACACCTTACTTATTTATTGTACAGTTCTTCATACCTTACATGTGCTATATATATAGAACTGCTAGAGTAGAAATAGTTGTTACTATACTAACTTGTTAGTATAGCTCCATTATCACCTGCTTCTTGTTATACCCCTTATTGTCCTCCGCTTCGTCCTCCCGCTCTGTGCCTAGGAGTTGCGGGGGCGAGGTGTGGAGGAAACGGCTTAGTCTTTATGACTAACGATCGGTTGTGACCAAATCATTTTAGGTGCTCGAGGAGATGGAGTACCAGCACGACCTGTAGGATGAGGTGGCAGGACGTGAGGAGCTGATACCACCACCACCTACTACTACTACTGCAGTCCGTCATTAGGTGGGATGAGTTTTCTGATGATAGTTTAGCTTCCACTTTGTTGTCGTTTTGAGAGGGAGAGATTTGATTACATGTACCGGGCATACGCCCTTTCTCTTTTGTTGTACTCATTCTGGACTTTATTGTACTTTTATTTTCATTATAGATGATAGTGCTGTGACTTATGGACTAGTTGTTTATACACTGCATTTATGATTCTATTTCTCAATTGGCCAAATAGGTTATATGATCGTACTAGTCGACAGGATCGGCGTCTTGCGGTGTCGACTAACCTGTGAGTTAGTGTCGCCGTAAGGCGGCGGTTCTGGACATAAGACCGGGAGCCTCCTTGGTAAGGGGAGGGGTCTTACAAAGTGGTATCACTTGAACAAATGATCATAAGAGAAGAAGTCCATAGCACCGAGCCACCCCGCTCGAGCATTAGTTTGGGGACAAACTATGCAGCGGAAGCAATGGTGTGCCCATGTGTGAAAAAGTCACATAAAACAGTCCACCTAAGCAATGAGTTAGGCCAATTCTAATATAAACCTTACCTTTATGCAGCCTCCACAGGTCGTCGTACCGCAGAATGTGGTTCTTCCCCCTCCGACTGCCATTCCTTTTATGCAGACAGAGATGGGGCAGACCCTGACAGCCATTCTTGAGGCCTTCAGAGCCCAACAGGTCCTGACACAGCTGCTAAATTCGGGATCGAACTAGCTGAGTGCATTCAAGAGTTTGTCACCGCCTATGTACCATGGGACGGAGAATGCGGTAAAGACCGAGGAATCGCTCGAGGCCATACAGGAGATACTGTCAGGCATCAGCTACCCTATCAGCCAAGCAGTCCCTTTGGCATCGTCTGCACTGGATGCCCACGCAAAGAGGTGGTGGAAGTCCATGCTGGACTCTACCTATGCAGATAGGGCTCTGTCAGATATTTCTTGGAGGAGTTTAGCGAGGCATTCTTGGAGCATTTTGTGTCCACCACGGACCGGGACGAGCTAGAAGAGAGGTTTTTTGACCTCAAACAGGGGACTAGGTCAGTGATCTAGTACTAAAGGGAGTTTTCTCATCTGTCCAGGTTTGCGGGGATACATGATTTGGATGACAGGAGGTATGCAAAGAGATTATACTGGGGCCTTAGAGACGATTTGATACAGGCCCTACTATTCATCTATCATGCCACTTCAGCTCAGATCATAGAGATGACAAAAAAGCTGGAGGCAGACCAGCTGATGGTACAGAGCAGGGGAAAAGAGACCGCTGGATGGGTCGTCCTTTGGGGAGAGTAGTCGGGGCTCACAGAGAGGCAGAGTTGTGAGGCACAAGAGGGGTGGGGGACGCTATCATCCCAACTTCAGACAGGAGCAGAGGCCTCCTGCAGCACTAGATCCTCCACCACTACATACACATGGACAGATGAGGCAGGATGATCGTGGCCAGCGACCGGTAGTTTATTTTGGGTGCCACCAGCCGGGCCACATTAGATTTGAGTGCCCTCATCAGTTTCGTGCCATTTCCTCCTCCACCTCCTCCACCCCCAGTGGCCCCTCCAGTACAGCAGGGTCGAGGCCGAGGACGAGGTCGAGGTCAAGGCCGAGGCCGAGGACCTTTTGGCCGAGGCAGAGGACAAGAGCAGATGTACGCATTAGACCTCGCCGAGCCGAGGAATCCTGTGAACGTCATCACATGTACTTTAAATTGTATTATGAATTTAAAAAAAATCAATATATAGTACCTGACCTTGTAGAATAATAACAATTTGAAACTCAAATCAACCTCAAGCATAGTCTTTATCAGCGGCAAGCCCACACATACACTGTTCGATACAGGTGCTTCGCACTCGTTCGTATCAGAAGCCTTTGTGGAGGGACTGGTTGGCATGGAATGATTCGCGGGCTCGACTATGAGGGTGCGGCTACCTGATGGATCAGAGTTATTATCCTCCGCCAAGTGCAACATGGAGGTAGAAATTGGCGGAAAGACTTTTGAAGCACCTGCAACGATCCTAAGGATGCCATACTTCGACCTGATCCTGGGCATGACATGTTTGCATTGGAACATGCCCAGATCGATTGCCCGTCGAAGATGATCACCTTGAGGCACGGGGACTCCTATGTCATCGTCGAATGTATTAGACTTGTTTCCACCTTTTATTATCATCTGTACAGGCTGTCAAAGCCCACATATAGGGATAGGAAGAATACATTATCTGCTTCGATATGGCGGGAGCATAGGCTTCTATTGTTGACGTCCCGGTGGTTTGGGATTTCTCCGACGTATTTCCGGAGAAATTGCCCGGACTGCCACCAGCCAGGGATACTGACTTCCGCATTCAGTTGGTGCCAGGAGCGAGGCCCGTATCTCGGGCACCGTACAGGATGGCCCCAAATGAGCTAGCGGAGTTCAGGACACATCTACAGGAGCTGGTGGAGTCAGGATTTGTCTGACCGAGCTTATTACCATGGGGAGCACCGGTGTTATTTGTCAAGAAGAAGGACGAGTCACTACGGCTCTGCATCAACTACCGGGAGTTGAACCGGTTGACGGTCTGGAACACATACCCGCTGCCCTGGATCGACGAGCTTTTTGATCAGCTTCAGGTAGCCTTCTGGTTCTCCAAGTTGGATTTGAGATCCGGATACTATCAGCTGCGGATGCAGGAGGAGGACATTCCGAAGACGGCTTTCAGTTCCCGCTATGGATTGTACGAGTTCATGGTGATGCCTTTCGGGCTCACGAATGCTCCTTCTGCATTCATGAGTTTGATGAACTGTGTCTTCGAGCCCTACCTGGATAGATTTGTCATAGTCTTCATCGATCATATTCTGATCTACTTCCGGACACAGGAGGACCACACTCAGCATTTGGCATTGGTTTTGGGGAAGCTAAGAGAGCACCAGATGTATGCTAAGTTCTCCAAGTGTCAGTTCTGGCTGCAAGAGGTGGCATTCTTGGGGCATACTATCAGTGGGGCCGGGGTGGTCGTGGACCCGGCCAAGGTGTATGCAGTTAGAGATTGGCCACGGCCAAAGTCAGCTTTGGATATACGCAGTTTCTGGGACTTGCGGGATATTATCGCAAGTTCGTGGAGGGGTTCTCGAGGATAGCACTCCCCCTCATGTCCTTGACGAAGGAGGCAGCTTTTACTTGGACGGATAAGTGCGAGGCAGCATTTCAAGAGCTAAAGGATAGGCTCACCTCTTCCCCCATCCTTGCACTTCCATGTGGGAAGGAAGGATTTCACATTTATACTGACGCCTCATATCAGGGGATGGGTGTGGTCCTGATGCAGCACGGACATGTCATCGCTTATGCTTTGAGACAGTTGAAGAAGCATGAACAGAACTACCCCGTATATGATTTAGAGCTCGAGGCGGTGGTATTTGCATTGAAGATTTGGAGGCATTACCTATATGGGGTTCATTGTGACATCTTCTCGGATCACAAGAACCTCAAGTATGTTGACACGCAGAAGGACCTGAACCTGCGCCAGAGAAGAGGGCTTGAATTTTTGTACGACTATGATTACACCATGCATTATCATCCGGGGAAGGCGAACACCGTGGCAGATGCCTTGAGTAGGAGAGCCAGCACCTCAGGGAGCCCGGGTGATGTCTATAGAGCTGTTGCAGATGCTAGAGGATATGAACATTTCTGTCGTTTCCAAGTCCGATCCGGATATTTATCGGGAGTACTTGAACTCCCTGATCCTTGAGTGTGATATACGAGAGCGTATCAGGATATAGCAGAGGCTAGATGTAGCTCTAGAGCCGGTATTCAGGGCCCTGAAAGGGGGCATGACGGAGGATTATTCTTTGTGTGATGACCTCGTTCATTTCCGTGGTCGTGTTTATATACCCGCAGGAGGTGGTATCCGGGAGGATATACTCAGGGAGGCACACTGTTATCAGTACTCAGTGCACCCCGGTATCACCAAGATGACAGCGGATCTACGGAAGAGCATGTATTGGACGGGAATGAAGAGGGAGATCATCTACTATATTACACACTGCGAGACATGCCAGCGGGTAAAGGCAGAGTGCAAGAGCCCAGGAGGGTTACTACAGTCACTGTCGATGCCTGAGTGGGAGTTTGAAGATATCATTATGGACTTCGTGCACGGATTGCCTCACTCCCACTCGGGGCACGATTCTATTTGGGTCATTGTCGATAGACTGACCAAGGTGGCCCGGTTTATACCGATCAGGAAGGATAGCTCAGTTGCTGCTTTGGTGAGGTTATTTGTGTAGCAGTTCGTCAGGTACCACGGGGGTCCCCAGGACGATTGTCTCGGATCATGACGGTCGGTTCACTTCTAGGGAGTGGAGAGCGGTGCAGGCGTACTTGGGTTCTCAGCTTGCTTTTAACACCGCTTTCCATCCACAGACCGACGGTCGGACAGAGTGGACCATCAGGACTATGGAGGATCTGCTACGATTGTGTATACTGGATACGAAGAGGACCTGGGAGAGACTATTGTCACTGGTTGAGTTCTCCTACAACAACAGTCACCAGGCGAGCATTGGGATGACACCTTATGAGGCTCTTTACGGGAGGAAGTGTCGGACACCGCTATCTTGGGTTCAGGATGAGGACCCCAGGGCACTTGGATCGGAATACATAGAGGATACAGATGCTCAGATACGACTGATCAGGGACCGGATGTTGGAAGCTCAGAGTAGGCAGGCTAAGTACTACGATGTGCGACATCGAAAGGTGGAGTTCCAGGTGGGGGACAGAGTGTTCTTGAAGATACGTCTGGTGCATGGTGTCTCTCGGGTGCGGAGGCACAAGAAGCTCAGCCCTCGATATATGGGGCCATATTTGATCTTGGAGCGGATCGGCCCCTTGGCTTACAGGCTGGAGCTGCCGCCAGAGTTAGGGGCCTTGCACGACGTATTTCACGTATCCTCGCTACGAAGAGCTCTCCTTCGGCCAGAGCAGTATATTACCACTACAGTAGGCCCGTTAGCACCTGACAGATCAGTTCGTTTAGAGCCTCTCCGGATCGATGATACTGCGGTCTGAGTGCTGCGGAAGAAGAAGGTTCCCCTGGTGAAGGTGTTGTGGTCCAACCATGGACGGGAGGAGCACACCTGGGAGCCGCTGGATCTGATGCTAGAGCGGTACCCGGAGCTTTTTACCTCAGGTAATACTTTAATTTTGTTTATGGTTCTTAAATTCTTATGTTTAGAAAGCCCGTAAACCCGAACTTAAATTTCGGGGACGAAATTGTTTTTTTTTGTTTATTGGGATTTATAACATCTCGTTTCCTATTAGGCCCCTCTACTTAGATTGGGTTAGGATATGTGGTGGGGACATGGGTTTAGGCTAGGTTTAAATCATGGAGTTAGGGTGTAGTCACATGGGACACACTATAGGGCCCAAGTTAACCCAAGTCAAACTAGCCCAAATTGGGGTCCTAGCTACACATTGGTCCCACCACTATACCCCTAACCCTAATAACAATCTAAGTAAACCATAAGCCATATCATTAAGTCACCTATTGGCCCAAGTTGACACAAATCAACCCTAACTTTAATTTGGTCAAACCCACACCTAAAGGTCCAATTAGTCCAAGTGGGGCACCACCATGGCCCAACCCAAGTTGGGTGGAACCATTGGGTCCATGACCATCAAGTGGGGTCAGCCCACTCATCAAGTTGACCAAGTCAACCTAAAAGTTAACAAGTCAACAAAAAGGGCCTGAATGGAGGAAAGAAGGAACCAAACTCATTCCCAAAGGGTTAAGCCCATAAACCAAGGCCCATGACCAGCCCAAGTACACATTTACAGCCCCTACTCTCTGAATTTGGATGGTAGTGACATGCAAGGGGGCTTTTTGGGGGGGTTTTGGCAAAAAGGGAAGAGAGAGAAGGGAGGAAAAAGGGGAATGGAGGACATTTGGTCCTCTTTCCCTCTGCCCAAGCATGTGGCTGAGCTCCCAAGCTCATTTCCAGTAGCTTTTAGGGCTGGTGGCCACTTGGCAGCAAGGAGGAGCTTCCTATGCCCATGGCCGGCCACCCCCCTTAATCAAATTCCTCACACAGTCACTCTCAGTCGAATCCAAGCCCACCATCAGCTTCAGGAGGTTGAAACGAGTGGAGTTCGATACCTGAAGCAAGGAGTTTGCTGGAGAAACGAATAATCGGGCTAGATCGTCGGAGGGATCGTCGGCCATGGCACACCACAACCGCACGTGTCGCCAAGCCCGGCTACAGGTTCGTTTTGCCTTACCTCACCCCGTGCTAGCTTTCTAGCTCACTTAGACGAGACATCGGGCTCAATTGAGCCTGATACCATGAGAGATTGTGCGCATTTTTCCGAGCTTTTCTTCTAGCTCGGGATCACCGGAGGAGCCGCCTCCGACAGCCTCACCGCTGGGAAACACTAGCCACCACCTCAACGGAGGTGTGACGATAATTGCCGGCGGTGGCGCCGGCCTAGGTGGCCTTAAAAAGCCACCAAACTTGGCCCAGGACGGCTCAATCTCATCTGTTGGCTGATGGGGATGATGACCCGATCCCGTCCATTTTATTCCATTTAAATTAATTAATCTGATTATTTATGAATAGTGTAATTTTGTCACACTTTTATAGTAAAGTTGCATGTTAGTTATAGGCCTATTAGAGGCATATTCAGAGGTAGCTGTCAACAAGAAAAATGTAGGCCTTGACCTCACCTTTAACATGACACACTAAAGTGATGATTTGGTAAAGTAGAACTCCCTGTAGAACCATTCTATCATGACTGGTCCTAGGCTAAGGCAGATCTTAAAATAAATGCACAAGTCAAACCATAAGTCATCATGACCTGAAATTTTGGTCAGTCTTGTGTTAAGGGTAAACCTAGGCTCTGACCAAAAATGAGAATTTTTGGTCAGACTTTTGCTATAGTATTTGGTAAGAAACTAATAATTAAATTAAGTATATTTTTTGGAGATGTATGACTCCAAATGGCCCCAAATTTTGGTGGCATGTCCATTAGAGCAATATAAAACCATGGTAAAAATATTAGGTCATTTTGACCCTTGAATGTTTGGGAAATCACACATGCATGAGATAGGTATGTTCAAATTTGGGGTGCCTATAGTAAAAATAGAAAAATGGGAATTTAGCCCATTTGGACCATTGCATTTCCATCAAACTCTGGACAGAGGCTTATAGGGATGGAATATACCTCCCATGGGAAGTTTGGGATCAAAAATCCCATTATTTGGAATTATTGAAAATTATGCCTAGTTAGGAAATAAATTTGAAAGTAGGGCAAATGAAGTTATTAAATCCTAAAAGTATGTCACAAGCTTTATAAGGACATAGTTAACCTCTGGAAAAAATTATGGGATTGTTAAATAATGTTAACTTGGAATTTAAGTAGAATTTACCATTTTGCTCATTATGAAAATTAATTAAAAATAAGGGAAATTACTGTTTAAATATTATGAAAAACTTTACAGTAGTTTATTTCTATGATTAAATCCCTGTTAAATTATTTGATAATTTTTGGATGTCTCTGTATGCTGAAAACCCTAATAATGGCATTTTGGTAATATTATTCATATGGATATATGTTAGGTCAAATCACTATTTAGGATTTTGAAATTCTGTATTTAGCTTTATCATATCATTATGGATACTTAGTAATTTTATTAGAATTTTTGGTTGTGTAGTTGATGTACCTTATTTGGAAAGTGGTCAAATTGAGATTTTAATATTAAATGGGAATGAAATAGAAATTTGTATGGAAAAATTATGAAACCAGATAGACAGTGATATTTAACCTCATGGAACACTTATTAAATTCCTTAGATAGGTTGAACCATTATATGTAGTACATCATGTGCAAGGTGACCCCGGTCACTCAATTAAAAGAGTTAATTTTGGCCCTTAATCCCTTAGAAAAAATAATGAAACCTATGATGGTCAACATCATACGTCATAGCAACCCATGATAAATAATTAGGGACAGTTGGCCCAAGAGTTTGGAAGAAACATCATACAGGTCAACATTAGATCATGTTTGCGCTTAGTAAAAAATAGCACATAATATTAGGACCCTCATGGATAAGATTGTCGGTTGAGATGGAATCTATGTTAGGAAGATGAACCCTGGTTGGTGTCCAATATGTCACTTCTCGATAACGAGTGGTAGAGTGAAAATCCCAAGGATAGTGCCTAGAACGGAGATCGGCGGAAGATCGTCGCTCTCCTGATAACATTCTAAATTAATAGGTTTGTCCTAGAGTAACAATGAGAGTTGGTATGGATCATGGGTAGACATTAATAAAAGTAAATATCCTTGAGAAAGGGAGCTTTGGGCTTCAGCTCATCGTAGTTCCTAATGCCCTCGAGAGCCCTTCACCGGGCATGCCATGGGCAGTCTTGGGATTAACCCTAAGTTGCTAGGTTGACAAACATTAGACAAGAGTAGTCTAATAAGCTAAGGCATTGGTGTACATTCTCACCCGTGAAGGGTTGGAGGGATTCAGAACTAAGTCATTGATGTGCATTCTCACCCGTGAAGGATTGGAGGGATTCAGAACGGAGGCATTGATGTGCAATCTCACCCGTGATGGGTTGGAGGGTTTCAGGACGGGTTGGTCCTGCGAGCTGGAGGCTTGTGTTAAGGAGTCATCATGACCTGAAATTTTGGTCAGTCTTATGTTAAGGGTAAACCTAGACTCTGACCAAAAATGAGAATTTTTGGTTAGACTTTTGCTATAGTATTTGGTAAAAAACTAATAATTAAATTAAGTATATTTTTGGAGATGTATGACTCCAAATGGCCCCAAATTTTGGTGGCATGTCCATTAGGGCAATATAAAACCATGGTAAAAATATCAGGTCATTTTGACCTTGAATGTTTGGGAAATCACACATGCATGAGATAGGTATGTTCAAATTTGGGGTGCCTATAGTAAAAATAGAAAAATGGGAATTTTGCCCATTTGGACCATTGCATGTCCATGAAACTCTGGACAGAGGCTTATAGGGATGGAATATACCTCCCATGGGAAGTTTGGGATTTTTGGGATCAAAAATCCCATTATTTGGAATTATTGGAAATTATGCCTAGTTAGGAAATAAATTTGAAACTAGGGCAAATGAAGTTATTAAATCCTAAAATTATGTCACAAGCTTTATAAGGACATAGTTCACCTCTGGAAAAAATTATGGGACTGTTAAATAATGTTAACTTGGAATTTAAGTAGAATTTATCATTTTATCCATTATGAAAATTAATTAAAAATAAGGGAAATTATTGTTTAAATATTATGAAAAACTTTACAGTACTTTATTTTTGTGATTAAATCCCTGTTAAATTATTTGATAATTTTTGGATGTCTTTGTATACTGAAAACCCTAATAATGGCATTTTGGTAATATTATTCATATGGATATATGTTAGGTCAAATCACTGTTTAGGATTTTGAAATTCTGTATTTAGCTTTATCATATCATTATGGATACTTAGTAATTTTTTTAGAATTTTTGGTTGTGTAGTTGATGTACCTTATTTGGAAAGTGGTCAAATTGAGATTTTAATATTAAATGGGAATGAAATAGAAATTTGTATGGAAAAATTATGAAACCAGATAGACAGTGATATTTAACTCATGGAACACCTAGTAAATTCCTTAGGTAGGTTGAACCATTATATGTATTACATCATGTGCAAGGTGACCCCGGTCACTCAATTAAAAGAGTTAATTTAGACCCTTAATCCGTTACAAAAATAATGAAACCTATGATGGTCAATATCATATGTCATAGCAACCCATGATAAATAATTAGGGAAAGTTGGCCAAAAAGTTTGGAAGAAACGTCATACGGGTCAACATTAGGTCATGGTTGCGCTTAGTAAAAAATAGCACATAATATTAGGACCCTCATGGGATAAGATTGTCGGTTGAGATGGAATCTATGTTGGGAAGATGAACCATGGTTGGTGTCCAATATGTCACTTCTCGATAATGAGTGGTAGAGTGAAAATCCCAAGGATAGTGCCTAGAACGAAGATCGGCGGAAGACCGTCGCTCTCTTGATAACATTCTAAATTAATAGGTTTGTCCTAGAGTAACAATGAGAGTTGGTAAGGATCATGGGTAGACATTAATAAAAGTAAATATCCTTGAGAAAGGGAGTTTTGGGCTTCAGCCCATCGTAGTTCTTAATGCCCCGAGAGCCCTTCACCGGGCATGCCATGGGCAGTCCTGGGATTAACCCTAAGTTGTTAGGTATAACAAACATTAGATAAGAGTAGTCTAATAAGCTAAGGCATTGGTGTACATTCTCACCCGTGAAGGGTTGGAGGGATTCAGAACTAAGGCATTGATGTGCATTCTTACCCGTGAAGGGTTGGAGGGATTCAGAATGGAGGCATTGATGTGCAATCTCACCCGTGATGAGTTGGAGGGTTTCAGTACGGGTTGGTCCTGCGAGCTGGAGGCTCGGGTTGGAATATCTTTCATGTGCATAAAAATAAACTTGTGGCGGGTCATGCAGTACTGGGTCAATCGTCATACCGATGGCAGTACGGTGACTCTGGCGTGGTGCGATGGTTTGAGGGCCCAGTGGATTGTTTTACACTGCGGTCTGGAAGACGATCCCTAAAAATACACACTCGACCAAAAAGAATGGTAGGTAGCCAGCAAATAGTACGCAAAGACTCTAGAGTGCACCTAGGACGTGTATAGATGCGTATGGGAGGTCTAGGCCTGGTAGTGTGTATCCTCACCTAGGAGTGGAGACGTCCGCTCCACTGCTGTCGTAGCCACAATGGTGGTACCAGAGAGTGATGCTAGCTCCAAAAAGCGGGGAACTAAAGGTCTGTGATCACAGAGTCGTGTGTGTGAGTTGCACTTGCATGAATCATAAAACGCATGCATATCATACATTCATAACTAGGTCATACGCACCATAGATCTTTATCATATAAATTAGTATGGGCTCTTTTATATGATAAGTTACATTTGGAAACTTTAACTTATAAGTTTGTATGAGTATTCATATAAGTTAAGGTACTTCTGTGATGGTAGTTTAGTAGTAGCATATTCTACTTGCCGTTTTTTACTCTGTTTACTTTCAGTATCTTGTTTACTTACAGCACCTTACTTATTTATTGTACAGTTCTTCATACCTTACATGTGCTATATATATAGAACTGATAGAGTAGAAATAGTTGTTACTATACTTACTTGTTAGTATAGCTCCACTGTCACCTACTTCTTGTTATACCCTTTGTTGTCCTCCGCTTCGTCCTCCCGCTCGGTGCTTAGGAGTTGTGGGGGCTAGGTCTGGAGGAAACGATTTAGTCTTTATGACTAATGGTCGGTTTTGACCAAATCATTTTAGGAGCTCGAGGAGATGGAGTACCAGCATGACCAGTATGACGAGGTGGAAGGACGTGAGGAGCTGATACCACCACCTACTACTACTACAGCCCGTCGTTAGGTGGGATGAGTTTTCTGAAGATAGTTTAGCTTCCGCTTTGTTGTCGTTTTGAGGGAGAGAGATTTGATTACATGTACAGGGCATAAGCTCGTTCTCTTTTGTTGTACTCATTTTGGACTTTATTGTACTTTCATTTTCATTATAGATGATAGTGCTGTGACTTGTGCACTATCTGTTTATACACTGCATTTATGCTTCTATTTCTCAATTGGCTAAGCAGGTTATATGATCGTACTAGCCGGCAGGATCGGCATCTTGCGGTGTCGACTAACCCGTGGATTAGTGTCACCATAAGGCGTAGGTTCTGGGCATAAGACCGGGAGCCTCTTTGGTAAGGGGAGGGGTCTTACAGGCCGCCCCGTCCTCTCGCCACGTCGGTCGGCCCCCTCAGCCGTCGGCGCATGGTCGAGGGGGCGGCCCCGACAGCCGCCGGCCACGGCCGGGAGAGCGGCTGCACGGGCCAGTCTCCCTCGGCCGCCGGTCGCGGCCGATAGAGCAGCCGCGCAGGCCGTTCTCCCTTGGAGGCCGGCCGCGGCAGAGAAAGAGGTCGCGCGGGCCGCTCTCCCTCGACCGCCGGCCGTGGCCAAGCAAGCAGTCGTGCTGGCCGCGGTCGAGAGAGCGGCCGCACGGGCCGCTCTACCTCGGCCGCCGGCCACTCCCTCGGTCGCGCTGGTGGCCGAGGAAGCGGCCGCGCTGGCTGCTCCTCCTCGGCCTCCGGCGCGACCGAGGGAGTGGCCAAATCGGCCACCCCTCCTCGACCACCGCCAGCGGTCCTCCCCTCGCCGACGAATTCCGCGACAAGTTTGCCGACCGTCCGTAGAGTTCCGTCCCCGCCGTCCGATCGTTCGGGGTCGTCCCTCGCCGTGTAAGTTGCATGTAACCACCCACTAACCACCAGGTTAGTGGGGAAATTTTATTAATAATTTAATAATTTATTTAGGGTGTAAATAGCGGGATTAATTATCATAAATGTGCACCCCTAAACTATAGGAAAAATATTAATTTTGAGTGGTTATTGTGTGCGGATAGCCGCATAACCACCCTCTAGAGTCTACAAAAGGAGCCACAGGCTGTTGGAGCCGAAGGTTCACATATCCTCAGCTCGATAATATCAATTCACATGTTGTATTTGAACACATCTTGTGTTTGGTAGAGTGTGCAGGTTTACAGGTTCATGCAATGCAAGAAGCTCTCCTTTGGCACCTACTGCAGAGCGGTAGTAGTTACCGTCGGGTGGTAGCCTGAATTAAACAGACATGGTGCTCAGGTTTCTACCGCGCCGCACTAGTACTACCGCCCGTGATAGCTCGAGGATTTATTTCAGCCAGGCGCTCGGGAAGCTACCGCGCAAACGCTAACTTTGTACTGCGTCGCGTTAGCCAACTCAACGATCGGCGAGAGGGATTCATCGAGATGTATGGACTACCGCCAGGCGATACCATTCTACCGCGCCGCATTAGCCCACTCAACGATCGTCGATAGAGATGCGTCGAGATGATTGGACTACCTCAGGCGTTACCTTCCTACCGCGTCGCGCTAGCATTGAAAAAGGAAAATATTTGTTTTGAATATTTTTCCAAATTTGCAAGACAGCTGTTAGCATCAAGTGTGTGAACCTACCGTCGGGCGCTAGTCTTACTGTCGGCGGTAGCCTGTTTTTACAAAAATATATAAAAGACATCTTGTTTTCTGGATTCCTAACTAAGATGAAAAGAGACTCGGTTCTTTGATTCCTAGGGTTCAGCCACCTCTTTGTGGTCTGTTCCGCCGTCTTCATTGAAGGAAAAGAAAATCGCCTCCCTCTCGTTCGCCCATGAAGAACTCCGGCGAGCCAAGGACAACAAAGACTACTAAGAGTTGATCGGTTGCGAACACACAAAGATTTCAAGCATCGGTCGCGGATCGCTCAACAGAGGAATCGTCAAGAGGGAGATTCAATCTTAAATCTTTTCATACCTTTGTTGTATTCTTTTCTTTCTCCGTATTCTTGTGGTGATGGAAATCAACATGGGAAGGTCGTCAGAATTCAGGGAGGATTTCTTGAGAAATCATCTCGGGGAAGGGACGTCTAGATCAGGTGATCTAGAGAGGCTCTAAGACACTTCCATGCGTGAAGGTGAAGAGTTGGCTCAATGACCTTTCTTGGAGGGAAAGGGAGAGAGCCAACCGGTCCGGGTAGTGAGTCGATATAGAAAACCAAAAGTCTTTCTTAATTCACCGCCACCGATCTCTGGCATCACGAAGATCAAGTTTTTGTAATCGTTAAAAACAGTTGTTGATTTTGTTTGTATTGAAATTCATTTTCTATTTATTTTTTCTGCGTATAACAATGTGACTGTTAGCTTGTAATTTTCTAAAAGGTGCATAGATCTTCAAGGAGGAATCTGCCCAAGAAAACGAGTTCTGTGACATATCGCCGCGCGTTAGATACCTTACGCCCCATGGTAGCTTCCATAACTAGTTTTCTTGGATCAAAATAATTCAAATTTTTGGTAAACGTTATAAACCTTATTCACCCCCCCCCCCCTAAGATTGAACACTAGATCCAACCAGTGGTATTTTAGGGAGGTTACTTCGATAAAGGCTTAAAAACCTGAAGTAAGATGTTAATGCGGTTCACATATTTCCTGAGGGACAAAGTGTGAGTAGACCACCACTGTTCATGGAGAGTGACTACAGTCACTGGAGAACGTGAATGAAAATTTTTCTGATGACACAAAGCATGGACATGTGGGCCATGATTGAGACAAAATACACTGCACCCACTACCACTGTAGGTAATACTGTCTTAGTCAAACCACACAATAAATAAGATGACGCTGACAAGCTCGGATGTACGAACAATGTCATGACTATGAAATTTTTATTCTGTGCATTGGATAAACCTGAATTTAATAGAATCTGTAACTATGAAACTACATATGATATATGACATCTACTTGAGCTTACTCACGAAGGTACCTTGCAGGTGAAGGAGTTGAAGCTGTCCCGACTCAAATCTAAATACAAACACTTCCGGATGGAGATCCACGAGAAAGTAGATAGTATGTATACACGCTTTACCAAGATTATCAACACCTCTAGATCCCTCAGGAAGAGCTACTCAAATGGAGATCTGGTGAGGAAGATCTTGCGATCTTTGCCTCCTCGCTTCATCCCAAAGGTGACTGTTATTGCTGAATCACATGACATCAGCATCCTGGAGATAAAGAGCATCATTTGAAACTTAAAGACACATGAACTTGAATTAAAGATTCAAGCTGAGGAATATCCCAGGGAGATAAAGAATAAGGAGTCGGCACTAAAGGCTGCAAGGGAGAGAAAGGTTGCTGAAGAATCTAAGGAAGATGACGAAGAAAGCTTCTATGTTTGAGAGTTCAAAAAGTTCATGAAAAATCCTAAAAGGCAGGGAAAATTTAAGAAATTTCTGAAAAAAGGTGCTGAAGAAACCCGGAGGTGGAACAAACTGTAAAAGGAAATGGATAGCGATGATGAGAAGACCCTACCTGAGTGCTATCACTGTCACAAGCCTGGACACATAAAGAGGGAATGTCCAAAACTCCAGAAGGAGGAAAAGGAGACACAAAGCAGGCACAAAGGAAAGAAGAAGGTGCTAAAGGCACAAACTTGGGACGAGAATGGATCTGATGAATCAAGCACCTCAGACTCAAGTAGTGAAGACGAGGCAAATCTGTGCCTCATAGGGAGAAATCAAGATGAATCTGAAGATAAGTCCAGCGTCCAGAGCGACACTGAGGTAACTTTACCCTCCTATAATGAACTTCTTGAGATTTACGAACACTTATGTGATTAAGTTAGATAGTTTTATACTTGAGAAGAAGTTCATTTGAAATGAAAACAAGAGAATGAAAAAGGACTTGGAAAATTTAAAAGGTGAATTAATAAAATATGGAAAAAAAGAAGATTGAATGCCTAGAGTGTCCTCACTCGATGACAACAATCGAAGGGCTAAAAGCAAGTCTCTTAAAGGCATTATTAAAAACGAACAAGCTCATAAATGAAAAGAATGTCATGGATAAAAGACTTCAAATGTCTCTTGCCAAATAAGAATAAGGTAAACAACAGTTCGCCAATCGGTGTGTAATGATAGTCACTGAAAACACCGCCCTAAAGGCGAGGATCCATGATCTTAACTGTGCTATCCAGAAATTTGGAATAGGGCAAAAATCTCTAAATATGTTGTTGGGCGCATAGTGTCATGGATCTGAAAAATTTGGACTAGGATATGTAAGTCCAACACTACCATCGAACGACAATCATAGTCAAGCTAAGACTAAAATGAATTATAAGGAATCACACAATAAGTTCAATAATTTTGAAGGTTATCCCCATCCTCAAGCACGAGTTCTAAGAACACGATAAAGGCAGCATCCACTGCCTATACTTTATGTGCAAACTGTCAAAGGTTTGGTCTGTAACATCCCGCCTTTTATTGGGCCACCAGAGCCTTAGTGGGCCCAATAAAAGTGGCTCGAACCCTACCCATGACCCGGTGGGAAATAACCCTAGGCGGGAAATCGAGCTAGAGAACTCCGAATTGAGTTCTGTCAGTTCCTGTGGCCTCGTATAGTCAATACGAGCGCATCGGAACTCGTTCAGTTGGACTCTGAGGTCATATAGTGGATGTGACCATTCCTCGTAAAACGCAACGAGAGCGAGATTTTGTATATCGAGCTAGAGAACTCCGAATCGAGTTCTATCAGTTCCTATGACCTCATATAGTCAATATGAGCGCATCGGAGCTCGTCGCGTCACAATCCGAGATTGTACGACAAAATTGGATACTTTGACCGTTTAACGCACTACGGCGCGCAAATATCGGACTTTCGTTAAACGGACTCCGATTCAACCCCAGTCAGTGGCGTTAGACTCGTGTGGTCAATACGAAGTCAACGGAAGTCGTCCCGGTGAATTTCGATGACGATTGGTCAACCCGTGGTCAAATCAAGCATAGTTATGCACCGAAAAGCGTGCGCACAACGATTATGACACGACACCCGAACTTTGACCCGACCCCGACGACTTGGACCCACTTTGACTTTGACCAGCAAGGGGGACCCAACCTAGGGTTGACTTGGTCAAACCCTCCTAAAAATCCACTTTTTGGATTTTTTCTCCAAATGAGGGGCTCACCTCCTCTCCAAAGGAGGATGGCCCATGCCCCCTAACTCTCCTTGGGCCCCCAACCAGCAAGAAAGCCTAGGATAGGTGGAGGCCCACCCCACCCTCTTCTCCTCCTTTTCCTCTCTCTTCCCAAAAGGCTCAAGCCCATAATGAGCTTACCATCCATTTCCCCACATGGGGAAAAGAGGAGAGGGCCTCCAGCTGTCCTTGGACAGCTGGAGGGTGGGGATTTAATCCCTCCATAAGGAGGGATTAATCCCACCTTGCCCAAAGGGAGGAAGCTCCCCCTCCCCCTCCCTATAAAAGGACCCCACCCCCTCTCTTTCCCTCACAGCTCTCAGAGCATTCCCCTCCCCCTTCTCCCCCCTCTGCCGGAGCTCAGGTGGCCGGAAAAATCCAAGCCGGAGCTCCTCCTCCCCTCCTCCACCACCTTGAGCCATGTCCGACCAAGCCGGCCCCTCCCGAGCCCACCAAACTCAGGTGGAAGCCTTCTCCCTCCTCCTTCTCCATTTTGGACGTCTTGCATGGCGCTCCCGGCGGCCGGAGCGCCGCCGCCGTCACCCCTCCCCTCCCGTCCATTTTTAAGAAAAAAATGCTCCGGCGGCGGCCGGCGGCGGAAGGCCGCCGGACCACCGCCGGAGGGAGCGCCCACCACCGGCGGGTTGGCCGGCGGTGGAGCCACGGCCGGCCGGTGGCCGGCCGGCGGTGGAGAAGCCCCGTAAGGGCGGCGGGATACGTTACAGCGGGGGGGGGGGAGATCATGAACAGTATTTTCGTTTTATATATATAATATATTATATATATAATATATAATTAATAATTATAATATTTAGAATAAATATTATAATATTATAAAATGGGTTTGATTTTTTTAGAGACTAAAATATGCTCCTAGGTAGAAAGGTTTGAACATGAAAAATGTTCCACTTGTTGAGGACTTGCTCCACAAAAAGTTTGAGAATTTTTGGAGTTGATTTGATAATTGTAAAAGCCCGGATAAACTTTATTTGGCCAAATTAAAGGGCCAAAACTCTTTGAAAAATTATGAAAATTTTTCTATGCTCATTTTATATCCATATAAGGGTTGTATCAAAATTAGAGCTCATGGGGATAAGTTTTGATATTTTTCCCAAAGTATGAAAGCCTAGGACCGCGCTCGATATTATTACGCTCGTTTTCTTCGAAAAATGAAAATTGGAGCGCGCGACTATCCTCTCTAATTTGAATAAGTTTCATATCGACGAGAGTGGCCGAGGCAAGTGACCAAGCTCCGGGTGTTTCGAGATTTCATGAAAACTGTCGAGCGCCTCGACTCTCGGGCGATTTGGGCACGCTCGGAAGATGAGAGTACGAGTGGTGAGTTATGAATTATTCTTGATGAATAATGAGGGTGTAACTCCTGATAAGCCCCGATTCGGTTAAGTCGTGGTTAATAAGATGCAACCAATCCATAATCGGATCTTAATAAAGGGTGTAACCCAAGGAAACCTTATTGAAAACTGAGATGGAATTGAATCTCTCATGAGAACGGAGATAGATAGAACTGAATGTGCCTCCTGGATGGAGATGGAATTGAATCTCTCCTGGATGGAGATGAAACTAAATCTCTCCTGGATGGAGATGGAAATAAATCTCTCCTGGATGGAGATGGAACTGAATCTCTCCTGGATGGAGATGAAACTGAATCTCTCCTGAGAACGGAGATGGAACTGAAGCCTCCTGTATGGAGTGATTGGACTACTAACCATTTTCTTTATGATTATTCCAGTCTTACACTGGTCCAGTTCCTTTATTCTTTTCAGTTCAGTACTTTCATTTTAGTACTACTCCAGTCTCGTACTGGTCAAGCTTATTTCAGTACTTTCATTTCAGTACTACTCCAGTCTCGTACTGGTCAAGCTTATTTCAATACTTTCATTTCAGTACTACTCCAGTTTCGTACTGGTCAAGCTTATTTCAGTACTTTCATTTCAGTACTACTCCAGTTGCGTACTGGTCAAGCTTATCCAGTCTCGTACTGGTCACATTTCATTTCAACACTTCAAATAAGCAGCATAATCACCGCACTTATTCTCATTGCAATTTACTATTATGATCTCGGGTCCTGCTCTGACTAGCAGTTGTTGTTTAGGTTGAGCCTTAGTTGGGGATAACCGGAGTTGAGGTAGTCCTCCAGGTCTAGCCCCAAATAAAGCGCTCCCACTCTCCTTGTCGAAAGTAGAGCAAAGTGCCGATGCCCGAAGTGTAAGCCTAGTAAGGCAGGCCGTCGTAGACCCGATGTTATATTGTTTGCAATTGTTTGATTGATTGTAAATTGCTTGCGGTGAAATGGTGGGGGGTCAGTCCCTTCCGCAGACCGTTCGTACCGGTGCGGCAAGGTTGACGACTCAAGGCGACAGGGAGATGAGTACTACGGGTGACCGGCCGTTATATTCCCCGTCGGGTTTTCCTCCGCTGGTCGGCCAAAATGATTCGCCGGATGTCGCTCACATCCAAGAGTACACAAGGTTGTACGTGAGGGCCTGGGGTTGTGCGGTACGATCACCCCCAGAAGTGGCAGGACTGGCCACTGTCACCGACGGCCACATCGGTGAGGCCCGCAGGGCTCGCTACCCTGCTGGAACAGAAGCGGTCCAAACTATGTCGACATAGGGTTTGTGTGCGCGGCTATGAATGCCTGCGGTTTGTGTGCGCGGCTATGAATGCCTGCGGTTTGTATGTGCGGCTATGAATGCCTGCGGTTTGTGTGCGCGGCTGTGAATGCCTGCGATAGAATTCAAGATATGAAAACCTGTTGTGCTGATGAGCTAGTAGAGCCTTGCTATAACCGTTTTATGTTATTGCTGCTTTTTCCGGTTATACTGCACTCTTTTATAATTGCTCCTAGTTGTTCATATATGAAATGTTGTGATAACCCTCTCTTGCTTCGGCTATTTACTTTTGTTGGGTGGGTGCGTGCTCGTCCCCAGGATGTGGATCCGGGGAGGAGATTTGTTTTCACTTAGCTCTGTGACTAACAGTTATTTGATTAACCATTCACAGGAGGTGGAGCACCGTAGTGACCCGCTGCCGCAGGAGATTACTCCAGCAGCTAGGTCTACTCGAGCAGATGCACCCCCGCCGTCTCCGGTGTTTAGAGACGTGAGTACCGCCGAGCAGTTTAGAAGAGAGAGTGTGTGAGAGACTGATGTAGTACATGTACAGCCCACGGGCTTTTATAAACGCATAAGGCTTCAGCCCTAGAACCTCTGTATTAATATGATATGTTATATATATATGTAGTGGTTTCTTGTTAATGCTTCCGCTATATTCTGATGGGTTGTGAATGTTATGATTCGAACCACTCAAGACGGCCATCTAGTGCTTGAATAGGGTGGATTGTTTCCCCTATAAGCCCTGGGTGGACGTCTTGGGCCAGTAGTACCCCTCCGGCCCGACCCGGGCAAAAGGTTGGGGGGGTACTACAAATGTATCAGAGCGATCACGATTCGTCCTTGTGGAGCAGTCTCAGGATCCCTCCGTCCCTCGCTTCGTTCTAGGTTCGGGACGAACCTTGCAGTGGAAGCCTGGTGGACCCTAGTGTAGAGGCTTAGGGATTCTAGACTGTGCGTTAGTACGCCCATACACCATTGTTTTCCGCTTGGGTTGTCGCTTTTGCAAATTCCCTTACTTTTGCAAAATACTGACACTCTTTCATGTTACTTCTCCAGATACCGGAGTACAGTAACGGGGGATCCTCGTCCAGAGGATACGTTCCAGCCACCCTACCACCAGACCCGGTTGCTCCCGCAGCCGTACCGTTTGCCGAGTCAGATATAGGGCAGACAATGACGACTATACTAGCGACTTTCCGAGATGCCCTGGCACAGCCACCGCGGGAGATGACCGCACCCACAGATCTTCTGACGACTTTTCGAGGACTGAGGCCTCCCCCTTTCAGGGTACAGAGACGGCCATTCAGGTAGAGGAGTGGGTGGAGCGAGTAGAGGAGCTGTTGGTAGGGATGATGTGCCCAGCTGTGGCAGCAGTCTCTTTGGTGGTGACCCTCTTGGAGGGATATGCGAGGGATTGGTGGAGAGCGTCTAGTCACTCTACCTTCCGAGGTCGGCCGATGAGCACGATCCTTTGGGGGGAGTTCTCCGTGGCTCTGCTAGAATTTTTCATCACAGATGCAGACCGAGCCGCGCTGCAAGAGAGGTTCCTGCTCATTCGACAGGGCAACCGCACTGTAGCAGAGTATGAGAGAGAGTTCATACACCTAGCACGCTTCGCCGGGAACCTGGCTGCCTCCGACAGGGATAGGGCTTCTCGTTTCTACCGAGGACTACGAGACGACCTGAGGCAGTCCTTGATTATGCTCTCTCAGGCCACCTTCCACACCATAGCCACCCATGCGGCAGCTCTAGAGTTGGACCAGCAGATGGTGGCTCAGCGGCGCAGAGGTCAAGTAGAGCTTCCTCGAGACCAGAGGCGAGACGTTGGAGTCGCTCCCTATAGACAGGATAGAGAGAGCAGACAGCGACGCCGCAGGCTGCCTTATAGGCGCCCACCAGCACCCCCAGCACCCCCAGCTGCACAGCAAGACAGTAGACCAGCTCCAGCTCCATAGCCCCCACTAGTGGCCCGACGAGATGTTCCCTTCGCAGGGAACTGCTTCTTGTGTCAGCAGCCGGGACATATGAGGGCCTTCTGCCCTCAGGCGATAGGGAGACCAGGACTAGGAGCAGTCCAGGGTGGACAGCCGGCACGGGGACAGGGTCAAAGAGGCCGTAGAGGCCGAGCTGGCAGGAGAGGCCAGCAGGGCTGAGCAGCTCCCCAGGAGGCCTATGCACTGGACCTGCAGCATGGACCAGCCCCTGACGTCGTCATAGGTATATATCTTAGGCGATAGAAGATATCAGATCTTCCACTATTGTTGTATATTTCATATATATATATATATGTATATTAGTTGGATGATATATATCTATATGTTTTCCTATGACGTCAGGAATCTTGTTGGTAGAAGGTCACCCTGCCAAAACCCTTTTTGATACAGGAGCGACTCATTCTTTCGTCTCCCACGATTTCATCGCAACAAAGGGAAATGTTATTCGCTCAACCGGACTGTCTATACGAATCCGTTTACCAGACGGGTCGGATATGACATCCACCGAAAAGTGTTCGTTCCAGGCTACGCTGGGAGAGGTAGAGTTTGAAATCTACGAAACCATCCTAGCTATAACTGGGTTTGACATAATTCTGGGAATGGACTGGCTGGCCGAGCACCAAGCCCAGATAAACTGTTCCACGCGAGAAGTCCGGCTACAGAATCCAAATGGCCAGAGCGTCGCGTTGACAGGTGTGCCATCTGTCTCTCGTATTATCTTGACTTCTACACAGATGGTGAAGTCAGTCCGTCAGAAGGATGTAGTATTCCTTATTTATTTCGAGATGGAAGATAAGACCCAGGTGCTCGCCAAGGTCCCAGTAGTCCGAGACTTTCCAGATATCTTCCCTGAGTCCCTCCCGGGATTGCCACCTCAGCGAGAGGTCGACTTCCAGATCGAGCTCGTGTCCGGAGCACTGCCAGTATCGCGAGCCCCCTACCGGATGGCCCCAAGGGAGCTGACTGAACTAAAGATCCAGCTACAAGAACTAATAGATGCTGGATTCGTCCGTCCAAGTTCCTCGCCCTGGGGAGCCCCGGTACTTTTCGTCAAGAAGAAGGACGGGACTCTGCGACTGTGCATCGACTATAGGGAGCTAAATAAGCTTACTGTACGCAACACGTATCCCCTTCCTAGGATCAACGAACTGTTCGATCAGTTACAAGGTGCTTCGGTATTCTCCAAAATGGACCTGAGGTCCGGCTATTATCAGCTTCGGATCCGAGAGGAAGATATTCCTAAGACTGCCTTCAGCTCCCGACACGGTCTTTACGAGTTCCTAGTGATGCCCTTTGGGCTCACCAACGCTCCCTCCGCCTTCATGGCCCTGATGAATAGAGTCTTCGAACCCTTCTTGGATCACTTTGTCATCGTCTTTATAGACGATATCCTAATCTACTCGAAGACCAAGACGGACCATACCCGGCACCTGTAGATGGTTCTATTAAAGCTCCGGGAGCACTCTCTCTTCGCCAAATTCAGTAAGTGCGAATTTTGGCTAGAAGAAGTTGGATTCTTGGGCCACACGATAAACAAGGAAGGAGTGGCAGTGGACCAAGCCAAGATCCAGGCAGTACAAAATTGGCCGCCACTCAGGACGGCTGCGGATATCCGGAGTTTCCTCGGCCTTGCGGATACTACAGGAAGTTTGTCGAGGGATTTTCCAAGATTGCCCTACCCCTGACTGCTCTCACCAAGAAGGACGTCGTATTTCGATGGACGCCGGAGTGCGAGGCTGCGTTCATCGAACTGAAGAAGCGTCTGACTTCCGCGCCAATCCTTACGATTCCTTCAGGGACCGAGGGATTTCAAATCTACACTGATGCCTCCCTGAAAGAATTGGGAGCAGTCCTAATGCAGCATGGTAAGGTAGTGGCCTACGCTTCGCGGCAATTAAAGCCGCATGAATTAAACTACGCAGCACACGATTTAGAGTTGGGCGCCGTCGTCTTCGCCCTTAAAATCTGGAGGCATTATCTGTACGGAGTAAAATGTGAGATCTTCTCCGACCACAAGAACCTCAAGTATATTTTCACGCAGAAAGAGCTGAATCTCCGGCAGCGCCGATGGTTGGAATTCATATGCGATTACGACTTCACTCTCCAATATCACCCCGGGAAGGCTAATAGATTCGCTGACGCCTTGAGCCGCCAGCTTGCGATAGTCGGGAGTTGGATGGAGCAGATCCCTAAGGAACTTTTCAAGTCTTTGATAGACTTGGAGATTACCCTGGTTGCCCGAAGAGATCCGGAAGAGTACTATTCTCAGCTGTATTGGATGGAGATCCAATGCAATATCCGGGACCGAATACGAGAAGCCCAGAAGATCGGCCCAGAGGTAATGTCGATCATCTGATCTCTGCAAAGAGGGGCACAGGAGGATTATAACTTGCATGATGGGATTCTACAATTCAAGCATCGCATATTTATTCCCGCTACTGGAGGGATTCGTGGGGAAATTCTGCAAGAGGCCCATCAGTCGAGGTACTCGATTCACCCTGGCGTAGTTAAGATGTACGTGGACTTGCGTAGGACCATTTACTGGCCCGGAATGAAGAGATATGTCACCGACTTCGTGGCCCGGTGCCAGACCTGTCAGAAGGTCAAAGCTGAATGCCGCAGTCCAGGAGGCCTATTGCAGCCCCCCGATACCAGAATGGAAGTTCGAAGACATCTCCATGGACTTCGTCCACGGCCTACCTCGATCCCGTGCTGGGAATGACTCAATATGGGTGGTCGTAGATCGACTCACCAAGGTAGCGCGGTTCATTCCAAACCGACAGGGAGACAGAGTAGATATCCTGGCCAGGATGTTCCTAGAACAAGTAGTACGATTTCACGGAGTACCAAAGTCCATCGTGTCTGATCGTGACGGTCGTTTCACATCTAAGGAATGGAGGCGGATGCAGGCATATTTGGGAACCAAGTTGGCCTTCAGCACTGCCTTCCACCCGCAGACAGACGGACAGACGGAGAGGACGAACCGGATGATGGAGGATCTTCTTCGACTGTACATAGTGGAGCACAATGAGTCGTGGGAGCAGCTGTTGCCATTAGTCGAATTTTCGTACAATAACAGCTACCAGACTAGTATTAAGATGGCTCCGTACGAGGCATTGTATGGAAGGCGTTGCCGAACACCGCTGACTTGGGCTCAGGAAGAGGACCCGGAAGCCTTGGGAGTGGCTTACATCGATGACGCTACGGCAGCGATACGGCTGATTCAGGAGCGAATGCGGGAAGCGCAGAGCCGACAGGCTAAGTACTATGATGCGCGACACCGACCGGTGGAGTTCAGCATGGGGGAAATGGTGTTTCTGAAAATAAAACCCATGCATGGTGTCTCCCGGTTGAGGAAGCAGAAAAAGTTAGATCCCCGCTTCTTGGGCCCCTATCCGGTGATAGAGCGTGTTGGCCCGTCGCCTATCGTTTAGCCTTACCCCCAGAGTTGGGGAATCTTCATAATGTGTTTCATGTCTCTTCCTTGAGACGAGTCCTCCGGCAACCAGAGCAGTACCTTCCTACCCCTCCGGCGCAACTACTGTCAGATAGATCCGTCCGGCTCGAACCCGTCAGAGTAATAGATTACAAGGTGAAGACACTACGGAACAAAACCATTCCGATGGTTAAGGTGATATGGTCAAACTATGGACGAGAAGAGTTCACATGGGAACCTGAAGCACTCCTCCGAGAAAAGCACTCAGAGCTCTTTCCCTAGGCATGTTACTTTTTCCCCTACTTCAAGCAAATTTTCGGGGACGAAAATCCTTTTATTTTTATTGGATTGTAACATCCCGCCTTTTATTGGGCCACCAGAGCCTTAGTGGGCCCAATAAAAGTGGCCCGAACCCTACCCATGACCCGGTGGGAAATAACCCTAGGCGGGAAATCGAGCTAGAGAACTCTGAATTGAGTTCTGTCAGTTCCTGTGGCCTCGTATAGTCAATACGAGCGCATCGGAACTCGTTCAGTTGGACTCTGAGGTCATATAGTGGATGTGACCATTCCTCGTAAAACGCAACGAGAGCGAGATTTTGTATATCGAGCTAGAGAACTCCGAATCAAGTTCTATCAGTTCCTATGACCTCATATAGTCAATATGAGCGCATTGGAGCTCGTCGCGTCACAATCCGAGATTGTACGACAAAATTGGATACTTTGACCGTTTAACGCACTACGGCGCGCAAATATCGGACTTTCGTTAAACGGACTCCGATTCAACCACAGTCAGTGGCGTTAGACTCGTGTGGTCAATACGAAGTCAACGGAAGTCGTCCCGGTCAATTTCGATGACGATTGGTCAACCCGTGGTCAAATCAAGCATAGTTATGCACCGAAACGCGTGCGCACAACGATTATGACACGACACCCGAACTTTGACCCGACCCCGACGACTTGGACCCACTTTGACTTTGACCAGCAAGGGGGACCCAACCTAGGTTGACTTGGTCAAACCCTCCTAAAAATCCACTTTTTGGATTTTTTCTCCAAATGAGGGGATCACCTTCTCTCCAAAGGAGGATGGCCCATGCCCCCTAACTCTCCTTGGGCCCCCCAACCAGCAAGAAAGCCTAGGATAGGTGGAGGCCCACCCCACCCCTCTTCTCCTCCTTTTCCTCTCTCTTCCCAAAAGGCCCAAGCCCATAATGAGCTTACCATCCATTTCCCCACATGGGGAAAAGAGGAGAGGGCCTCCAGCTGTCCTTGGACAGCTGGAGTGTGGGGATTTAATCCCTCCATAAGGAGGGATTAATCCCACCTTGCCCAAAGGGAGGAAGCTCCCCCTTCCCCTCCCTATAAAAGGACCCCACCCCCTCTCTTTCCCTCACAGCTCTCAGAGCATTCCCCTCCCCCTTCTCCCCCCTCTGCCGGAGCTCAGGTGGCCGGAAAAATCCAAGCCGGAGCTCCTCCTCCCCTCCTCCACCACCTTGAGCCATGTTCCGACCAAGCCGGCCCCTCCCGAGCCCACCAAACTCAGGTGGAAGCCTTCTCCCTCCTCCTTCTCCATTTTGGACGTCTTGCATGGCGCTCCCGGCGGCCGGAGCGCCGCCGCCGTCACCCCCTCCCCTCTCGTCCATTTTTAAGAAAAAAATGCTCCGGCGGCGGCCGGCGGCGGCAGGCCGCCGGACCACCGCCGGAGGGAGCGCCCACCCCCGGCGGGTTGGCCGGCGGTGGAGCCACGGCCGGCCGGTGGCCGGCCGGCGGTGGAGAAGCCCCGTAAGGGCGGCGGGATACGTTACAGCGGGGGGGAGATCATGAACAGTATTTTCGTTTTATATATATAATATATTATATATATATTATATAATTAATAATTATAATATTTAGAATAAATATTATAATATTATAAAAATGGGTTTGATTTTTTTAGAGACTAAAATATGCTCCTAGGTAGAAAGTTTTGAACATGAAAAATGTTCCACTTGTTGAGGGCTTGCTCCACAAAAATTTTGAGAATTTTTGGTGTTGATTTGGATAATTATAAAAGCCCGGATAAACTTTATTTGGCTAAATTAAAGGGCCAAAACTCTTTGAAAAATTATGAAAATTTTTCTATGCTCATTTTATATCCATATAAGGGTTATATCAAAATTTGAGCTCATGGGGATAAGTTTTGATATTTTTCCCAAATTTTGGAAGCCTAGGACCGCGCTCGATATTATTACGCTCGTTTTCTTCGAAAATGAAAATTGGAGCGCGCGACTATCCTCTCTAATTTGAATAAGTTTCATATCGACGAGAGTGGCCGAGGCAAGTGATCAAGCTCCGGGTGTTTCGAGATTTCATGAAAACTGTCGAGCGCCTCGACTCTCGGGCGATTTGGGCACGCTCGGAAGATGAGAGTACGAGTGGTGAGTTATGAATTATTCTTGATGAATAATGAGGGTGTAACTCCTGATAAGCCCCGATTCGGTTAAGTCGTGGTTAATAAGACGCAACCAATCCATAATCGGATCTTAATAAAGGGTGTAACCCAAGGAAACCTTATTGAAAACTGAGATGGAATTGAATCTCTCCTGAGAACGGAGATGGAACTGAATGTGCCTCCTGGATGGAGATGGAATTGAATCTCTCCTGGATGGAGATGGAACTAAATCTCTCCTGGATGGAGATGGAACTAAATCTCTCCTGGATGGAGATGGAACTGAATCTCTCCTGGATGGAGATGAAACTGAATCTCTCCTGAGAACGGAGATGGAACTGAAGCCTCCTGTATGGAGTGATTGGACTACTAACCATTTTCTTTATGATTATTCCAGTCTTACACTGGTCCAGTTCCTTTATTCTTTTCAGTTCAGTACTTTCATTTTAGTACTACTCCAGTCTCGTACTGGTCAAGCTTATTTCAGTACTTTCATTTCAGTACTACTCCAGTCTCGTACTGGTCAAGCTTATTTCAATACTTTCATTTCAGTACTACTCCAGTTTCGTACTAGTCAAGCTTATTTCAGTACTTTCATTTCAGTACTACTCCAGTTGCGTACTGGTCAAGCTTATCCAGTCTCGTACTGGTCACATTTCATTTCAACACTTCAAATAAGCAGCATAATCACCGCACTTATTCTCATTGCAATTTACTATTATGATCTCGGGTCCTGCTCTGACTAGCAGTTGTTGTTTAGGTTGAGCCTTAGTTGGGGATAACCGGAGTTGAGGTAGTCCTCCAGGTCTAGCCCCAAATAAAGCGCTCCCACGCTCCTTGTCGAAAGTAGAGCAAAGTGTTGATGCCCGAAGTGTAAGCCTAGTAAGGCAGGCCGTCGTAGACCCGATGTTATATTGTTTGCAATTGTTTGATTGATTGTAAATTGCTTGCGGTGAAATGGTGGCGGGTCAGTCCCTTCCGCAGACCGTTCATACCGGTGCGGCAAGGTTGACGACTCAAGGCGACAGGGAGATGAGTACCACAGGTGACCGGCCGTTATATTCCCCGTCGGGTTTTCCTCCGCTGGTCGGCCAAAATGATTCGCCGGATGTCGCTCACATCCAAGAGTACACAAGGTTGTACGTGAGGGTCTAGGGTTGTGCCGTACGATCACCCCCAGAAGTGGCAGGACTGGCCACTGTCACCGACGGCCACATCGGTGAGGCCCGCGGGGCTCGCTACCCTGCTGGAACAGAAGCAGTCCAAACTATGTCGACATAGGGTTTGTGTGCGCGGCTATGAATGCCTGCGGTTTGTGTGCGCGGCTATGAATGCCTGCGGTTTGTGTGCACGGCTATGAATGCCTGCGGTTTGTGTGCGCGGCTGTGAATGCCTGCGATAGAATTCAAGATATGAAAACCTGTTGTGCTGATGAGCTAGTAGAGCCTTGCTATAACCGTTTTATGTTATTGCTGCTTTTTTCGGTTATACTGCACTCTTTTATAATTGCTCATAGTTGTTCATATATGAAATTTTGTGATAACCCTCTCTTGCTTCGGCTATTTACTTTTGTTGGGTGGGTGTGTGCTCGTCCCCAGGATGTGGATCCGGGGAGGAGATTTGTTTTCACTTAGCTCTGTGACTAACGGTTATTTGATTAACCATTCACAGGAGGTGGAGCACCGTAGTGACCCGCTGCCGCAGGAGATTACGCCAGCAGCTAGGTCTACTCGAGCAGATGCACCCCCGCCGTCTCCGGTGTTTAGAGACGTGAGTACCGCCGAGCAGTTTAGAAGAGAGAGTGTGTGAGAGACTGATGTAGTACATGTACAGCCCACGGGCTTTTATAAACGCATAAGGCTTCAGCCCTAGAACCTCTGTATTAATATGATATGTTATATATATATATATATAGTGGTTTCTTGTTAATACTTCCGCTATATTCTGATGGGTTGTGAATGTTATGATTCGAACCACTCAAGACGGCCATCTAGTGCTTGAATAGGGTGGATTGTTTCCCCTATAAGCCCTGGGTGGACGTCTTGGGCCAGTAGTACCCCTCCGGCCCGACCCGGGCAAAAGGTTGGGGGGGGGGGGGGGGGTACTACATGGTCACACTTCTGGGCCGTGTCTGTGGAAAGGTAACAAGAAAAATATGCAAGTCTGGCTACCAAAGTTTTCTACCTATCGTATGGGTGGAACAACTTAGGTAACCAGATCTTTACTCTCATCTTCTTTTTAGGTGTGTTGGCAGGCTAAGGACAAGGAGAACGTTTGTTACTTAGACTCTGGGTGTTCCAAGTACATGATAGGTGATAAAGACAAGTTCCTTAGCCTGAAGAATAAGAAGGGAGGCATGATGACGTTTGGGGACAACAACAAAGGACGCATTCTTGGAATCGGCACCATAGGTAACAAAGCATTTTCAATTTCAAATGTATTGTTTGTAGATGGACTTAAGCATAATTTAATTTCAGTTAGTCAACTATGTGATAAAGGCCTAAATATTATATTTGAATCCTCTATAAACACTTACAAGATTATAGATGCCAAAACTAATCGTGGTTTACTTACTGCTCATAGAACTCATAATATTTACACTGTTAGCTTTGAAGATATTTCTTCTTCTGATTTGAAATGCTTAGTTACCAAGAATGGGGAATTAGATGTTTGGCATAGGAGACTAGGACACTTAGGAAGTAAACTAATTGTCAAACTATCAAAAAATAAACTTATTCGCAGACTTACAAAATTAAGCGATAATTTAAACTCTTTATGTACTTTGTGTCAAAAGGGAAAGTTTGTTAAAACCTCATTCAAAAGCAAAATGTTATTTTCACAACTAGACCATTTGAACTCATTCACATGGATCTTTTGGTCCTCTTAGTACTTTAGTCTAGGTGGAAAACGATATACGTTTGTTCTTATTGATGACAACTCCTGTTATTGTTGAACGATCTTCCTTACAAATAAATCTGATGCGTTCCTTGAGTTCACTAATCTATGCACTAAACTTCAAATGATAATGAACTAAAAATAAAATGCATAAGGTCAGATCATGTGGGAGAATTTGAGAATGAAAATTTCACGAACTTTTGTAATGATTTAGGAATTAAGCGCGAATTTTCAGCCCCACACACTCCTCAACAGAACAGGGTAGTATAGAGAAAGAACTGCACGCTTCAAGAGTTAGCACGCACTATGCTCTCCGAGTTCGGCTTGCCTCGATATTTCCGGGAAGAAGCGGTTAACACCGCATGTTAGGTGATGAACCGAGTTATGCTTCACCCCATTCTTAAGCTAACTCCATATGAGCTCTACTTCAATAAGAAGCCATCAGTTTACTTTAGTTGCCCCTGCTTTATTTTAAGCACTAAGGATCACTTAGGAAAACTTGACGAAAAATCAGACCATGGCATCTTGTTAGGATACTCTAGTACGAGCCGTGCCTATAGGGTCTATAACAAACGAACCTTAGTCGTTGAAGAATCGGCTCACGTCCACTTTAACGAAAATACACCAATCGGAGAACCTAGGTCAAATGAAGAGGAAATTGATGACGATGCTCAGTTAGAAGTTAAGGGTGAGGAGAAAGAAGTATCAACTGATGTTCCAACTCATGTAAATGAATATAGGCCTCCAAGTACTCTAAATTTCTTAAAGCAACATCCACGAGAAATAGTAATAGGAGATCCCTCACATGAAGTTAGAACTCGGTCGGCGTAACATGAATCTTTTTTCGAACTTGTGTTTCCTATCTGAAATTGAACCCAAGGACATCTCAAAAGCCTTAAAGGATGAATCAAGGTTCTTGGCTATGACTGAAGAGTTAAACCAATTCGAAAGAAGTAAAGTCTGGATTTTAGTGGAGCGTCTTGATAGCCATCCAGTTATAGGTTTGAAATGAGTTTACAAAAATAAACTTGATGGTGACTCTAGGATAACTAGAAACAAAGCTAGGTTGGTGGCACAAGGTTACTCGCAGATAGAGGGTGTGAATTTTGAGGAATCATTTGCACCGGTTGCACGTCTGGAATCCATTTGTATGTTTTTGGCATTTGCGAGTTATAAACAAATTAAATTATATCAAATGAATGTTAAGAGTGCATTCTTGAATGAATATATTAAGGAAGAGGTGTATGTCGAGCAACCACATGGATTCAAGAGCGCTGACTACCTAAATCACGTATACAAGTTGGTGAAAGCCTTGTACGGATTGACGCAGGCACCCCGTGCTTGTATGATAGACTCACGACTTTTCTCCTAGGACATGACTTTAGGATGGGTAGGGAGGACACCACTTTATTTGTGAAGCACGAGAATCTTGATTTAATTCTCTTGCAAATTTACATGGATGATATTATTTTTGGGGCCACATATGATAAATTATGCAAAGAAATTGTCACTCTCATGCAGTCTGAATTTGAAATGAGTCTAATTGTAGAGTTATCTTATTTCTTAGGATTTCATATTTCTCAACGTAATAAATGAATTTTTATAAGTCAATCGAAATACATAAAAGACATGTTGTGCGATTTGGCTTTGAGAATCTGAAACAAGTCAAAACTCCAATGAGTGCCTCTCTAAAATTAGGAAAGCATGACAGTGACATTTCAGTGGATTAAACTATTTTTATAGGAATGATCGAATCACTACTCTACTTAAGTGCGTCTAGGCCCGATATTACATTCGCGGTGTGTCTATGTGCTAGGTATCAAGTCAATCCTAAAGAATCACACTTGAAAGCGGTTAAACATATCTTTAGGTATCTAATAGGCACCCAAAATCTTGGTCTTTGGTACCCCCACACCACTAATTTCACACTCTACGTGTACCCCAACTTTAATTATGTTGGATGTTCACTTGATCGCAAGAGCACAAGTGGTACCTGTCACTTCCTTGGTTTGACACTAGTCTCATGGTCCAGTAGGAACCAAAACTCGGTTGCCCTCTCTACTGCTGAAGCCAAGTATATTGCCTTAGGGAGTTGTTGAGCACAAGCACTTTGGATGTCTCAAATGTTAAAAGACTTTGGCTTAAATTGTAGGAACATTGCTCTTAGGTGCGACAACAAGAGTGTCATAGACTTGACAAATAATCCAGTATATCACTCTCGTTCCAAACATATTGACGTTCGTTATCATTTCATTCGGGATTACATTAAGAAAGATAACGTGAGAGTAAGCCTTATTGGAACCGACGACCAACTAGCTGATATATTCACAAAACCCCTCTCAGATGCTCGTTTCTCGTTATTTCGACTCGAGCTGGGTGTTTTGGATCTCTCTTCTTAGCCATGGTGCATCACCAACTGTCATCGGGGCGATTGTCTGTTTTCTTTGTTTTATTTATTTATTTTATTTTTTGGTGTTTCTGTTTCTGTTTTTCTTTAACAAAAATAAAAAAATTGAAAAATCTCCCAAAAATCCAAAAACATTTCTTTGACTTCTATGCTTTATACTCTCTGAATTCATTTTTGGTCACCCCTATTATTTTTGCCTCTCGTTTCACTTTCTATAACGTGCACTATTTGCTTTCTCTATCATGTTCATTAGATACTGCACTCTGTTTCTCCCGTGCATGCACATCACCCCTTTTGATAATATCAAAGAGGGAGAATAGATGGTTCACGAGTCATGGCTAATGGTAGATCATATGTAGGGGAGCTCATCTCGATGTGTGCACGTAGATATGGGGAGCGTGTAGAACACATATATATGGGAGCGCGTTTGTAGGGGAAGCTACATGTAACCTGAAACGTGAGCTTTAAAAATTATCTCTTATATACGTTGTATCATGCACTTCGTTATTATATCTCATGAACGAGATTTGATATTATCAAAAGAGGGAGATTGTTGGAGCCGACGGTTCACATATCCTCAGTTTGATAATATCAATTATCATGTTGTATTTGATCGCATCTTGTGTTTTGGTAGAGTGTGCAAGTTTACAGGTCCAAGCAATGCAAGAAGCTCTCCTCTGGCACCTACGGCCGAGCGATAGTAGTTACCGCTGGGCGGTAGCCTGAATTAAACAGACATGGCGCTTGGGTTTCTACTACATCGCGCTAGTACTACCGCCCGCGATAGCTTGAGGATTTATTTCAGCCAGGCACTCAGGAACCTACTGCGTAGGCGCTAACTTTGTACTGCGCCGCGTTAGCCCACTAAAAGATTGGCGAGAGGGATTCGTCGAGATGCCTAGACAACCGCCATGCGATTCCACTCTGTCGCGCCACGTTAACTCACTCAACGATCGTCGAGAGGGATGCACCGAGACGACTAGACTACCGCCAAGCATTACCTTCCTACCGCGTCACGCTAGCATTGAAAAAAAGGAAAATAATCGTTTTGAATATTTTTTCACATTTGCACGACAACTATCAGCATCAAGCGCGTGAACCTACTGCCGGGCGCTAGTCTTATCACAGGCGGTAGCCTGTTTTTACAAAGACGTATAAAAGGCGTCTCATTTTCTGGATTCCTAACTAAGACGAAAAGAGACTAAGTTCTTTGATTCCTAGGGTTCGTCCGCCTCTTTGTTGCCTGTTCCGCCATCTTCGTTGAAGGAAAAGAAAACTACCTCCATCCAGTTCACGCACGAAGAACTCAGGCGAGCCAAGGACAACAACGACTACTAAGAGTTGATCGGTTGCAAACACACGAAGATTTCAAGCACCAATTGTGGAACGCTCAATGGAGGAATCGTCAAGAGGTAGATTCAATCTTAAATCTTTTCATACCTTTGTTGTATTCTTTTCTTTTCTCTGTATTTTTGTGGCGAGGGAAATCGACCGGGGAAGGTCATCGGAATCCGGTGAGGATTTCGTGAGAAATTGTCTCGGGGAAGGGACGTCTAGATCGGGTGATCTAGCGGGCTCTAAGACACTTTCTTGCGTGAAGGTGAAGAGTCGGCTCGAAGACCTTTCTTGGAGGGAAAGGGAGAGAGCCAACCATTCTGGGGAGTGAGTTAGTATAGAAAACCAAAAGTTTTTCTTAATTCATCGTCTCTGATCTCCGGCGTCACGGAGATCAAGTTTTTGTAATCGTTAAAAACAGTTGTTGATTTAGTTTGTAATGAAATTCATTTTCTGTTTCTTTTTCCAGCGTATAACGCTGTGATTGTTAGCCTGCAATTTTCTAAAAGGTGCATAGATCTCCAAGGAGGAATCTACCCAGAAAAATGAGTTCTGTGGCATACCGCCGCGCGTTGGCTACCTAACGCCCCGCGGTAGCTTCCAGAACTAGTTTTCCTAGATCGAAATAATTTGAATTTTTGGTAAACATCATAAACCTTATTCACCCGGTTGGCCACTAGATCCAACACAGGCCCCTCATTTCTCATGTTTTTTCTCCGAGTCTTCTTCTTTATCATGTTGAAGCTCTGCTAAATTCCTCCCACGAGCAGCACCCAAGCCGCACTCGAGTCGCGCTCAAGCCACACCCGAGCCGCGTACAAGCCACGTTCGAGACACCTAACGAAGCCCGATCTCTCAGTTTCCAAGAGACCTCCGCAACCGCAAATTCAAGTACTCTGCTCCCACGTTCAGAATCAGTGTGTCGCTCAGCAGAGCCTATCGTCGCAAAGTGCAATTTGTAACAAACTCCCGGCGCGACGACATGTCGTCCGCCCTGTGCTAAGTGTTCTCTCACCCCAAAATTGTAACGAGAGGTGGTCTGTCACCCTTAATTCCACAAACAAGTTGTAACAGTCAGGAAATAGTTGACTTTGACCGGCACAAATCCGGTAACGTTGTTTTTTACCTAGTTGAGGGGTTTTTTACCTAGTTGAAGGGTTTTTTCCACGTTAAAACTTTGTGTGAACGATCGATCTACTTCATTGGCTGTGTGCGCGCTCGATCATTCCGAGTGCAAAGGCGGTTCAGGTTATTCTGGTCCGACCGAGACGTCGAGTTAGACCACAACAATTATATATTTAACAAAAATAACATTAAACGTTTATAATATTAAATGAATGTAACATATCATAACTTATAAAAATGATATAAATTTATATTTTTAATTCATGTATCATTAATAAAATAAATAATTTGTATTGATAAATATATTAGATAATACATATTTTATTATATGTGAGAGATTGAGATGCTCATATGATTATTTTGAGCTTTTCTCTTTTAAGTGAATAAAAAAAATCCAACATTGCTTTCATTGCCGACTTCACATTTAAAGCATTTAAAAGTTGCAAAAAAACAAATTCGATTTGCATCTTCTTCATTTTTTCTCATCTCTTTGCATTCTTCTCTTTTGATAAAATTTAACCAAGATTTAGGCATTAATTCAACATGTGCGAACCTTTGCAGATAAAACATCCACCTTTTGGCATAAAGTTCTTGATTCCATCATCGATTCCCTTTCTACTACCAATAGATGATCGTTCTCTTTGAGAGGTCGTTGTGACCCTTGCCTCTGTCCTCCACCTTTGGCATGATCATTTTTCCTCCTTTCCTTGTGGGAGTAGCATTCAGTTCTCAATGGAAATATGACATGTCCTCGACTGCAGTGGGATGCACTTCTTATTTCATCCAATTATGAAGACCATCCTTGAGATTGAAGAGTCGCCCTTCCTCAAATGTACCTAGCACCATCAACATTAAGGTTTAGAACTGTAATACTCAACCTGTAATTGTCGTATAATATGGGTATAGTCGAGCCTCAACAACATACAACCCTTACAAATAAAATATTATAAAGTGATAAGCAGAGCACAAAAAACCAAACAATCTCAAAGTTTAATATACTAAGGTTGCAAAAACATATGTACAAATAGAATATCCACAACTAATACATAACTAATCAAAATGCTCGACCTTCTTGCCATTAAATTTGCTCATTAGAACTAGGATTACTAAAGAGTTTAGGGTACGTGAACCCAATACATAATGCAAAATAAGATAAACACTTCATGCAACAATATTTTTCCTTGTTATTAAATTTAATTTCAAAAATAATGAAATTTTACAACATGTTCTTCTTGTTATTTCCCACATTTCTCATGTTCAATTTTTAAAATTTGCTGGTTGGTTTGGCAGGGATCAATTTAGGGTAGGTTGGCTCAAGAAAGCCTGACCTAGATTTAAGCTACATCCTACGACTTGAAATGTGTCGTATAGGAGGGATTCAACACGCCACAATGGATCTGGAGCGGATCCACCGTGGAGCCCAAACATGGTTAGTAGAGATTAAGGAAATCTCTGTCGTTGGATCCAATAACTTCGATCTAACGCAAGTTGCAGCGTTTATTCGAGAACTCGAGTGTGAAGGGGAAAGTAGCTCTGTCGTTGGCGCCACTGCCACTATGAACCTCTCCTTGCGGGAGTGTTCACTCCACTATGAAGTCTGCTAGGACTTGGGACTTGGTTACGGGTCGAGGTAGCAACTAGATGTCGAATTCCCCTAGCTTTATCGCCCATTTTACCAGCCTCCCTGAAATCTCAGGCTTTTGCAAGATTGCTTGGAGTGGTAGTTGTGTGAGCACTTTGATGGTATGAGCTTGAAAATAGGGCCAAAGCTTTCTAGAAGAGAATACCAGGGCTAAGGCCTTCTTGTTTGCCACGGGATACATGCTCTCGGTATCTGTTAAGACCTTGTTGAGATAGTAGATCAGACGCTAGATTCCTCCTTTGTACTTTAGCAGGACCAAACTGAGCGTGTGTGGTGAGATAGCCAAGTATATAAAGAGGGCTTCCCCTTCGGTGGGCTTTGAGAGTGGTGAGGGAGTGGCCAAGTACTGCTTGAGGTGTTCGAAGGAAGTCCAACACTCATCCGTCCATTGGAAACAGGCATGACGTGCCCCACAAAGTGCTTTAAAGAAAGGGAGGTACTTGTCCCCTGTCCGGGCCAGGGAGCGGGAGAGTGCAGCTATCCTCCCGTTGAGGCGTTGGACTTCCTTGATGTTGTGCGGGGGACATGTCGTCTAATGCTTTGATCTTTTCAGGGTTGGTCGTTGTGCTACCATGATGCCTAGGAACTTTCCTGCGGTAACTCTGAACGCACATTTGATAGGATTCAGGCGTAGTTGGAAGCGGCAGAGGAGTTGGAAGCACTTGTCGAGGTCTTCCAGGTGATGACCCCATCAAATGCTCTTAACTAGCATATCATCATCATCGATGTAAACCTCCATAGATTTTTTGATAAGACTTTTGAATGTGTGGTTCATTAGCCTTTGGTAGGTAGCCCTGACATTCTTTAACCCGAATGACATTACTTTATAACAATACACCCCTTTATTTGTGCGGAAGGAGGTGTGCTCTTTATCTATAAGGTTCATTTGGATCCGGTTATACCCTGAGTAGGCATCCATGAAGCTGAGAAGTTCGTGCCTGCCTGTTGCATCTATGAGCTGATCAATGCTGGGGAGAGGGAAGCTGTCCTTTGGACATGCTTGGTTGAGATTGTTGTAGTCGACACACATCCTCCACCTCCCTGAGGCCTTCTTTACCATGACCACGTTAGCGATCCAAGTAGGGTATGCTGCTTCCCAGATGAATCGTGCAACCAAAAGCTTATCTACTTCTTCCTCGATGACGTGGAGCCTTTCGGGTGCGAAGTTGCGCTTTTTTATGGACGACCGGTCTGCATGCGGGGTTGATGTTTAGCGAGTGGGTGATGACTTGTGGATCCACCCCTGGCATGTCCTTAGGGCACCATGCGAACACATCCTGCTTGGCGCGTAAGAAGTTCATGTACTTTTTTTGCTCCTATGGGGATAAGAGTAACCCAATTAGTACCGTACGAGCGGGATCCCTTGCGCGAAGCAGAATCTCGATTAGACCCTGCATTGGTGTGGCCCTCTGTATCACGGCTTCATCTCGCAAATTAAAGCTCTTGATGTGCTTGGATGCCGCTTTCGGTGGCTGAGCCTGGTTGAGGTAGCTGATTTGTGTCATTGCCTGATTCCCTCGAACCATTCCCATGCCGCCAGGCGCTGGGAACTTCATCACCATATGTGGTACAGAGGGAATTGCTCTGAACATGGTTTGTTGGGGCCAGCCAAAGATGGCATTGTAGGAGGAATCACACTCCACGACTAGGAACTGGATGTTGTGGATTGCTTGCCTCAGGTGCTTTCCCATGGTTACTTGGAGGAAAATCACGCCCAAACAGGGATTGACCAATTGTTGAATCTGTAGACGAGTCTGCTTGTTTGGCAGAGAGATTCTTTGTGGATCCCCATTCTCCGAAATGCGTCCATGAACAGGATGTCGACTGAGCTTCTGTTGTCGACAAGAATCCTCTTGACCTTCACGCAAGGCTCCCCTATCCCTACGCTGATAACGAGGGGGTCCCGATACGGCTGTGCACTCCCACCACGCCTTCGTTTCCAAAGCAGATCATGTTGTCCTTTCACGCCCTTTTGTCAGGGTGCTCCCCTTCATGTCGGGCTATGGTGAAAACTTGTCCGGCCAAGGAAGGGGGCCCGACAATCGTCTTCACCTCCATTCCCAGGATCGTGCCCCCTTATCTCGTGGCGCTTCGCGGGGACTGACGTACCGGTTAAGTGATGAGCCTCTTGCCGCGTTGCTGCATTTTTGAGGTGCTTATGCATGACAAGCAATGCTTCCAATGAGTTGCAGAGTTTGGGAACACTTTCTCACCAAACTATTGCAGGTCGCCTGGTCTTTCCCCAGTCCAGAGAAATAAGACCGCCTTAGCTCACGGAGCGGTCGAGCGCGCACACAGTCAAAATGAACTGCAGCGAATGACAAGGGGCGTTTTTATGTGGAAAACCGGAAAGGGTGAAAAACACGTGGCTGGAATTTTGTCGAGCCAAAATCCATTATCTTCTTGGAGTTTTATAAAGTTTGGTTTGATCTTGGAGGGCGATAGTCCGCTACTCCGTTACCGGTACAGAAAATGAGAAAAAATAGCTAAGCCATCAAAGCCTCAATGGAAGCACTCTGACATTGGAGTGTTGCTGAGCTCGCGGAATCTAGGTGGAAGCGTTACGGCCGAGAAATTCTCTAAGTCCACGGAGTTTCTGGAGTGAGCGCTCTTGTTGTTGCGGAACCTTGATGGGAGCACTCTCGCGGAGGCGATGATATAACTTGGGGCATGCTGGAGCCTGAGCGCAATAAGAAGAGAGGAGAGAATTCATGAGCGGAGCCTAAGTTCGCGATCTCGCCTGAAAATTTCAAAGCTCACTCTTGTCTCCGGAGTTGTTTGTTCTCAAATGAAGGCATGTGGGATATTTATAGTTTTCTGGAGGGTCACGGTGGTAATTACGTCAGAGAGTTATTTGTGACGGCGAATGACTTTGTTCCGTTCTGATCACCTGGATCGTCATTTTTACTAAAATGACGAGAGTGTCCACCTTCCCCCGGGGCACTTCGGGCGGCCCGGGAAAAGTTCTCGGAGGCGGCGACGGCTGGCGGATAAGGAGGCGGTCGTGGGCGGCGAGGGTCTTCGGCGGAGGTAGTGGCCACCCGCTGGCGCCGACGTTGGGTGCGGTCGCGCAGTGCTCGGTCGTACGGGGCGCGGTTGTGGCTGCACGCAGGGAGCGGCCGCGCGGTGCGCGGTCCTGCTGCAGTGCGAGCACGCGGCCCCGCTACAGCGCGAGCGCGCGCCCCGCTGTAGCGCGGGCCCGCGGACCTGTGGCCGCGCGCATGCCGTGCGCGTGCGCAGGCTGTCCGCGCAGACAGGTCACGCGGGCCGCGAGGCTGGCCTCCCGTGCTCGTGCACAGCCCCGGCGCGCCCGCGCGGCCCTGTCGTGCATGTGCACGGGTTCGGCCTCCCTCTTGGGTGTTTTTAAGATTTTAGGCTTTGTGTGGGGCTGGCTTGGCCGGATTTGCTTGCCCCCGTGTCATTAACCGAAATCCTTTCCATTTTAACTTAAAAAATTCAGGGGGACCCGATCTCATTCCACCTGAACAGGTCTTTCATATGTGATTTGTCAAAGTTCTCGACTTTCTATTAAGAAATCATCACCACCAGCTGACTCGTGGAGACGCGATAAAGTTTCCCTAAATTTTTTATTAAGTTTTGAAAATCTTCATTTTTTTTTCAATAAGTCTCTTGCTACCGTCCCCCACCATTGAGAACCTGACCTAGCTGCTCGGATCCGCCTGATGGGCAAAGTTGTTTGACCATCAAAGTTGGCGATTCGAGGAATATAAATTAATGGTTCTTATCTGTCCATCAAATAATTAAAAACGTGAAGTTTCGCCAGATCCTGCTCCAAATGTTATAAAAGGGTGTTCATTCATTTGAATGAGGCAGCTGTAGTTGTAGTAACAATACAAATCTTCTATTTTGTGGGTTACGATATTGAAAACCTCCAGCTTGTGCCCTATTGCGCCTTCTTGACCCGGTTGTATGACTTCAGTGAAGGACACGCAGGAGTTCAGAAGATGGTGAAGAATCCACATGCATTGATCCGAAGCACGCTTCACGCGCGTGGTTCCCTAGAGCGTGGTTCCGTGCAGATAGTCATTGTAAAACAAACAATGATATGTCACCCTTACAAAAATAACGGTGAACTCTAATATCATTTAGTGGATTGTCATGAACTGGCCAGGTCCAGCGATTTTGTTCCCTTTCAGGTTTTGTGTGTAAATATCTTCATGTCAACTCGTTTTAATTATTTGCACGCTCGACTCACTATCAAGCTAAGACAATACGTCTCAACCGATTTTGATGATATATAATAATCGATAATATAGAGGATTGTTAAAGACAACTCTTATTTGACTAGTAGCAGCTCATTGATAATGACAAATCATGTTTTTATACAAGTAAACCAACTTGTTAATGACAACCCAATTTTTTTAAAAAAAAAAACATAAATTTTATGCAATAAATATGAACAATAGTAAGTCACCCAACATCTTCATCTACAAAATTTATAATACAAAACAAAAATCACCCAAAAAAGTCTATGGAAATACAAAACAAAAATAATTTAACATTTCCTCGTTCACAAAAAAAATTCTGAGATGGAGTTTTGGATTTACCGAAGCACAAATTGGGAGGAGAGGATGTTTTTTCCACTGCATGTCCAAGGGTAAGCTCACCGACGGCGAGAGAGGCGGCAGCGGATGAGGAAAAAAACGGGATCCAGTGGGTCGAGAAGGACAGGAAGAGGGGGGAAAATGGTGCTTGGCCATCTCCTCCGGCGGCGGCGGCGGCGGCGTGAGAGGAGTTGCTGGAGAAGTCGGGCTGCGATCCAGTGGCTCGGGTAGGACTGGAAGAGCAGAAAATGGGGGAGGTCGCTGCACCTGGGTAGATCGGGTAGGGATTGAGAAGGAACATAGTGCTTGGCCATCTCCTCCGGCGGCGGCGAGAGGGGAGGCATTGGAGCGAAGTCGGGCGGCCACGACGAAAGGAAGGCGTCGGGCGGCTTGGGTTAGCAGGAGTTATCCGGCAGGGAAAGAGGAAGAATAGAAAAAAATGGGGCTGTCATTAGGTTTAAATCCAGGTTTTAAAAATCGGACCGGACCGGCCGGTCCAACTGGTCGGACCGCCGACCGGTTCACCGGGCGGTCCGGTCTGGTCTTGTAAACCGCCTCAGCCAAGAACCGGCCGGGCCGGTTATTTGGCAAACGGTTGGACCGGTTAACCGGAAACCGGGCCGGTTATTTGGCAACCGGGCGGGCCAACCACAGGTATTTTCATAATTTTTTTATAAAAATAAAAGAGCACTGCAGGGAATCGAACCCAGAACCTATCCTATTAATGAAGTGATCATGACCACTCCACAAACTACATTTTGTTGTTGAATATGAAACTATTATATATATAAATATATACAATAATAATAATAATATTTTTATAAAAAATATTGACTTAGAATATAAATAAAATATATATTATTAAATTAAGTATAAAAATAAATATTGTTATTAACTAATTAAAATTTTGTTACAATATTATTATTTAGGTTAAATAAAAATATAAATTTTCAACATTTTTTTAAATATTATTCAATTTTTATTACAATATTTATTACTACGTGTGTACGTATGATTTTCATTATATATATATATATATATATTATAATTATATTATTTATTGATATTTGAGCTCTGTTGAAGCCAAAAATGACCTCAACGGGAGTTTAAAAAAGGGGTGCAGCCAAAACCTACTTCTCTCAAGCCTCAACCCTCGACCGGATTCAAAGGACCTAAGACTGACCCAAAGCCTCAGCAGGGAGGTCTCACCTCACACCCGGAAGATCTCTGAGAGCTTCCCCTCCAAAGCCAAAAGCTGGGCTAGGAGTTCCTCAGAAAGCACTGAAAGTTGGAAGATAAATGATAGTCTGCTTTCCAAAGAGCTCTTATGGGTCTATTTATAGTCTTTGTTGTCCTGATATTACTGAAATGCCCCTAGTTGATCTGCCAATAGCCGAATCCCGCTGTTTTCTTGAGGGTATAAGGGTAATTTCACATGAGGGTAATTTGGTCATTTCACATGAGGCCCTGGCCCCCACTCGGCGAGAGCTCTGAGCCGAGAGCCTTCTGTCAGAGCCCGGCGCAAGCGGTCTCGCCTACCTATAGGCTAGAGCTTCTTTAAGACGATCTGGGTGCTGGCGCAAGCATTCCCGCGTTGGTCTTCGTTCGACGATTTGGCTGCACTCGTCGATCTGGGCTCGACGATCTGGGCTCGACGAATACGGGGCGTCTTGCGGGCGAGAGCTCATTTGAGACGGGAGCTTGGCGCTTAGCACAAGCGCTCCCGCCTACTTGGGCGAGAAATTCTCTGGCTATCCTATCTGACCGTTTGTGCCTCCTAGTCTGGCTCAGCGAATATGAGGTTGTACACAATCCCCGCTCTTTTTGAGCTAGCTCTGCGCTCGAAAAGACAAGTCTAACCCATAAATATTCGCTGAGCACATGTCAACGTCAGGGAATCTTTTGGTGGGTCGTACCGTGTCTATAAATATATGTGATGATAGACGGTCATAATTCTCCCCTTAAACTATCCTTCATCTCCTGAGTTCTCGCCTCCTCACGCAATGCCTTCCAAGCGCGCCGATAAACCGCTCCCGCAGGATCTTCAGGACCGCATCAATGCGGCACAGGCGCGAGCCAAGGCTAACAGCGCCCTGGTTGCCCCATGGTTGGCGAGACAATCGTCAGTCGCTGAGCCTTCTCATCCTAGGAAAAAAAAGAAGAAGGCAAAGGCGGTTCAGCGAGACCTGCCCCGCGAGAACAGGAGCCCGCCTACCCCGACCCCAAGCCGTGTGGATGATCCCTTTCCGCAGAAGGTATGTCTGATTCGCTAACCATTGAAAACACCAGTATTCTGTATCTGACGCGATACTTTTCGTAGGAGACGGTTCGCGACGTTGTCGAGTCTCCGCGGGAACCCCCGGACCCATCATCTCGCCCCCTTGAGGGCCAACCGCAGGTCACGAAGGCGGCTCCTCCGCCTGACTTGAGAACTGTAGGTAACTTTACCACTCTTGCTCTTAACTCAAATCTTAGGACGCTGAATTGTCTTCCCGCAGCGCCAGCTTCCGCCCAGCCAGGTCTCGCTACCCAGAAGAACGAAGCAAGGGCTGCAAGTCAGCCTACCCTCGCGGTTGATTCCTCCCTACCGGCGGGAGGAAAGACTGCTGAATCTTCTGCGCCTCCATTGGATGTCAGCCATCCTGCGGGAGATCCCCCCCCCCCCCCCCCCGCTTCCGGCCAGGCCGGGATTACCACTCGCAAAATCTACCCCCCAGGAAAAGGAATGCCGATCCATCTACTCTTTGGAACTGGGGGGGGGGGGCTGGGCCTTCTCGCCTGCCATCGACCGGGGGTCCTCGCCATGCTGCAGGTATGCGGTACGTTTATCACGATTATCCTTTAGCTCTCGTCTTAACCGGAATTCTTGTTAGGGGATCTGGGCTCGCGGTCTGGAGCTGACGCAGAGGAAGAAGAGGAAGAAGAAGAAGAAAGAGAGGGGGAAGACGGCGAGAGCCCCCCCCCCCCTTCCCTTCATCTGATGAGATGGAGGAGATCTTGACCAGCGCCGAGAGTGCTAGAAGACGGGGGAAGAAGGTCGCCGCCGTCCTATCGAAGCTTATCCGGCGGGAGCGAGCCCATGATTTCGCGGCGAAAGAGTTTCGCCAATCAACGGAGAAGAGGTTGGAGGCCCTGGAGCGAGACTACCTCATCGGCGAGATGGACCGGCCAGGTGGGTCTACCACCGGGTCTTCCCCTGAAAGGTGCATCACACAGATCCGGGACCTGTCTCGCCGGATCAATCTAGGGTGCACCGTCATGTCGTCCTACTTCAACCCGCAAGCGCCACCGAGGACCAAGCTGCGGGAGCAAGGACGATGGCGGTGGGAGCCTTATTGAGTGGCGAGACCTCGCCCTTCCTTACCCCCGGCCTTCCCCTTCTCTGATGTACCCCGTTAATTCTGTCTGATATTGTTGTTGCTCTTTATTCGGCTCTCGCTTGGCGAGAATAATAATTATTGTTGTTATTATTATAGCTTCCCGTTTAGTTTTCGCTTGGCGAGAGCAACCTGGCCTCCGTTTGTTTTTATTTTGTATTTAGCTCTCGCGCTAATTAGCTGTCAGTCAGTCACTGCCAGACTCGGGCAGGAAAACGAAGCGCCACCAACTTGGGACGTGTCGGCTGTACCCCCGCCGACTTTTTGGAAAAAAGTGATGATGATCACGATTTCCTATAAATAGGGCAGTTCACCTACCACATTCATTTCTCCGACCCCAATCTTCTCTTTTTCCTTGTCGCTTTTGCGGCTTACCGAAAGTTCTCGCTTGCTTCCGCCTCTTCTTCCCATTTTCGCACAGTTCTCGCTCTCGCCTCCCTCCTAAAGATCTCGCCTACAACTTCTTCATCACGTTGCCGGGCGGAAGCGAGGGTCGTTCAAATTGTGTGGAAGCTTTCCAGAAGCACATGTTCCCATCCTGTACTCTTACCGTGGACGAGTTCAACCTGACCCAGACTCGCTACGTTCCCGCCGGCTTCACCGCGCGGAACCCCGGCAACCATGATAAGGTAAACACCGCGGGGGAGGGGGAGCTCGTCATCCCCCTTGAGCACTTTGATGTGGACTTCCGCCTCCCGTGTGGCCCGAGATGCGCCAGGCCCTTCGGTATTATGGAGTGGTTCCCGCGCAACTGAATCCAAATTCGGTTGCGATTTTGGTAGCTTTCATTTGCTACATGCGATCCGAGAGGATCGAGTTCAGCCTTCCGATCTTCCGGAAGCTGTTCACCTTCCGCGCCAAAGGAGGGGTGGTTTTCTTCTCAGGATAACTGCTCAAGACGATCGGTCTCGCCAACAAGCACCACCACTGGAGAGAGAGGTTCATCTTCGTTTCTGGCGACTTCGGGAACGTGCCTCCCGTACCCATCCAATATGAGGATGCCGCCTACAATCCCCCCTCCTTGGGCTCGCGCGAGAGCGCCCTCCTTGAGTTCTTCGGAACCAAGGAATTCGGCGTCCTCTTCCTCCGGCGAGACGTTGATTCACTCCTCCCCGTGCCTCCGGGCGAAGGTAAGGTCTCGCCTTTATCTCGCTACTCCTCTCCTTTCCAATGTTAGAACTGAGTATTGCCGCTTTCGTAGGAGAGCGCGAGATCACCCTACGCCAACCCTTCGACGAGGCTCGCGCTGGCGGAAGCCAATCTGGAAAAAGACCTACTTGCCCTTGCAAAGGCCGCGTCGCAAGCCTGCCGGGACGAGCCGGCCCCGCCTACTTCAACCGGCGCCGATAAACGAAAGCCCGGCCCCCTCTGCCCCCACCGATCAAGAGTCCCAAGGTAACGGATGCCGAGAAGGGCAAAGCCATTGTAGTGTCGCCCTCTCAACCTCTCGCCGCAGGCCGCTCCTTTGAGGAGATCTTGCAGGTCGTCCATGAGATCGCGGCTACCAGGGGTGGTGCCGAGGCCCCTGCCGAGAACCCTCCGGCCCCCGGTGAAGTGGGGGGCGAGGGAGCCGCAGCCGAGACCTCCGGCCAGCCCTCGTCTGGATAGGTGCCGCGGGGCCACCACAATTTTGGTCTCGGCATGAAGTGCCTGGACGCGGAGAACAAGCCGCTATAATGGGACCCCGACGTCAACAGGGTATCGATCTCGTCCCTTCTGCCTAGCTGGGCGGAGCGAGACGAGGTTACCAGCGAGGCCTTCGCCTTAGGCTACTGCCTCTACAGCCGGGAGGACGCCAACTTCTACGACAGGATGACCACCCGGCTGCTGGCTTATGATTCCACCCGCGCCCTGATGCGCGGGATGGAGCTTGCGCACATGTGTGCTCGCTGGAGCATCACCATCGCCCGCAACTTCCAGGAAATGTTTAAGGCCAGGGAGGGCGCGGTGGCTGAGGCGGCTTCTTTGAAGAAGGAGCTAGAAGACGCCAAGCAACTGCTGTCATCTCGCCGGGCGGAAGAGGTAAGCGAGACCTTTCTCGACACTTGCTCTCGCCGCTACAGATTTCGACTATTCTTTTTCTTCCACGCTAACTTCTCGCCATACAGGATTCCGCTCAAGCCGCGGCGCTTCGTGAGGAACTGTCCCAGGCGAGATACGAGAATGTCCTCCTGAGGGACCAGATCTTGCGCCTGGAGGCGAATGCTCCCCCTCCCCTGGATGAAAGACTGAAGAGCCGCTATTACTCTGTCTATGACGTCGATAAGCTCCTCCAAGCCAATGCGCAAGCTACCGTCAAGCTGACCTTGGAGACGCTACGAGATGTCGGATGCTTGGACGGGAGGGGCAAGATTATCACAGCTCAACAGCTCGTTCCTTGGCTCTTCGAGCCTGTCCCGAAGCCCCCGGGCGCGCCTGATACCCCACCCTCGGATGTCCCGAAATCCCCTGCTGCGGGTGGCGAGACATCCGGGGAGAGCTCAGGCGAGAGCTCCAGTGGGAGTTTCAGCGAGAGCTCAGAGGGGTACAACTTGTCCCCCTGACGGCCCCCCTCTCTCTCTTTTTCCCTTTTCGCCTCTGTGTAAAGAGCGAGATGCTCTAAACTTGTAATCATATATAAAATACCTTATAAATATTCCCTTGTAAATGTTAGTCATGTTCTTATTTGTGAATGCGCTTGAGGTAATTGCTGTGACCGAGTGTTCCTTAAGCACGCTTCCGCCGAGACCCTCGGCCTCCCTAGGGCAGTTTCCCTTAGTGATGGATAGGCGGGAACCTGCCGAAAACTGTCAGTCGGGAACGTGGCTCGCGAACCCTTAAGACGGAGCCGTCCCTATTTAGCTTGCGCGAACCGTTCAAGCCTGTCGCATAACTCTTCCGCATGTCTGTTCAAGAATATTTATCAGGAGCCTTCTCGGCGAAAGCCTCCTTCAGCGAGACCTCTTTGGCGGGAATCTCCCCGCCGAGATCTATTCTGGTCGAGACCTCTCCTACCTTTACCTCTTTCCATTTCGTGTTTCGGGTGCATTTCCTGCCTGGCTCAAACCAAACCTATCCCCCACAAGCGAGCCTTCGGACCTGCCAGCTAGATGAGAGCCTGCGCAGCGGGTCTACCTGGGGCCGAGCCGAGCACGGGGTGTCGATGAAGATTCTGCAAACCAAACCTAACCTATCCTAACCTATATCCCACAAACCAAACCTATCCCCCACAGGCGAGCCTACGGACCTGTCAGCTAGATAAGAGCCTGCGCAGCGGGTCTACCTGGGGCCGAGTCGAGCTCGAGGTACCGATGACGTTCTCAAACCAACCAAACTTATCCCCCACAGGCGAGCCTTTGGACCTGCCAGCTATATGAGAGCCTGTGCAGTGGGTCTACCTGGGGCCGAGCCGAGCTCGGGGTGCCGATGACGTTCTCAAACCAACCAAACCTATCCACCCACATGCGAGCCTTCGGACCTGCCAGCTAGGTGAGAGCCTGCGCAGCGGGTCTACCTGGCGCTGAGCCAAGCTCGGGGTGCCGATGACGTTCTCAAACCAACCAAACCTATCCCCCACAGGCGAGCCTTCAGATCTGCCAGCTAGATGAGAGCCTGCGCAGCGGGTCTACCTGGGGCCGAGCCGAGCTCGGGGTGCCGATGACGTTCTCAAACCAACCAAACCTATCCCCCACAGGCGAGCCTTCGGACCTGCCAGCTAGATGAGAGCCTTCGCAGCGGGTCTACCTGGGGCCGAGCCGAGCTCGGGGTGCCAATAACATTCTCAAACCAACCAAACCTATCCCCCACAGGCGAGCCTTCGGACCTGCTAGCTAGATGAGAGCCTGCACAGCGGGTCTACCTGGGGCCGAGCCCAGCTCGGGGTGCCGATGACGTTCTCAAACCAACCAAACCTATCCCCCACAGGCGAGCCTTCGGACCTGCCAGCTAGATGAGAGCCTGCGCAGCGGGTCTACCTGGGGCCGAGCCGAGCTCGGGGTGCCGATGACGTTCTCAAACCAACCAAACCTATCCCCCACAGGCGAGCCTTCAGACCTACCAGCTAGATGAGAGCCTGTGCAGCGGGTCTACCTGGGGCCGAGCCGAGCTCGGGGTGCCGATGACATTCTCAAACCAACCAAACCTATCCTCCACAGGTGAGCCTTCAGACCTGCCAGATATATGAGATCCTGCGCAGCGGGTCTACCTGGGGCCGAGCCGAGCATGGGGTGCCGATGACGTTCTCAAACCAACCAAACCTATCCCCCACAAGCGAGCCTTCGGACCTGCCAGCTAGATGAGAGCCTGCGCAGCGGGTCTACCTGGGGTCGAGCCGAGCTCGGGGTGCCGATGACGTTCTCAAACCAACCAAACCTATCCCCCACAGGCGAGCCTTCGGACCTGCCAGCTAGATGAGAGCCTGCGCAGCGGGTCTACCTGGGGTCGAGCCGAGCTCGGGGTGCCGATGACGTTCTCAAACCAACCAAACCTATCCCCTACAGGCGAGCCTTCGGACCTGCCAGCTAGATGAGAGCCTGCGCAGCGGGTCTACCTGGGGCTGAGCCGAGCTCGGGGTGACGATGACGTTCTCAAACCAACCAAACCTATCCCCCACAGGCGAGCCTTCGGACCTGCCAGCTAGATGAGAGCCTGCGCAGAGGGTCTACCTGGAGCCGAGCCGAGCTCGGGGTGCCGATGACGTTCTCAAACCAACCAAACATATCCCCCATAGGCGAGCCTTCGGACCTGCCAGCTAGATGAGAGCCTGCGCAGCGGGTCTACCTGGGGCCGAGCCGAGCTCGGGGTGCCGATGACGTTTTCAAACCAACCAAACCTATCCCCCACAGGCGAGCCTTCGGACCTGCCAGCTAGATGAGAGCCTGCGCAGCGGGTCTACCTGGGGCTGAGCCGAGCTCGGGGTGACGATGACGTTCTCAAACCAACCAAACCTATCCCCCACAGGCGAGCCTTCAGACCTGCCAGCTAGATGAGAGCCTGCGCAGAGGGTCTACCTGGGGCCGAGCCGAGCTCGGGGTGTTACATGACTCATAAATACATTCTATCATAATAATTTAGTACTAGACGAGAGAAACAAGTCAATTGATATATTATAACAAACTTGATCTTGAATACATACTCACATCTCCCCCATTTCACGGGTAGAAGCGTTTCAGGTCGTCTGCGCTCTAGGTGTGGCTTAAGGCTCTTCCTTCCACATCCTGGAGGCAGTAACTTCCTGATCCAAGGACTTCCTTCACTATATACGGTCCTTCCCAGTTCGGGTTGAGCTTGCCCACGGGAGCCAACCTTCCTGCCGCGTCAACCTTTCTTAGTATCAGGTCCCCTTTGGCAAACTGCTTGACCCTGACATGCTTATCAAAATACTTGGCCATCCGTCGCTTGATCTCTTCTTGCCTGATAGCTGCCACGTCCCGCGGTTCTTCCACCATATCTAGCGAGAGGCGCTGCCCCTCTTCATTCTCCAACCTCCAAGTCTCATCTCCTTCGCCCGCAGCTGTGACCCGCGGGGACCGAACCTCGAACTCCACTGGTAGGATGGCCTCACACCCATGAGAAAGCTTGAAGGGAGTCTCACCGGTGGCCGTGTTTGGGGTCGTTCGCAAGGCCCACAGGACCGAGGGGAGCTGCTCCACCAAGTTTCCCTTTAGGTTCTCCACCTTTTTTTAATAGATTCACAATGATTTTGTTCGCCGCTTCCACCTGGCCGTTGCTCCGGGGGTGGTAGACAGAGGCGAATCTGAGGTCTATCCCCAGTTAGGCACAGAAGCTGATGAATTCTTCGCTGGCAAACTGGGGGTCGTTATCTGTCACTATTGCTTGAGGCAACCCATGTCTGCATATGATTTCCCCCCAGATGAAGTTCCTTATGACCTGCGAGGTGACCTTGGCCAAGGCTTTAACCTCCAGCCACTTTGAGAAATAATCGACCATGACCAAGAGGAACCTCCTCTGTCCACTAGCCGGAGGAAAGGGTCCAACTAAATCCATCCCCCAGATGGCGAACGGCCACGGTGCCGTGATACTTCGGAGCCTTTGGGCTGCCATGAGCTGAAAGGGGGGCGCAACGCTGACATTTTTGACACCTCCTTGCAAACTCTGTGACATCCTTCCTTAGGGTGGGCCAGAAGTACCCCTGCCTGACCACCCTTGCCTCCAACGTCCCCCCTCCAAAATGACTGCCGCACTCACCCGAGTGCACCTCCTCCAAGATCCTCGGGATATCTTCCTCGGTCACACACCTGGCTAGGAGTCCTGACAACATCTTACGATGCAAGCCCCCTTCTATCATTAGGTAGTGAGCTGCCTTGCGCTTGAAGTTTCTCCCGTCCTTGGCCCCCTCAGGAAGTCCACCGGTGGTTAGGAAGGTCACCAATGGATCCACCCACGAGGGTCGCCGATCCACCACCATCAATTCTCCTTCTTCGATAGCCGGTCGAAATAGCTCCATCAAGGTCCCTCCTCCCCGAGGTCCAAACTTAGCCAATCGATCGGCAGCTATGCTTTCTTTCCTTGGAACATGCTGGATGGAGAACGACCGGAACCCACCGATGATCGCCCTTACCTTGGAGAGGTATCTGATGAGGGTAGGCTCCCGAGCTTCAAATTCCCCCCGGATCTGCGACACTACTACCTTTGAGTCCGTGAAAGCTTCCACATCCTGAATCTCCAGCTCCTTTGCCAAGCGAAGGCCGGCGATCACGGCCTCATACTCCGCCTGATTGTTGGTCACCGGGAAATGGTAAGCCACTGCCTGCTCTATCACGACTCCCTGGGGGCTGGTCAGCACTACCCCTCCCCCGAGGGAATGCTTTCCCGAGGCCCCATCGACCATCATCTTCCATGCTTCCTGTGGCTGCTGCTCTCCCTCTTCGACTTCAACAACATAATCTGCTAGGAAGTCCGCCACTTCCTGCGCCTTGATGGAGAGTCTTGGAATAAAAGAGATGTCGAACTCGCTTAGCTCAATAGACCACTTGGCAAGTCTCCCCGAGTGCTCTACCACTTCGAAGATCTTGCGAAGAGGATGGTCGGTTACCACCCTAATCGAATGTGCTTGAAAGTATGGTCGGAGTTTCCTTGCAGAGATGACTAAGGCGTAAGCGAGCTTTTCAAGGATGGGGTAGCGGAGCTCTGCTTTCCTCAATATCCGGCTGGCGTAGTAGATGGGTAGTTGCTTCTTTTCTTCTTCTCTCACCAGGACGGAGCTTACCGCCTCCGCTCTCACTCCAAGATACAAGGTCAGGTCCTCCCCTTCTTTTGGACTCTGAAGTAGAGGAACCTAGGAGAGTTGTCTCTTCAGCTCTTGGAAGGCTTCTTCGCACTCGGCGGCCCATTCAAACCTTTGATTCCCCCGCAGCACCTTAAAGAATGAAGAACACTTGTCTCCTGCCCTGGAGAGGAACCTGCTCAGCCCAGCCAGCTTGCCTGTCAAGCGCTGGACCTCCTTGGCGTCGCGAGGTGACTCCAAATCCAGGATGGCCTTCACCTTGTCCGGGTTGGGCTCCACCCCTTCCGGAGTCAAGAGATGCCCAAGGAACTTCCCGCGGCTGGCCCCGAAGACGCACTTCAAGGGGTTCAGCCTCATCTTGAACCTCCTTAAGGTGGCGAACGTCTCTTCCAGGTCTTTCAGGTGCGAATCCAAGCATTTGCTTTTGATCATTAGGTCATCGACGTAGACCTCCAAATTTCTCCCCCTCTGATCTCGGAAGACCCGATCCATCATGCGTTGGTAGGTAGCTCCTGCGTTCTTCAGCCCAAAGGGCATCATCTTGTAACTAAAGCATCCCTCCCTCGTGATGAAGGAAACATCCTTGATATCGGGAGGGTGCATTCGGATCTGGTGATAACCTGAAAAAGCATCCAAAAAGCTCATGACAGAAAAACCAACAGCTGAATCAACCAGCGCGTCGATCCGAGCCAGGGGGTAGCAATCCTTAGGGCATGATTTATTTAACAAAGAAAAGTCAATACACATTCTCCATTTAGCCCCCCTTTTTAACCATTACCGCATTCGAGATCCAGCCTGGATACTGGATCTCTGAGATGAAGCCGGCCTCCAGGAGCTTCCTGACCTCCTCACGGATGGGCTCCTCCAGCTTGGTGGCGATGACTCTCATCTTCTGGCGTATGGGGCGAGTGCGGGGGTCCAAGTTCAGGCGGTGGCAGGCAACGTCTGCGTCGATGCCCGACATGTCTGTCGCGCTCCAAGCGAAGATGTCGATGTTGCTTTGAATGCAGACCCGTACCCGCTCCCGGTCCTCGGGATTCAAGCCTCTGCTGACCCGCACCCTTTGCACCTGCCCTGTGCTGGTGAAGACCTCCATCTCCACCAGTTCTTCGGCCGGCTCCAGCCGCGACTGCTCCCAGCCGACCCTTGCTTCTTCCTCCAACTCTAGCTCCTCGCTTTCTTCCACCTCAATCTCCATCGCCTCTTCCGGCCCCTCCTGCTGCTGCTCGTCCTCCGCGCCCCTCTGGGCCTCTCCTTCAGCTCCTCCTGCTTCTTACTCCTCTACCTCCATCGCCCCTTCCGGGCTCTCCTGCTCCTCATCTCCCTGGACCTCCTGCACATCTCCTCCCTGCTGCTCCTCAGCCTCCTCTCCTCTGACAACCTCTTCGCGCGCCGCCATCTCCATCTCCAACTCCTCTGCCTCTGTCATCCATGATATGGTGTTGACCGCCGTAACATAGCATTGTCTTGCCACCTTCGGGTATCCTCTTACCCTGACCTGCACCCCTCCATTGTTGAACTTGAGGCACTGATGGAACGAGGAGGGGACGCAGCGAAAGGCGCTGATGAGGGGGCACCCAAAGATGGCGTTATAGCTGCTCGGGGCGTCCACGATCACGTACCTACAGTTCCGTGACACGCCCCCCAACCTCGCGTGCAGCTCTACTCCTCCTTCTACCTCTTTCCTCTCTCCGAAGAACCCGAACAACAGTCCATCTGAAGCCAAGACCCTCTTCCCTTCAACCCTCATCTCATCGAAGGCCTTCTTGAAGATGACATTTACCGAGCTCTCGTTGTCTACAAGTATCCTTGAGACCGTATAATTCTCCACCGCCGTCTGGATCACTAGGGCGTCACAGAACGGATCTTCATAGTCCAGCATGTCCGCTGACGAGAAAGTGATTTTTTTCTTCCGGTGGGGGAGCCTGGGAGGTAGAGGCGCCCCCCTTCGGTACATAGTTTGTAGGCTCCCTTTGCGGGTTGCCTCAATCCCCACTCCTTCGTGAATCACCCTGATTCCTCCCCGGGTCCCCACATCTACTCGATCTTCGCACCTATCTTCCATCTCACCCTGTTGTACTTCAACGATCCTAACCGGCGGATCCTGCCTCCCTGCTCCTCTGGCTTCCCTCATTTTCAAGAACTCTGGGCAGGTGGTCGTTGCGTGGCCTTCCTCCTGGTGGAAGTCACAAAAGAGCAACGCCACGCCACCCCTTCTTCCTTATCCTCTTCCTCTTCTTCCTCCTCATCGAGCTCCTCTGCCCGCTCCTCTTCCTCTGCCCACTTCCATGGCCTCTTGCGGCGGCGAGACCCGACCCCTTGGCTCCTGCCTCCACGCCGGTTGGTCGAACCTCCTCGGTTCCCGCAGGTTATCTCTTCCCTGATAGCCTCCTCCTTGGCCCTGGGGGCGACCCTCCTGGGGCCTCCAACCCAACCGGTTGTTCGGCTCCCGGGCCCCCCATCCCTGCTGCCTCCCATGCCTTTGGGGCTCTTCCCTTATCCTTTCTTCTCTTTGCTCCCTCTGCTCCCTTGGCTCCTTCTGTCTTCCTGCTACTGGTTTCTTCACGTCGTCCTCCGCCAGCCTGGCCAACTTCCTGGCAAATGCCAGGTTTTCTCTCTCGAAGTCTATCTCCTTTGCCGCCCTCTCCATGAGCTCCTCAAAGGAGAGGGGGGGGGCACTCTCTTCAACTCCATGCTAAAGAATCCCGGTCTCAGCCCCAGGGTGAAGGCTAGCATCAGTGTGTACCCTGGGACCTCCTGGACCAGGAGGATCTCTTCCTGAAACCGGTCGACATAGTGACTCAGTGTCTCATCTGGCTTCTGCCTCACCGCAAACAGGAACTCCGCCTCCTTCTTTCGCTTCTTCGAGGTTGAGAACCTCAACAGGAAACTTCTCCGCAGATCCTCAAAACAGTAGATTGATCTTGCTGGCAACTGGGGGAACCAGTCCTGAGCCTTCTCCTTCAGTGTGATGGCAAATAGCCGACACTTGAAGGCATCCGTCATCTGCCTTATCGATACGACGTCTTCAAACCACTACACGTGCTGTACAGTGTCATCCTTTCCCGAGTAGTAGGACATGTCAGGCTCCCGGAACCCCTCCGGTACCGGAGCTGAGATGATGAGCTCGCTGAATGGGCTCTCGCCTCCTGCCTGGCGAGAGGGTACGTCCCGCAGCCTCGGTTGACTGGCCCGATCCGCGAGACCGTGCCCAGGGAAGAGCTCTCGCACTGTCGCCTCCTTCTCGCCCAGATCCGTCAAAGCCTCCTTGCCCGGGCGCTGGCTCTGGCCTGGGAAGAGCTCCCGTGCCGCCACATCCATTTCACCAGCCTCCGCCGGGACCTCCTTCCCCGGGCGTTGCTCAGGGGCGTTCTCACCTAGGAGCGGAACCTCCTCTATCGGAACCTGAGGTGTGGCACACTCGCTGATCTTCTGCAGGACCTCTCGCCTGAATTCATCCAGCATCCTCTTTGTCGCTTCCTCTCCCCGGGTGGGGGAGCCTCTAGAACCTGACCCTTCACCTTCACCTCCAACCATGGGACAAGACTCAAGGCTTTCCTGTATCGGCTGCTTTCCACGCTCACCGCACCAAAACTGTTGAAGCCAAAAATGACCTCAACGGGAGTTCAAAAAGGGGTGTAGCCAAAACCTACTTATCTCAAGCCTCAACCCTCGACCGGATTCAAAGGACCTAAGACTGACCCAAAGCCTCAGCAGGGAGGTCCCACCTTACACCTAGAAGATCTCTGAGAGCTTCCTCTCCAAAGCCAAAAGCTGGGCTAGGAGCTCCTCAGAAAGCACTGGAAGTTGGAAGATAAATGATAGCCTGCTTTCCAAAGAGCCCTTATGGGTCTATTTATAGTCTTTGCTGTCCTGAGATTACTGAAATGCCCCTAGTTGATCTGCCAATAGCCGAATCCCGCTGTTTTCTTGAGGGTATAAGGGTAATTTCCCCCGAGGGTAATTTGGTCATTTCACCCAAGGCCCTGGCCCCCACTCGGTGAGAGCTTTGAGCCGAGAGCCTTCTGTCAGAGCCCGGCGCAAGCGGTCTCTCCTACCTATAGGCGAGAACTTCTTTAAGACGATCTGGGTGCTGGCGCAAGCGTTCCCGCGTTGATCTTTGTTCGACGATTTGGCTGCGCTCGACGATCTGGGCTCGACGATCTGGGCTCGACGAATACGGGGCGTCTTGCGGGCGAGAGCTCATTTGAGACGGGAGCTTGGCACTTAGCGCAAGCGCTCCCGCCTACTTGGGCGAGAACTTCTCTGGCTAGCCTGTCTGACCGTTTGTGCCTCCTGGTCTGGCTTAGCGAATATGGGGTTGTACAAGCTCAATTTGATATTTACAAGATATGTAGTTTGTTATAAATTTATAACTAATATTATATAATATATTATTATCTAATATCACGGTTTACCCCCGGTCCGACCGGTCCAACCGATCGGAGCTTGAACCTTTGAACTCACCGGTTCATCCTCCGGTCCAATTTTTAAAATCTTGATTTAAATGCTAGACTTGAGAAAAAATAGAATTTAATTAAAAAAATTGTGCTATCACAAGTCAAATAAGAACCTCTTTAACAATGCCCAAAATATATAGTAATAATATTTCAAATGGACCCTGAACCGGCTAAGCGACCCTGAACCGGCTAACTGACCTCACCCAAAATATCGGACCGGGTTAGCAAGAAAAGTGATTCAAAACCTTCTAGGGTCTGTTTGGCGCGGCGTTTTTAGAGCAGCATGCTGCTGTTTTTAAAAACGCCGCGCCAAACAACCATTTCACCGTAACAGTGAGAGAAGCCCCCGCTATCGAATCGCGGAAACGGAGCGATTAGGGGTCGTGATTTTTTTTCACGACCCTGGAATCGCGGAAGCTGCGCGATTCACATCCACGGAAGGGCGACGACGATTCTTCTTTCTTCCCGATTCATCTTCCACGACAAAACTTGCTCCGATTTCTGCTCGCCTCCACGCCGAGCTCGCCTCCACGCCGTCGAATAGCTCTTCTCTTCCACCGCTGGTAAGGCTCTGTTTCCCGGCTCTGCTTCCCGATTTCTGCTAGCCTGCTCCATTTTATTGTCGCCGTCGCCGAGCTTGCCTCCACCCCGTCGAGTAGCAGTCTTGTCTTCCTCCTCTAAACACCCTCTTCTGCCATGGTCGACCCTCTCCTTCCTTGCCGGTCATCTTCCAGATTAGGGCAAATCTTTCTTCGTTTCTTCTATTTCATTTTTGTTCTTGATTCCAGTGTTTTGCCTTTTTTTGTGTGATTTTGTTTCAGGATTTCGTTTCAGGGGAACTACATAGATCTTGGTTTCTTCTCTATACTTCCGGTCATACCCATTTGTGATTTTTTGTAAGGTACATTTCTATCATATAGGTAATTATACACTTTTTTTTTGTAGTAGAACTCTAATGCTTGTGTGTGTGTATTTTTTTGAATTGTTGTGTGTGTATGTTTGTGTATGTGTGTGTTTGTGTGTATGAATGTGTGCTTGTGTGTGTGTATTTTTTTTGAATTGTGTGTGTGTGTGTATGTTTGAATGTGTGTGTTTGTGTATGTGTGTGTGTTTGTGGTGATTGGGAATGTGTGTGTGTGTGTGTGTGTGTGTGTATAATTGTGTTTGTGTGTGTGTGTGTGTGTGTGTGTGTTTAGGGTGTTTGGGAATGTGTGTGTTTGTGTGTGTGTGTTTGTATGAATGGGAATGTTTGTATGAATGGGCTTGTGTGTGTGTATTTTTTTTTGAATTGTTGTGTGTGTATGTTTGTGTATGTGTGTGTTTGTGTGTATGAATGGCTTGTGTGTGTGTATTTTTTTGAATTGTGTGTGTGTGTGTATGTTTGAATGTGTGTGTTTGTGTATGTGTGTGTGTGTTTGTGGTGATTGGGAATGTGTGTGTGTGTGTATAATTGTGTTTGTGTGTGTGTGTGTGTGCGTGTGTGTGTGTGTGTGTGTGTGTGTGTTTAGGGTGTTTGGGAATGTGTGTGTGTTTGTGTGTGTGTGTTTGTATGAATGAGAATGTTTGTATGAATGGGCTTGTGTGTGTGTATTTTTTTTTGAATTGTTGTGTGTGTATGTTTGTGTATGTGTGTGTTTGTGTGTATGAATGGGCTTGTGTGTGTGTATTTTTTTGAATTGTGTGTGTGTGTGTGTGTATGTTTGAATGTGTGTGTTTGTGTATGTGTGTGTTTATGTGTGTGTGTGTTTGTGGTGATTGGGAATGTGTGTGTGTGTATAATTGTGTTTGTGTGTGTGTGTGTGTGTGTGTGTGTGTGTGTGTTAGGGTGTTTGGGAATGTGTGTGTGTTTGTGTGTGTGTGTTTGTATGAATGGGAATGTTTGTATGAATGGGCTTGTGTGTGTGTATTTTTTTTGAATTGTTGTGTGTGTATGTTTGTGTATGTGTGTGTTTGTGTGTATGAATGTGTGCTTGTGTGTGTGTATTTTTTTGAATTATGTGTGTGTGTGTATGTTTGAATGTGTGTGTTTGTGTATGTGTGTGTTTATGTGTGTGTGTGTTTGTGGTGATTGGGAATGTGTGTGTGTGTGTGTGTATAATTGTGTTTGTGTGTGTGTGTGTGTGTGTTGTAGGGTGTTTGGGAATGTGTGTGTGTTTGGGAATGTGTGTGTTTGTATGAATGGGAATGTGTATGTGTTTATGTTGTTTGGGAATGTGTGTGTGTGTGTGTGATTGTAATTGTGTTTCTGTGTGTATGTATGTTTGTATGTGTGTGTTTGGTTTGTGTTTGTTTTTGTATGTTTGGTTTGTCTGTGCGTATGATTGTGTAATCGTATGTTTGTGTGAGTGTGTGTACGTTTGTGCGTGTATGTTTTTGTGTCAATGTCTATCTGTGTGTGTGTGTTTGCATTAATTTTATTTTTTCGCATAGATGGGTAAATCAACGGAAGGTGGAATTTCTGCAAATTGGGAGACATCGCATGTTCTGCTTTTTTGTGATCTTTGTAGCCGAGAGATAGATTTAGGGAATAGACCCACCACCCATTTCAATAAGGAAGGGTGGTGCAATTTGGTGAAAAACTTTAAGGAGCGCACAAGTTTGGAGTACAGTCGGGCACAAATGAAAAACAAATGAGATCAACTGAAGCGTGATTGGAAATTATGGCGTGAACTCAAAAGAGGTGAGACCGGTCTTGGTTGGAATCCCACTAAGCGGACAATTGACGCGTCCGATGATTGGTGGAAAGAACGTATTGAGGTTAGATTTATATATATAATTTTATTATTATAATAATGAACATGTGATTAGAATGTGCATTTATTTTGAAGCTCCTTTTATTTTGTAGATGATTCCCAATGCGAAGAAATTTCGTTTTGGTGGAATAGCGCCCGAGCTTGAGGAAAAACTAGACAAAATGTTCAGTCTGGTTGTGGCGACGGGAGAAAATGTATGGATGCCTTCTTCTGGAGAACTTCCAGGAATTTTTTCGCATGCAAACACCTTATCCGAAGAAGCTGAAGATAACATCAATGAGAGCAATAATACACAGACTTTTGCAAATGAAGATCTTGACTCGACTACACCTGAGGCAGGAGTTCTCAAAGTGGTGCAGCTTCAAAACGAAAACGAAAGGGGAAGAGACATGAAATGGGGACAAAACAGATTATGTTGGCACATGTGGAAAAGTTATTCTCCTCCTCAGAAGCAATTATGCAGCGCGTTACAACACCAATTATTCCCCCTAGTATATATCTGCTGCGAGAGGCGATTCAAGAATTGGAGAAGTACCCAGAAATCTTTGAGGACGGGTTGCTGTATCATTTTGCTACAATTCATTTTCAAACACCCGTGAATCGAGTGACATTCCTGAGCATCCCAGAGGATAGGAGGGTGGAATGGCTGAAGACCCACTACATGAATTCACATATATGATTTCTCTTATATGTTGTTTATGATTTTCTATGTGGAACTTATTTACTGTTCGAAGCATCTCTTATGCAGTGATTTTCGTGACTGTTACGAACATAATTATTGTTATTATTATCTCTTATGCAGTAATGTATGTTAAATTATTATACTGACTGTTGTGTCATATTTGTAGGTCAATATAATGTCAAACATAGATGATGATAGAGAAGATAACATAGACGATGACGAAGAGTTGATGGTGAATTACTGTGCAACTCGTCAACAAGATTGCACCGCATATGTGAAACTTGTTAACACCACTGTATGTTTAATTAGTGATTATGTTACGTTGTTTTGTGATAAAACACCGTGCATGACATCATCTCAAACCGGACATAAATGACTTCGAGAGTTATTTGAAGGACATCCTGGACGTTTTCCCAATATGTTTCGAATGACTAAGGTCATTTTTTTGACTTGCTAGCATTGTTGGAACAAAGTCACGGTTTAAGAGGAACACAAAGGACACAGTCAAGCGAGGTTTTGGCAATAACGATTTATATATTGGGGCACAATGAAACTTTCAAAAAATCTGGTGAAAGATTCCAACATTCCACAGAGACATTGAGTTGGTTGTTTATGATCGGTCTAGAAGCTCTGACAAGTTTGTCCATGCATAACATTGCTCCGATTGATCCCCATTTTCGTACAACTCCAACGCACATACAAAATGATGGTAGATATATGCCATTTTTTAAAGATTGTATCGGTGCAATTGACGGTACACATGTTGATGCACAAATATCTGTTGAAAATCAAGTTCCTTATATTGGTCGTCATGGAAGCACGACTCAAAACGTAATGGTCGTCTGCGATTTCAATATGTGTTTTACATATGTTGTATCTGGATGGGAAGGGTCTGCACATGACACACACATATATCATCGTGCAGTACGGGATCCGCTAAGTAAATTTTCATTTCCACCAGAAGGTATGTACTACGAGCTTTTACGTTATGTTGATTTATTAATCATATCTTCAAATGTTTAAAATCTTTTTTGCTACTAAAGGTAAATATTATCTCGTCGATGCTGGTTACCCATTAGAGAAGAGGCTCCTGAAACCTTTTACGGAAACGAGATATCACTTGTCGGACTTTGCTCGGGGAAATAAGCCAATTGAAGGGCGACGTGAAATATTTAATAAAGCACACTCATCACTGCGTAGTGTCATCGAGAGGAGCTTTGGTGTATGGAAGAAAAAGTGACCCATACTTAGCAAAATGCCTCATTTTGAATTCTCGAAGCAGTGTGTTGTCGTCGTCGTTACGATGTCGCTCCACAACTTTATTAGAAGACATCCATCGAGGGCTGACCCAGAGTTTGATGTATGTGACGGAAATGAAATCTTTATTCATCCAGAGGCATATGAGTTGCGGCCAAACAATCGTCCAAGAATTATCGATTCAAATCCGAACACAACACCAAGCTCATTCTAGGGAACGGGAGCTGCAGAAATGACAAATATTAAGGACTACATTGCAGATCAACTAACGGAGTATCACAGGTATACACAATAATGACTTTTACATTTATAAACATATATAAAAAGATCATTAATTACATGTCTTTTTTGGTGTGCAGTTAACGAACGATGATCGAGGGATATGTTTCATCAGCATGGCATAACACGTTTATGATTTTCATGACTGGAATAATCGTTTTTGAAACAGTTGTTTTTTTCAATTTGGTTAATGGACACTTAGAATGCATTAAATTTAACTGTTTTAAATGTTATTGTTTACTATGTTTAAGTTCAAAAAAATGAACTGTGCACCGCACAGCTGTTTTGCCAAACAGATTAAACAACTTCTCTGTTTGAAACAGCTCTGCAAAAGCTGTTCATCCAAACAGTTTTACAGATTCTGGCACCAATCTGCAAAACAGCTGATTATTCCACCACTGTTTCTCACCACTGCTTCTTCAGTCGCTGCAGCTGAGCCAAACAAACCCTACCCGACCTCTGCCACTCGGTAATAAAATAGTAGAATATCGCAGCCCTTCCAAAATTCGCAATCTTGCCGGAATAGGGCAACCGAAGAAATTCAGGATCTGTTTCTCTCCCAGCTGCTGCCCGTCCTCACCGCCGCCATCAACAAACCCTAATCCCCCCTTTCCTTAGTTCTCGAAAGCCAGAATCGTGGTTCGATGGGTAAGCGGAAGGAGCGCCGCATCGCGGCCATGAGCTCTGCAAATCGGCGAGTGAAGCTTGATCTTTTTGCTGAACCCTCTGGTAATATTATGGATTTCTTATCTTCTTCGCTATGTTTTTGGATATTAAGCTTTTAACTTGACCTTTTCGCCTTAGAAATGGGAAAGTGATGCATGCCCTAGAACGAATCATCTTTATTCGATACTTTTGTTGTTCGAGCAGCGATATTTGATACTTTTGATTTAAATTTTTGGTTTTGTACAGGTTCCGTAATATTGCCCTGTAGAGTGATTGTTTTGATATATCAATCTTGTAGTTGTTTCTTACAATCATAATTTTGTGATGTACTATTGCTTGTTAGGATGCAAGTCTTGATTTTGGAGTCATCTCGAACACAGAAACACACACATGACAAATATTTAGGTGTGTGTGCGCAGGAGCGCACCTGGTCCGTCTGATCCGTGATCCAATGGTTTGTAAAAAAGGCGCCTTTAAAAAAACTGGCGATGAACGGCCTGGATTTCTCCCCGTGAACACAGCTTTTGCTCATCGAGCGCACAAAAAAATAAGTCCACACACACATACTCTCTCTCTTATATACACAATTGGTCCACAATTAGAGCCATAACAATTGATCCACAATTAGAGTCATATTGAATGTGCATTGGAGTGAGTTGAGTTAAATTTCCGATTAAATTTTAACTAATAGGGAATCTTAAAATTGGATTTATTAGATTTGGAGTTGAGTCAAATGTTGAAAAAAATGTGAGCATTAGAGCTTTAGGCTCCGTTTGGCACGGTGGTGGCAGTCGTTAACAAATGACAATTTAACTTTTGTGTTCATGACCGCCGCCACCATGCCAAACGGAGCCTTAATCAATTCAAGCAATCATAGTGACATCTTGCACAACATTTAAAGAAAATTTTAATTTTTGTTGCAATCGAGTAGTGTTTGGGTAATGTTTAAATACAAAAAGTGTGAACTTTGATATTTCATGAAGATTAGCATTCTCTAAAATTGTCATTAAAACTGTTATCAAAATTACTTTTGAACTATGAAGCACCGGTACGGATATCGGGTAAGATACGTATTTGGTACATTGGTACGTGAAAAGTTAAAAAATGCAAATACGGGTACTTTTTGGGCACATTGTAATTAAAATTGACTTATATAAATACATGTGCAGTATGTGCATATATATACATGCACATATACATGTATATGCATGTTCATGTGTCTATATATATGCACATATATATAGTAAAATAACAAAATAATAAAATTTAAATCAAATTCTTTATAGTTTTAAGTTTTAATAAAAAATATATACTTAAATTTGAAGTACATTTTGTTATTATAATAAACAAATACCGCTAGTTGTCTTTATGGTTCACAATTTTTTTTGTTCTAAAAAACAAAAGTATTTTGTTTACTTTAGAAAAACACACACTATCACAATATGCAGAACGATTCGACAAGTCCATGTGTATCTACAGACTAGAGTAACATGTGTATCCACCGAGTATCGGGTTTGTACCAATATCAGATACGTATCCAAAGAAGTATTGGTGCTTCATACTTATAGTGTATATCAATATTGTTTTAATCCTAATCTATAACATATGTCAACTTATACTAATTATTTTTAGAAGTGGATATTCCTTCTTATTTAGATATAAGTGAGGATAAATCATTGCATTCTTCATATTGAGTGTCATGCTATGGGCGTAAATGAGTCAAAATCAGTTAAGAGATGAATATTGAACTTGTACTTGTATCTATATTTTTTAAACTAACTTTGAACTTAAATTTTATATTATAATATTTTTAAAGTATTTTTATTCCATTTTTAGATGATCTAGCTGCCGACCCCACTATAGTGGGATAAAGGCTTGAGTGTTGAGTGTTGTTTTAGATGATCTAGTTGACAGGGGAACTAGCCTAGCAAGGTGATGCAGATAGGCGGCCGCAACGTCAGTTTATTTACGCATTTATTTCATTTTTTTCAGTCTTGTCAAACTTTTTTTTTATGTCGCACACTTGTTTCGCACTTTTATTTTCCAATGTTTTTTATGTATTTGGAGTTGTAATGATGTATTCCCGATGACGTAATTAACTAGGGCGTACATTTAATTGCTTTAGATTAGTCGGAGGCGTAATCCTTTGATTGAGTAAGGTCGATCCATGTTCCCTCTCTCACTTTCACGTTGAGCCTTGATCCTAATTTTGAGTCTATCCCTATTTTATTCTAATTATAAGCCCTGCATGGGTTATAAAAAATTTGTCTAAAATTTTTTACTTCAGTTAAAAAAAAGGAAAAAAACATAATTGGAGCATGAAAATATTAATTAATATGTGATGTATTACTCTCTAGTGAGATTAATTCTGGTGGGATTAACTTCCCATACCCACGTCCCACTCCCGTGGAATTTTCACCTACGCCTCTCTTCCGTGAAATCTCTCACGTGACCTCTCCATTTCATTGGCAATCCACCACTTTTCAGCCGCCCATTATTGGGATATATGCGGCTGAAAATCAACCGCCTGTTATGATTCCACTATATATGCAGTAGATTGAAAATTAAATGGAAAGCATAATCTAATCAGAAAAATTGAATTCCTTGAATTCTGAATTCCCCACCCTTGTACGGAACAGTGCGTTCCTTGCTCTTCCTTTCTCCTTTCTTCTACGTGTACTTCCTTTTTCGTCTCTCCGCGGATTTCGACGCCACCATACTTCTTCTATCTCGCCACCACTCCGTCCACCTTGCAAGTCTCCGTCGTCACCGTCTTTACTTCGTTTGCATGAGGAGTCTCTCGACTTCCACCGACCTCCACCACCATACCTCTCCACCCCCGGTGAGATCTTTCCTAATCTTTGGGTTTGCCTCTGTCTAGTTTTTTCTCTCGACAAATAGTTTTTTACTTTGGATTTTATTGATTGCCGCAGGATTGCCATTCGTCAGATGTTTGCGCCGCTAAATAAATTTAATTGCTAATTTTGTGCAGGTTGCGCTCCAAATTTGTTTGTTAAAATCTAATGTCGCTTTCTTGATTTTTTTAAAATTGCATAAAAATTATCTTTGCACGACATTCATCACATCGACTGCGACTACTGCGACTACGAGTGCATCACCGGGTCCATTGTTTTTGATCCCATTCCTCATGGTGAGCTTGAGGGCTTTGCTCAACTACACCTCTAGGCCTTTGTAGTATACCGCTAGAAATGGAGAAATGATATAGTCTGGTGTTAGTTTGAGTGAATTTTATTCTTTTTCATAAACAATTTAACCCAATTTTAGTGGTCAAACCATATTAGTGAAACTGATATTGTTGTACATTTGTTTTTTCTTTGTCCATGCATGTGTATGTTCCATCCTCATGGTTATAGTTTATATCATTGTTATTGAAGTTCAGTCTCTCTTTATTGAAGATTCAGTCTCTCTTTACTGTGAATAATTCAGATTTATATTGTATATAGCAAGTACCTTCATTTTGCAGTCAAGTTATTTATGTATGCCTTTTCTGTTTAATTTGCAAACAATATGATTTATCTTTTCAAATTTGATGATGAGTTTCTATGTTCTATCACTTATTACAGAGGAGGAGATGGGCAAATCTAATAATGAGGAATTTGGAGGGAGTCGAGAACGAGATCATTCAACTAGTGTTCCTACTTCACCATCTTCGTCAGGTGGGTCCCATCAATTTCTCTTCCAAGGACTATATAGAGAAGATATCCCTGCACAACATATTTTTGGTGGAAATTTGGCAATACTGCAAAAGATTTGTCGCTGTTCATAGTTGTTACAGATCAAGCTGCCACCATGAATAAAACTTTATGACATTTTTGGCAGCACCTCAGAGATTTCGGGAGGAATTTTGGCCTTCTTGGTTCGTATGTCTTTATCTTTTTTGGTTCTTCCCTGCTAACATTCATATTTTTCTGATTGTCAGGTGACTTTGGGAAGATCATTTGCCTAATGAAGCATTATCTATGATCTTTATTTTATATGATATACATGTCTATCTATATTTTGTATACATATCTATCTACATTTATATACATGTATATTTAAATTTAATCTTCGCATTAACTTCATGTTTTTTATTTCATTTGCTTCTTTTGAGGGTTTTGCTACAGACTCACATGATCATTTTGTGTATTCAGGTCAAAAGCAGGACAATCCATTGCTCTTGTTGGGACAGTATAGCGACGATGAACTTGATGATGAAGCTAGTAAACAGGAAGATGATGGTATTGATTGTTCGATGGAGCCAGATGACAAGGTAACTATGCGAGCTTCTGTATATATTTTTAAAGCTTTCCTATTTCTAGTAAGTTTTTTTCCGGTCTTAATCATTGTATCTCTTTTACACGGAATGTATTCTTATTTAATTATATTTCTTGTTATTTTATGTGTGGGGTAAACGTGACATCTTTAGGTAGACTTATATTTTAAAAAAGGTTTGAAATGGTTTTTAGACATTTTTTGGGGCTTATTTGGAGCAAGCTGTAACTGAAATTTTTCCTCATTAGGAGAACCTTCCTTTTGTTTTTCTTGTTTAATATTTTCGCTACAACCATTGCTGCTTTAACCACTTAGCATGCCTGCAATGAACTCGTAGTTTTCATGCACTCTTTTTTTTAAAAGTATCAACTCTATATTCCTGTTGCAAATACGTTGGTGTTATTCATCATTCGATATAATTTGTGAAAAATGCAATTTTTTTGCATGTGATCATTGTGTTAATCTTACATATCCACCATTTATCAGTTTTCTATTTTACATTTTTTTTTAATTTTTCAGGGAGAAGAGCATGTAGATGCAAATGAAAATTTAGAAAACAACAAGAATGAAATCAGTGAAAGTAATTCTTCTAAACTGGAGTCAGATCAAGCAAACACTCCGAAAGAATTGAAGGCCAATGATACTGAAACTATTGAAAATACTTCGGTTGGTACTGAAAACTGTGAAACTGTATTAACTGGTCGAACCTGTGGGCCCGAGCTAATGGAGAATCAATGCAACGGTCATGTAATTGGGGATTGGAAATTGGTATTGCATGATGAAAGCAATCAATACTATTACTGGAACACTGTGACAGGAGAGACCTCATGGGTTGTTCCTGAAGCCTTGAATGTTGATACACAAACTACAGATGAACACTGTGTTTCAACTACTGCCATTGAAGAAAGAGTTGCAAATGCCGGGGAAGCACAAACTTTTACGGGCATGACCGTCTATGGTCATGTTCTTAGTGCTGATGGGAATGAAAGTAGCAATCCCGTCCCGAAAGACACCGATGAAGAGAAGGTTTATGAGTCCAGTCAAATTGTGGGACATTATAGCACTGATAATGTTGCTGCAACTTATGGGCAATTTTCTGGGTATTCAAGCCTCTCGGAGCATCTGACTAACCTGTCCGGTCCGCAGAATGCATTAAATAGTGAAGAAATGGATGTTCATCTGTCAAGAGGAAGTGATCACTATGCAAGTGAAGATGCTCATGCTTCTCAGCTGGTGAAGTATGGTGAAGTCTTGCTACAGAGGCTGGATATGCTCTACGGGTATTAGTTATTGTGTCTTCTAATGTATTTTTATTTTTATGTGGGTCATTTACTGGGATCTCCCCTTCAGTTTTACATAATTATAGTTACCAACATCTCTCCTCGGAGTTTACATTATTAGCACACGTACAAAGAGTAGAGGGGAGGTTTCAGTAATTATGCAAGGTCACAGGCTAGTTTTTCGTAATTATTACTTAATAAAATGTAATTTTGAGCTTTAAGTTGCGCTTTGTCAGGTCTGCGCAACAGCCTGAAGAACACAAAGAGATCAGAAGGGAAATTGATATCAGAATATCAGATTGCAGAGCACTCTCATCATATGGTTCATCGCTGCTTCCTTTCTGGTGGCATACTGATACACAATTGAAGCAGATTGAATCAGCGATCATTAAGAGTGAAGCATCCTCCTTAGTTCAGCCTGAAGACTTCAGTAATTTGACTGCAATGCAGAAGGATCCTCAAGGAGCCGCATATTCAAAAGTTACTGAGAAGGATGACCAGATTATTGTTACCTGTGAATCTGGAAATGACACGCTTAAGAATGAGAATGCTAGTACTGAAAAAATGTCGACAAATATTAATTTTGAGGGTCATGGAACTGGGCAAAAATCCGAAATATGTCAAGAAGATAATTTGATCCCTGATTCAACCAGTTTGGTGCCTACATTCTATGAAGAGGATATGGATGTTGAAATGGAGGTTGATGATGAAAGTCCTCCAATCCCTTCATCAGAACAGTTCATTCAGACCAATCTACAATTGCCACCGTACCCTTCAATTCCCTCTGCTGAGTCTCATGTTCCACCACCTCCAGAAGAGGAGTGGATTCCACCACCACCACCTGAGATTGAACCACTTCCTCCACTACCGCCATTTGAGAGCGATGTTAATCCTCCTCTGGAAGCATCCTTTCCTCAATCTTATACTGAGACTATATCCTATTCTTTTCCAGATCACCATAATGTGGGATACCACGTTCCAACATATGATTACTATTCATCCACTGGTACTGATGTCTCCAATGTTGCTTACTATGGTTTTCCTGGAGGTAGTCAGCTTACTGAAACAGAACCCCCTCCAGCTTATTACGACCCTACAACTCCAACTAATTTGATGGACGTAACTTTAAGTAGCACCCCAGTTGTGCCTCCAACATACTATGATGCTTCAAATTCTTCTTTTTCTTCTGGACTTGCATTTGCTAACACAGAGCCCTCTGCTTATGTGGAGTCCAGTGCTGTTAATTACAAGGATATCACCCCAGTTAGAGTCCATTCTTCTGTTCTGGAGCTTCCTGTGGATTCTCTAGGCAATTCTCTGCCTAAGATAAGTAAGGGCTCTCAATTGAACATTCCAAAGACTTCGTCAAGCCCATCAAACTTTGGAACTGTAGGACCTTCTTCAGGAAATGGCGGCAACTTAGATGCACAACCTCCATCTGCTCCTAACAATCCCTCAAAGGGTAGGGATTTCTAATTTAATCTTTAGCAATTTCATTATTTTTAATGACGTGGTAATAAGTAGTGCATCCTTATTCTTATAACTAGTGAAACGGGAAAAGAATACCTTCGTGAACACAACTTTTGGTTGGTTGCGACAATATTTCAATCATCGCATGTGTTCTTTGTTGAGTATTAGGAGACAACTATATTTTTAGCCTATCACACATTGCTTCTTGCGTTTTAACTATTTCTTAATTTATTTTTCTCTCCATTTTATATTTTTAGTTAACTTTACTTACTATATTTTTATTTATTTGTTCTCCTTTATAAATTTCTGAATTATTTAATTTAATTATTTTTAGTTTACTTATCTATAGTATATATATCTATTATATACATATATGTATACATACATATATATAATAATAATAATGAAGAAAAACATGCGACCATAAAAACAATCTCAACCATTGGTTATGGTCCTCCATTAAGACGATCAAAAAAATCATAGCCCGTCTGCTTTGTTCTTCTTGATCTAGCAAAATATGAGGGCTAGCATAAAACTAAAAAATATAAATGTAGTGGCTGTGCACGTGATCCCTTTTGTCGCTTGTGGGCAATGTTTGACGACAGTAATCCTTGATGGCGCATTGGGGAAGCCATGCATGACTGCTACACGTGTGTGTGTGTGTGTGCACTCATATTTACTATATATGATGAGATAAGATAATTACAAAATATTTTGTTACTTGGATTGTGAAGGTTAATTTGATGGTGTTACATACACTTTCTTATATATTGCATAAGATAAGACTCATAAGTGGAATATGCGGGCAAGTTCTTTTCAGGATATTATTGTTCATGATACTTGTATGTCTATCTTTTTCTAAATAGCCATTTTCTTTTAATTCTTTTTCAGTTCGCAGTAAGAAGCGGATGGTCACTCTTGCTCCTACTCTAATGTCTAATAAGAAGGTTTCCTCTCTTGTGGATAAGGTAAGCTAACTTTTGTAGTCTATCAGTGGTGCTTAACATACAAGGGAATGTGGTTGTAATTTCTGAACTCTTTTCCTGGTTTCATTTTCTTTCTTTATAGTGGAAAGCTGCAAAAGAGGAGCTCCATGGAGATGAGGAGGATGAACCTGAAAATGCTCTCGAGATTCTAGAAAAGAAACGTCAGAAGGAGATTGAGGTTTTTACTGTTTTATTTCGTTATATCTCTACTCTACGGAGGACTCTTAATTTGTTGGTGATTTAATGGTCTCTTCCCTGCAGCAATGGCGTGCCCGACAGGTTGCTACTGGAGAAGCTCAAGATAATGCCAATTTTGTTCCTTTGGGTGTTGACTGGTATATTTTTCTTTTGACTTGGACATTTTTCGGGCACTTGATATCTATGCTATATATTAAGGGAATCTATTAGATTGGATTGTTTCTCCCCCTAGCATTGCCCCTACTATTTAAACATACTTACAATTTTTTATTTTTCGTATTTAGTACCTTTTTCAGTATGAATTAAATTAATTTTATAAAATAATTGTGTAATATAAATTCTTGATGTTTAATATTATTTTCATCAGGAATGAAAATGATTATATAAAATAATTATATAATATATGTTGTTGATATTTAGTATTTTATTTGGAATGAAAAAGATAATTATAAAAATGGGCTCCCCGATGCACAAAGCATCCCCGCACAGTGAGGATTTGGGGAAGGGTCCCATCACAAGGGTGAAATGTAGGCAAACCTTACCGTACATTTTTGCAAGAGGTTTCTTCCAGCATTCGAACCCGTGACCTCAAGATCACACGAGAACACCTCAACCTGTACGCCGAGGATCCTCTTCAATGAAAAAGATAATTATATAAAATATCTGTTTTAAATATGCTAAAAGAAATGTGCACATGTTTTGATACATATACACTACTTGTGGATGACTTACCTCGGCTAATGGAGCCGGGAGTGTCTATTAGTAGGTTATCATGTATTAGTGGTATTTTGGTAGTTAAAAGTTGTTTCTCTTTTATAAAAAGAGGTGTGTGGATTCTTATATTTATCTTGGAAGTTTGGTTTATGATATTTCTTTAGAGAGCACTCCTTGGGGGAACTATATCCCGAGGGAGCGTTGGCGTCAACACACCTCGCCGGTGTATCCAGTCTGTTATTAGTGCAATCCATTTTAGCGTGCACCAACATGGTCTGGATTACCATTCCCCCCACCCACCCCCCACCCACCTAACCCTAGGTTGCTGGAATACCTTCTTTCGTGTCCTGCTGACGCTCGCAACCATACATTAAGTAGTTGTCACAACATCTGATTCACACACGAGCAACACCCGTTGTTTACGCGTTTGGCCATTGTTCTACAGTGGGTCTCTGTTTTTATCCCCCGCATCTAGCAGGAGTTTCACGCTTAGCGGCTTGACAGACGACCCCATGTCATCACCCCTTCCTCGTGCACACACCTCCTGTTTGTTTGCACAAAACACTCTTATTGACGCCTAATGCCAAGCACTCAACACACATCCTTTCTCTTTCTTGCGCAATGTGACTTCACCAACCAGTGTGGTCTCTCCACAGTGTTGCTTCTTCGAATCCCACTTGCACGTGGTTTCTATAACATGGGCCTCATATGTGTGTTCGATTTATTCCAACCCCGACCTTCCTACAACAACCAACACCTTCCCGACTTTCGATACTCTTGGGAGGTATTGGTTTCGCGATCGATTTTATTTCGCCCATTTTATGACTATCATGCGTAGATCATCTCAACGAGGTGAAACGTTCCCTAGAAAATCTTTCCTCTTGCATGTTGGTGGAAGAATCCTCCTTAGACAACTTCATGCAGATCCTCTGTCGAGGTCAATCGGTCTCCAACAAAGCTTCCTCGTCCCCCACACAGGGCAGGTTGAGATATTGCTCACTCATGAAGCCAACAAGATTTTCATAACAATTACATGGATGGATGTTCCCTTCTTTGGATGTGTTGACTTTGCCAGTCAACGCCGCACATGCCCGCTGGTCATGCTCAAGGAGGAACTCATCCAGCGCTACAACACACTTTACTCTAGGAATGCCTTTGATTCCAGCAACAAGTTGACAAGGTCGTCAGTTGATTCACAGCTTGTGCTGGAAGTTACTTGCAGAAGTCTCTGCCTCCTCTTTCAGGACCGCTGGTCATGCTCAAGGAGGAACTCATCCAGCGCTACAACACACTTTACTCTAGGAATGCCTTTGAGTGACTCTACACTATTCAACAAGTCGACTCGGTGGATGCTTATGTCGATTATTTTGTTGAGTTGGCACATCATCTCTCGAGCCTATTCATAGCCCATTACCTCGGGTACTTCATGCATGACTTGCAACCACCCATCCTTGTTGCGTGCACTCTAATCCTACCCACACTCACTGTGGCCATCCAATGGGTCTGTTTTGTGGAAGAGGAATTTGGTACAACATTGGGGGCTCACAGTCCCTATAGTATGGCTGCATCCCAATCGTAGCCCCACGTTGAACCACCAAAACAGAGACATGCCCTTGCTTTGCCTCCGTACGAAGCTCCCCCGCCACAGATCGCCCTGATACCTCCTTCTAACCCTCACCTACGATTCCACCACCGAAGCCAAATCCTACAACACCTCCTATCTCACTAAGATTGTATTGACCTTGATTGCTAGAGCCTTTGTTTCCATTGCAAACAACCTACTTCCCCATTCACAAATGTCTCCATAAAGAACCGCGCTTGTTACCTGTTGCTGAAGACAACGATATTACAGTTGCTGATTTTGAGGCTCTAGAGCTCAAGGATGCCACCGCCGACACCCGACTTTGAAGACAATGTCGATTTTGAATGACAGAGTGTTGATACGTATACGCTTCTTGTGGATGACCTCCTTTTCCCTCTGCTACTGAAGATCTAGACTTGACCAGTCTGAAGCGTATATTAGTTGGTTATGATGTAGTATTGGTATTTTGGTAATTAAGAGTAGTAGTTCCCCCTCTATATTAGGAGGGGTGTGGAGTCTTATTAGTTGGCTTGGAAAGTCTTGGTTTAGGATCTTTGTTTGGAGAGGACTCTGTGGGGGAACCAGCCCTTGGGAGCTTTGTGGCGAGCATACCTCTCGAGTGTATCCATTCTATTATTTGTGCAATCCATTTTAGTGTGTACTAGTTCCTTGCGCATAATGTGCACCAGTGAGTCGTGACAATGCCTTTGATCATCGCTTGGTGCTCCTTTGTAGTGTTTGATTATAATGGAGGGCATGGGAATAATGGGTTTATACAGGAGAGACCGAGTAGCGAACAGAAGCATTGTTGTTGTCACACCTGCATGAGGACCTGCCACTTTCTACACTGGTAACACTGAGCGACAACCAAGAGATATTTTCACTGCCTCATGCTATGCATGGGGGACTGCATTTTCCGCCAAGTTAATCAAAGCAAGCTAGATGTTTGGTTGTTATTTGGATATTAGGTTTTCATTAAGAGCTAGGTTGTTTCCCTTTTAAGTATCTTAAAAAGTGATTGGATCTCGTTTTTGAGAGATAGAAGTCTCATCCAATTTTACTCATCTGCTTTACAAAATAATATTGGAGTAATGGTATGATATGCAATAATGTTATCTTTTTTTACATATATAATCTATATTAATAGAATACTCTATATATAGTGGTGACACCATCAAGCTCAATCATAGTCATCTCACGGTTCTGTTATTATTATTATTATTTTTTAAATAACTAAATATATATATATTTATAATAAAATTTTGTTTTCAAATGGGAGGAAATTGTCCATTAGCTGAAGCCGTTTGTTGGAGGTGTTTTGTGTTCTGTACGCGCTGCGACGAGTACCTTGAGCATTTTATTTTGTTTTTTATCAACATGTTTTTTAAATTTGTGAGGACATTATGGTAATGTGCAAGTGAGCCCCTCCCTATATGAGGAGGCTTGGGAGTATTAGACATCTTTTTATGCTTAGGGTTTTGGGATCTCTCCTTGTGAGAGGGACTTCAAGGAGAAGCTAACCTCCTGAAATTAGGCATTAGTATTCCTCGTGATTGTATCTAGTTTTTTGACGTTTTTTGCAAGCTAATTCTGTGTTGGTAACATTTTCATAATCAGACATTCAAGAAAATTTTATCATTGTCGAATATTGTGCACGAGAGGAATTATTAATGTGATTGCGAGCAAAAATGAACTCACCTCAAAAGCAAACACTTGAATTGAGATCCTACACTGCCAGCAATGATCACCATAACTCATTTCATTTCAAGGCACTTGCAAGCGAAGTAAATTGTCCCTGAATGCAAAAATCTTCATGATAATTGGTCACTGCAACTTGTTCATCCTATATTGTTGTTGAGGATTATTCTGTGGGGTTAGAGCTCTATTTTTATAGTAATTATACTGATCCTTACGACTTATACCTATGTGTCTGTCTCTCTCTATTGAACAGGAGAGAACGAGTGAAACGCAGAAGAACCGCTGATACAAGTACTGAAAATGCTCAAACATCGTCGACATCAACTGCAAATGGCCAAAAACAGCCTGATTTAGTTGAACTCTCGAAAGGCCTTCCTTCAGGATGGCAGGTTTGTTCCCTCGGCAAGCCACCAGCTACTTTTTTCTTGGTTTGTTTTATCTTACAAGAGAGTATTATTTGTTCTATAAAGTGGCACTCTTTTCTATTGCCTTAACGCATAATCATAGTTCATTCATTCTTGTTATTGTAAATTTTGAACATCTTTCTTCCAAATTAATTTAGGTGTATCCCTTCTTCTCGTCTTTAGACACTAAGGGTCTGTATGGCATGACAGTGGCCGTCGTGAACGTGGTGGTTACCAACGGTCGTCCATTTGCAGGCATTTTTGCTCCTTTGAATTTGCACAAAACTACCCCAGTCGTGAATATGTTGTGTTTGACATAACGGTTATAACCGCCACCAAGAGGGAAAAAATTAATTTTATACATAAAAATGGATGGAGTTCTTTGGGGGAGATCGAGTGTTCACGAGTGACGGTTTGTAACCACCACGTTCACGATTGCCACCGCCGTGCCAAAACGACCCTAACTCTGATAAAATAATGAAATATAGAAATTAAATGAGTCCATGATATCATGCATCATCAATCCAATGACATGGAGACTTTTTAATTTATTAAATTGGAAGCCAATTCAATTTTCTTTTTGAATTTTGTAAGACAGTTCATATTTAATGAAGCTTAGAATTTGTTTTCTTTTCAGCCATTTTTATATTGTACTTCTACCAGAAACTGTTGAAGTAATTTCTTCTTCATCTATACCAGGGTTTTGGATACATCTTATAAATATTTATATTTATCTTACAAATGCTAACATATTTTGAACACCAAGCGATTGCGTCGATCTGGTATTGTCGCCACCGCTCATTCACACGGGCATGGCTGTTGTTACCTTTCAAATTATTTTACTCTTTTGAGTTCACGTATACGCTCCTTGGTTACCAAAGACCGAAGACGAGGAATAGTTATATGACCAAATAATTTGAATTTGCTCAGGTTTATTGGGATGATTCGACAAAGCAAGCCTACTATGGAAATCAACACACATCAGAAACTTCGTGGAGTCGTCCCACGAGATGAGGAAGGGTATGAAGTAGGAAGATGATGAGAGATGAGATGGAGTAGTCTGCCCACGCCACAAATCGCTCCAAGAGGATTTTCGGTTTGTTTTGTCGTTGAAAATTAGCGGGCTCTACTTTCGAATAGCATGCATCTTAGCGAAGAAGTCCTTTGTTAGGACCATCCCGCCCTTGTCGGGAAGATAGTTTCACCATTCTTACAGTTAAATTAATTAATCTTAATATTCATTCCGCTGCTTCCTGTTGTTCTTCCTTCTATTGCTTAGTTCAGGTATGAATGTGTTCAGTTTTGGCTTTGTTTTCTGCATATTTCTTCTATGTTTTGCTTGGACGCTTGTTTGTTTCTTGTGCTTTCAAGTATGCAAGACATGGGCTGGCTTTATAAAGAGCAGGGGAGCAAAGATTAATCAACCCAAGTGTAAGAAAAAAAATAGTTCTTGAGTGTAATTTATTGAACTAAGCATTTGTCTACAATTATTTCAATTGTTTTTTTTTTAAATTTTCATACTGCCTTCAAATTTAGTTCAGTTGTCTGAACTGGAACTTTGCAAATCCTCAAGCCACCAATATAGGTCTATTGAACCCATATACAACCAGACATTTAGAACCAGCACTCTCAGGTTGAATCTGGATCTCGGTATAAGCCTATCAGAACCTTGATAACTACAATCTTTTACCAGGACCTTAAATCTAGACATCACAAATTGGATCTGAATGATGAAGGGGCAATCATTGCTAAAAAGATCTTGTGGGAGAAGACAAGACATAATTCCTTTTGAGAAGGAAGTTTGGTGATCTATTTGGATGAATTCCATCTAGGCCTCTTAGACTTCTATTTGGATCATTTTTGTTGAAACTGTTATCCAGTCTCAGCGAGAGTTCGGACCCAAATGGGGTAGTCTGCACTTATCCCGAATTGAATGTCTGGCTAGTGACATTGAACTATGAATAGACCCTGAGCTATAGCGAGGAGGTCCCGTCACACATCCGGAAAATCTGAGAGAGCTTCATCTCTCAATCCAAAATTGAGCTGGGTATCTTGGTGGGCTCTTAAAACCAGCCAAAGGAGGAAGAGAACCAGAATCTGATCCCCTTCAAACGTGCTCTTAAGGGTCTATTTATAGTTTTTTAAACCTGGTCTGTAATAGTGCAATCCAGCCTTTTGGTTTTGCTAAGCACAACCCAAATTGGTTTGTTAACAACGAAACTTCGTTGTTTAGAAGGCACTAATAGCAGTCCAATAAGGACATTCTGATAAAAACATTGTTGGGCGAGTGGTTCATGCGGCTGCCACTCGCTTGTGGTGGCGAGTGCCTGATGTGGCTGACACTCGCTATCGCCCCGGGGCTGAGGGGCGAGTGTTGGCCCGGATACCCCACTCGCCCATCCCTTGGCTAGACCTCGGGGCCAATGTGGGCCTGTGCGCTCTACTCGCCCCCTGCGACTGATGGCCTAACCCCACACGAACTGGGGAGTTCCTTCCCCACTCGCCAGTCCGACTCGCCACAGCCTAAAATTGCTCTCTTTGCTTTGGTTTACCTTCAGAGGGATTCACTCGGTAAACATGGGGCTGTACAAATCTCATTTCTCTAAAATGGACTACTTTTCTTCAACAAGAAATACAACTCCAACTCATTACCGGTCGTGCTCCCAACATGAAAGTCATGCGCCTCAAGACTTGCCATCCACAGTCTATACTTGAATAAAACTCATTGATCTACCTAGGTCTGTGCAAAATGAACCAAAGAACCAAGAACCGAACCAAAACCGAACCGAATTGGTCGGTTTGGGTCGGTTCCTGTGTTGATCGGTTCGGGTCGGTTCCTGTGTTGATCGGTTCGGGTCGGTTCCTCTGTTGATCGGTTCGGGTCGGTTTCTGTGTTGATCGGTTCGGGTCGGTTCCTGTGTTGATCGGTTCGGGTCTTGCTCCAGGGAATACGAGAACCGGCGGTTCGGGTCGGTTCTCGGTTCCAACGATCGGGTACCCGAGAACCGACCCGAATAAGTATTTAACCTTAATCTACTTCAGCACCTCAGCGGTTCAGCCACCCGAGCTAAAGAAGTTTTGATGATTATTCCTAATAATAATAATCAATTGCTAATTTGATTGTCGGTTTGCCATACTAACAAGATCACCAAACAGATGAATGGTCCCCGTGCATATATTGAGGATATGCATACATGCCCCCGTGCATAAATTGCCAAGACAATATCTTATTTTTTTGTGCTTGCTAGAATAATAACAAATTTAATTTTTGGCATGTAGCTTGTAATGAGTTAAGTTTCTATTAAGCTTAAATTGCTCAAAATTGATAGCAAATCATAAGGTCAAGTTAGCCAAAATAGACATCTTTATGGAATGAAGTTAGAACCGAGAACCGAACCGGAATCGACCCGAACCGAATGGTTCGGATCCGGTTCCATAATTTAGAACCGTGGATCGGTTCCGGTTCCAAAAATTTGGAACCGAACCTATACGGGTCGGTTCTTGGTTCTAGGTGGAACCGAACCGAACCGATCCGAGTTGCACCCCTAGATCTATCCTATAATTTGATCTAAACATAGACATGCAGTTTATAATTTAAACTCAAAGGATATACACTCATATGGATTCCACCCATTGAATCCTTTACAAGATCCACTCACCCAACCTCAAGAAATCATGTACTCAGCAATAAGAAATTTATGGTAGAGATTATTTGCACTACACCTTAAAAGAACCAAGGAGGAAGATGAGGACCCCATAACTTAAAATTCTAATAATAATAATAATAAATCTCCATAAATTAAGATCTCATTATAGCTTCAACTAAAACTTCAACTATTAATGAAGTATAAAACTCATAATATAATTATAAAACAGTATTAAGCTTGATCTCTCACCCTCTTGAGTTTGAGCCTTTGAGGGATGACTCTATGTTAAAACTTATCACTTAGGCTCTGTTTGGGGGGGGGGGGGGAGAACTTATTTTCACCGGTCAAGCGATTACAACCGCATGAACCGAATCTTAATTAAGTCCCCCCAAACGGAGCCTTAGCTTAATTAGGGCTATTTAGGTTAATTTGCAACTCACGGAGAGAGGTACAACCACACATGAGAGATACAAGATAAACAACAAAATAATAAAATACAAGAAGATATTAGAACACTCAGAGAGAAAGTATTAGAACACTCGAAGAACACTTCAAACTTTATTGCTTAGAGATATTGATACAGACTGAGATATCTAAACCATTACACTAGACCCTTATTTATAGTTGTCCCGTAGGGGTATAACTTTCATCACACACTACATAAAATTCTCTTTCTTACCAACCAAGTTATTCTTTTCTTGACTTCTACGGGACACCAGAATAACCTTTTCTTGACTTATACGACACGCCAGAATAAGATTCTCTTTCTTACAAACCAAGTTATTCATTTCTTAACTTCTACGATACACCGGAATAACTTTATGTTATATCATTATTTTATATTATATCTTATCTTAAGCGATAAGATTCTTTCATCCTCCTTTCCCCCTGTTGAAAAAAGGTGATGGCTCCACGACATTTTTACTGCTGCTAGTGCGAGCATTTGGTGGAGCTTGGAATCTTGATGGTCTGGAGCCTTCAAACCAGTGGTGGCAGTGTTGGATTTCTTCAATATACTGTAGAGGAAGTATCAAGGTATTTCGCCAGTAAGCCTGATGCAGATTTAGTGGGACATTTTTGATGGGTACACCGTTGATAGTACAGAGGAGTGCTTTATGGGCAAGAGTTGGAACTGGACTGCTGTATTCGGGATCATGCAAGAAAGCACAAGAATATTGTTTGTGAATGTGGAGATGATTATCTAGAGTATTCAGAATCTGTTGGCATTGGAAATGGACAAGGATATGCTTCTGTTCGCGGGCTCCATTAATACTATTTCTTGCAGGCCGTACTTTTTTGCTCCAAAAGCTGGTGTTGCCAAATAAGTGAAGCCACTTCAGGAGTTATTTATGCCTCTGTTGGCATGTATGGATATCAACTTGGGCGATATACTGAAGGAGCCGTCCTTTGTCAAATATGATGCCAAATGGGCATGTTTCGAGAAAGTACCATAAAACCATATAGGCTTCCTTAGGAAAATTATAATAAAAATCTTCCCTACATTCAAGTATGGTTAGAAAAAGAAAACTGGGATGTAAGGAAAAACTGGCTAGAGGACTGTCATTCAGGCCGTATTGCATGATATATATTTTTTGAAAAATAAGAAGAAAATGTAGAGATCTTTTATGAAGGACGAAATGTAGTATTTTGAGTCTAATGTGGGTTGGAAGGTCCGTCGGCTGAAAATAGTAGATGACTGGGAACACCACAGAGATCGTCCGCTGAGTTCGAGATAAGAAATCTGGGAGGAAATTATGTTTGCCCTTGATGTGCTGGGTTTCAAATTTCCACTGAGAGAACCAATTTGCCCATCGCAGAAGTTGGGCTTGGGGTAGCATCTTTTGTTTAAACTGTAGCATTTTTGGAAATGTCGACATATCCATTTCGATGAGTAAGTGTTGCCCAATAAGATGAAATTGAAACTTTTCAATACCTCTTTTGACAGCTAAGATTTCCTTATAGGTGGAGTGATAATGAAGTTCGTCATTCTTGAAGGCCCCGCTTTTGTATCCGCAGATTTGTCGTTTCCCATTTAATTCTTCAAGCAGTATGACGCCCCAAAATTTATCGCTAGCATCAATTCGAAGGATTCGCTTGCCCGATGATGGAATTTGGAGTGGGGAAGGTTTTTTGTTAGCGACTTTAACTTCTTAACTATTTTGGTACACTCATTCCATGACGGCGCTTCTTTCTTGAGTAGATTAGTGAGAGGAGTTCTGAGTTTGGCCAGATCATGAATAAATTCTGACATGTAATTCACAATCCCCAAGAATTGTTGTACATGCTTGAATGTTAGGTTCTCATCCGAAAAATGATCTAATTGAGTTGTTATGTGTGGTTGGAGCTGATATTGACTATCTGATATATGCATACCCAAGAAGTCAATGTCGGATGTTCCAATAATCATCTTTTTCTCGGATAACATAATGACATATAATTGTACCAGGTCATGAAATTGTGAGAGGAGGGCATGATGGGAGCCAATATTTGGAGAGAACAGTAAGATGCCATCAATATAAACCAAAGCATTTTCCATGATGGGCTGGAAAATTTTTGTCATTGCCTTCTGGAATAAAGCAGGGGCCGGTTTTAATCTGAAGGCTACAACGGTCCAATGGTAGTGTTTCAGGAATGCAGAAACCAGTCTTTTGTCTATCATTGGGGTGAATTCCTAGCTGCCAAAAACCTGTTTTAAGATCGAACTTGGAAAATATTTTTGCCTGCGGGAGTTTTTGAAATAAGACTTCTCTCTTTGGTAGAGGGAACTTATCATCTTCAAGAAAATGGTTGAGTGGCTGGTAGTTAATTACCAGTTTCATCTTTCCTCTAGCCTGCTCTATCCTTTTGTTCACATAAAAGGCTTCACATGCCCATTATGATTTTGTGGGTTCGATTAACCCTACATTTTGCAGTTGCTCGACTTCTTTTAGAGCAAGTGCATAATGATCTGGATTCATACCTTTGTGACTTGCCTTTGTGGGATTAATGTCTTCATTCCTCTTAAACGGCAGGGAGACAAAGAATTTATGATTCTTCCAAAGAGGGTGATAACACTTTTGTAGGAATTATGTATGTGATTCGGCACAAGAGGTGTGGGCAATGTCATCCCTGATGGGGCTTAGGACTTCAATTGAGTAAAGATGTAGAGTTTTTGTCCATGATAGTAGATGATTTTTATATCTTAATCCTTCTTTGTTCCATGTAATTCGTTTTAGCAAGTGCAGGATGTCAAACCCGATAAGCAGATCTTTGGCAGGAAGTTCTGATCCATAAACTTGATGTTTAATAACATATCCTGGGAAGAGTTGGATATTGATGGGTTTACTGATCAGAGTCATCGTGAAGAGATCACCATTTGCTGCTCGAAATGATCTGTAGCAGGAATTCCAGCATTCTTTTGGCAGGATGTTGGGCTTCATGATGGAGGATGCGGCTCCAGTATCAAAGAATGCTATCACCGGAATAGGTTTATCCCATTTTCCCGTGAAATTGTGGATCTTTGCAGAAGGGGTTGGTTGACAAAGAAAACTATCGCTGGCTGTGGTGGTATAAATATTATCAAAAAGAACGATATATTTGTCTGATTCAACAGATGAGTCTGATAGATCTGCACCCAGGGCGAGAATTGTGTCGGGGCTAGCTTCATCATCTATAGAAAAGAGTGACTCAATATCGTCATTGTCTACATCCTCAACTTGAGAGAGTTTCGCAATGAGTCGTGAACTCTTCTCTTTGTCAGGACATTCTTTGACAAAATGTCTCTTCTTTCTACATATATAACACCTTGAAGACTTTGTGTTTTCTTTCTTTTTTCTGAGAAATTTTCATTTCTTCTAATTCTTTTTAGAGAAATAACTTTTTCCTTCATCTCTCTTACGTGTGAAAGATCTGTCCTTTTTTCTTTTGGTGCACGTACAAGATTTGTCTTTTCCACACTTGATCTGGAGGTCATGACGATCACAGGCCGAGCCAAGGTTTTTTTACTTTGGTGCTCGATTTGCTTGAGGAATCTCTTTTGGTTGCATAACTTTTCAAGCGATTGTAACACATTCTGGTAGAGCTCTCCAATAGATGTATGACTTATAAGGATGTTTTTTTACCTGGAGAAGCCGAGATGTTTCATTCCTGAGAGGTTCTGAAAGCGAATTTAAGAAAGTTTGCTTCAAATTGATGTCGTCAATCCCATTGATCGCATAAAATCTTTTTGACATCTTCTCATAATGGTCTTCTAGGTCTTTTCTTTTATACGAGCAACACCTCATGCTCAAGTATTCCTTCCTAGTTTGAGTTGTAGAGTGATCCCATGCTCCTAAGAACTCATTGTGGACAAGCATGATCACTGTTTTAAATGTCCTCCGACATGTCCGACATGTCATTTTTTAGAGGAAAACGATATGTTTTTCTCAAAATAATAGATTATGTCATTTTGTAAAATATAGGTCGACATGTCCGATATTTTCTGATATATCAGCCGACACGATTTTTAAATATATCACCCAATATTTTATTTTATGTTATATTTACAGACAAATATCATATATTTAAATCACATATGGATACTATATTATGTATGTTTAAATCGATTAAACTTATTATTTCAATTTTTTAACGTTTTATTCTTACAATCAATTTTGTATAATTATTTCACAAATTTTTAATTTCATATTATAAAAAATAGGAAAATATTTAATATATTTATTAAGTGATTGTTCATATTTTTAATATAAATTTATAAGTTTGAAAAAACTTATAATAAATCAAGTATTTTTAACTTTTAAATCTTTTTTATTTGCAATAAACTTATTATTATCAAAATAAAATTAGTGTATAGTATTAAATATATTTTATAAGGTATCATTTTGTATTTGTTAATAATATTTTTTTCTTAGATACTATTTAAATTTATTTCATAATATAAATGACTCATTTTTTATCTATTTGTTATATTATTTTTCTATTTTTATAACATATAATTTTAGTTAGTATACATCAAATAAAAATTTTATTTATAATATATGAAAATCCGATATTTTAAAATATCCCCGACATGTCTCCGACTTCCGACATCCGACATTTTAAAACACAATCTGATATGTGTCCGACATCCGATATTTAAAACATTGTGCATGATCAGAGCATCCACATTTGGGCTTTGTTTGACCATTTGTTGTCTGTATGCGCTTAGAGCAATCCACCATTGCCTCAGTCTATCATGAAACTTTGATACAAATCTGTCTGCGATAGCAGGCATTGTTACTCCAGGTTGTAGCAGCTCGACAATGCACCAAACATGCATTTCATAGATTCTGTCTCGTCATTTTGATGGTGGGATGTTATCAAATGAAAAGCCACTGGATGGATCATTTTGAAATTGGCCAGATTGTTCTGGTCCTTGATGGGGTGCTTGACCTGGGTCATGTGCTTCTTCATCTTCAATAGTAGGGTCTTCGGTAGGTAGATCTGTCATTAAAATGTTGAGGGACATGTCCTCTGAATCTTCAGAGTACTTCTCTTGTATTTGTGGTTGTGTAGCTATTTGTTTTAATAATTAGGAGATATGATTGTCAACCACGAGCTGAGAAGACGGTTGAGTTGCAAGCAACTTTTGTGGTGAAGATTCTTTGGATAGATATTTTTCTAGTTTTCGTTTTGAAGACTGTGGTGTTTCATAGCGCATTTGCGGGAGGAAAACTGCACTATTGAAAGGATTGGGATCAAACGGGGAGCAAGTGGATAATGGTTGAGAATATGTTGGAAGTGGAGGTAAATAAGAGGAGTTAGATGGGGTTTCATAATATCCTGGGGAGTGGTATTGTTTTTGGGTTTGGAGAGAATGCAGTTGAGCTTTTAGGCCTTTTAACTCTGCCTTCTTTTGGGCCAGAAGCAGTGAATTGAAAGAGACGGTACTAACCAATTTGAGTAGCTCATGATGCACCACCGTTATCTCATCTTAGAGTTGCATTGTGACTCTGGTAATTGTCGAAAGCCGAAGTCGAGCCTTTTCTCCATGGTTTGTTGGCTTGCCGCTATTTGTTTTAAAACTCTGTTTTGTGCCATGATATTTTCAAACTGCCAATTTAACGTAGCTTCGGCAGAAGATACATGCCTTGTTGTTCCATCAGGATTTTTAGTAGTTGGATTTTTTATCTTCCAAGTATGCAAAATTCTATCTTCATCGAACTCCATTGGAGGGAAATCATCTTGATAAGAGGTTGGTTAGAGCATGTTGATTTCTGATTTTTTAGGATAAAGAACATAATAATCATATTTTCCAGACTGTTCTCCTAGCAATCCAACTGTTGGATCTCCCCTTTCGTAACGTTCTTTAAGCAATTGTTGTGTTGACTTTCGTTTGTTCTTTCTCCGTCTGGGATGATCATCCGTATCAGAGTCATCTTCTTTGCATTTAGCACACGAGCAGACGTCAAAATATTTATGACCATCTTCGTCTTGAAATTGATATATAGGCAATCCATCTGACCTGAAGGAAAGGATGGGCGCATCAAGCCCGATTCCCTTTTCTTCAATCATGTTTATCTCTGAGGTGAAGATGAGATTCTTGCTAGAAGAGGGGTCTTCGTCGTTGAACACAATTTCTACCGCGCCATCTTTCTTTTTGTTAAATGAAGACTTGACAGAGTGGATTAGCTGGTTATTGCTTCTTATTTTTTCATAGTGCGTGACCCAAGATTCAGGGAGAAGTTTAATAAGCTCAGCTTTTGGAAGTTGCTTTGGGATGTGGACGCATGAGGAGCCTGAGCGAACATCAATTTCCAAATAAAGAGATTCATCAGTGTCTTGAGCAAGACTTAAGTCGAATGAATGATTTTGGACCCGATAAGCCATCTGGTAGTGCAGCGTTGCGGCATATGTTCCCGCGACTTGAGGTGCTCCAACAATCTGAAGCTGAACGTTAAGGTTGTTGTAGATATGAGGATCATCAAGCCTCAAATTGAAGTTTGGAAATAGTGTTATAAATACAGTGCCAACATTTAAGGTAGTCTGGACAGTTGCAATGCATGCATGACTGTATTGTTGAAACCTTGTGTCCAGGAGAGCTAATCTTGCTACCACCGGGAGTCCCTTCCTTCCATGCAAAGTAAGAGCCATCCTTACAGCTCCGAAATGTATGTGGGAATAACCGTGGGCCTTCCATTGTCCAAGTAGCGCCTCATCCAGCCGTATAGGAAATATTTGCTCTGCTTCTGTGGCAGGAATAGGTACTTGTTCAAGCCTCGAGGCTAGAACGAGTTCTTTCGCAGCGAGTGCCCTATTGGGGGTGAGAGCCTGTCGGAAGACTTGAGAAACTGGATGATGTTTTTTGGTGAAGGCTTTATATGGATTTATCAAGGGGAGGTCTGTTACGGGAATACGACTGTCTTCAGTAAGGTAGTCGACTTTATATAGCAAATCAGAATTTGTTGAGGTAGAAGATGAACTGTAGGAATTTCGGGGGTAAGAAAAGGAAGATGAACGGGTAACGGATTGTGAACTTGCCATAGATGTAAGAGGCCTTATTTCTCAGGAATCTCCTTCGGTGTTAAGGTGGCTTGCTATCATACAGAATGATACAACTGTTGCTTAATTCTCGTGAAAACTTGAGCATATACCCACAGTCGCACACCCAACAGCTTCAAAGGCCACAACTCCGTTATTTTCACAAAGAATTATGTCACTAGTTCTGGTATAAGATTTCTGATGTGGAGGATCCCTAAAGAAGGGCAACCACAGAGCATACTATTCTCAACCAAATGCAAGCCAACATGAACAAATCATGCCAATACTATCATGAACACCTCTAGATCATCAAGAGAAATAAGAGGAAGTTTTTTAAGCTTTTATGACTCTGATACCAAATTTGCAACTCACGGAGAGAGGTACAACCACACAGGAGGGATACAAGATAAACAACAAAACAATAGAATACAAGAAGATATTAGAACACTCAGAGAGAAAGTATTAGGAACACTCGAAGAACACTTCAAACTTTATTGCTTAGAGATATTGGTACAGACTGAGATATCTAAACCATTACACTGGACCCCTATTTATAGCTGTCCCGTAGGGGGTAACTATCATGAGAGAAAGAAGATATTTGAGTGTTCTAATATCATGAGAGAATCCATTTTAGTATACCATTAATTATGTTTGATTCATTCAATATATTCCAATAGTATCCATCAAATTCAATGTTTGAGTATATATATATATATAGTTATAATATCATTTACAAAGTAAATTCAGATACTATTCAATGTTTATTCATCACCAAATTTTGTACATTCAATGCAATAAAATCCTCGATGCTTATAAATTTGAGACCACTTCATGTGTAGAATGAGCAAATGAAATAACTGAGAAGAATGTTCACCCTCCACTTTTCTCTTTTGGTGCAAATGCAAAAGATCCTTATGATTCCATTAAGCTTATCTCCACTTCTTTCTTCACCGCGGCGCAGTCAGTATGTTAGTTCTCTAATATGACATTATTCTGAGCATATATGCCTTATTTATCAATTTCATGACATCTTTAAAATATGTTTTCTAAGGCTCCGTTTGGGGGGGGGGGGGGGGGGACTTATTTTCACCGGTCAAGCGGTTACGACCGCATGAAGCAAATCTTAATTAAGGTCTGATTCATGCGGTCGTAATCGCTTGATCGGTGAAAATAAGTCCCCCCAAATAGAGCCTAAATGACATTTAAGTCTTATTTGATGAACTCAAAATAGCATATGTTGATAGCTAGCTAGATGTTGGCATACAATAAGTTACTAATAATTTATGATTCCGATTCATTTTGTCGGGCATGTATCATATTTTTATGACGCGTATGATCCTTCGTAAATGGAAGGATTTAGGGAAGAACAAACAACGAAATCATGAATTCCTGGAACACATATCTTAATAATACATCCACTGCACATATACCTCTGAGAGTCATTCTTTTTCCAAAATCACCATAAACTTCATTGAGCCTTTATTGGGAAAATATAACTACTAGGGAAGCGACCAAGACAACGTGAAATATAAGGAAAAATTGAATTCGAAGGATTTATACAAATAATTCTCGCGACCATGAGGATGAACACTAAACCTTGACTATGGATTTTGATTCAAATTTGAAGTTATGAACCCCTCTTGTTTAATTTTGTATTATTTTGTGCTTATAAAAACTTATATATAACAATATATAGGTAAAACACATGGTGCTTGCCCTTTATATTAAAAACAAAATTATTACATGCTGTTTTTCATCTTCTAAGAATTATTTAATAATTAACTAAATCTCAAGAGAGGTGAATATCCTTGTTTGAAAAATCTTAGTCCTTGCATTTTTTTTTCAAACTATATATGTTAAACAAGAGGCCACGCTTCTTTCATTGTTAAACTTCAAAAGTGAATCAAAACCCAGAGTCAAAGGCTTCATTCGGCGCGGTGGTGGGTGGTCGTAAATGCATGGGTTAAACCGTCATTTATTAACAATCACCTAACAAACATCGTCCATTTGAACATAAACGGGACGAAGTTCATTAGGTGGACGTTAATGAATGACAATTTAATTCTCATGTTCATGACCGTCACCATCATGCCAAAGGGAGCCAAAGTTAAGTGTTCCTCATCTTCGCCGATGGAATTATTCTTATTCACACCCACATATTTTATGAATCCCTGCGAATTTTGAATTTCCTTGAATTACAACATTTCGTATTCGCTTCATTTGTAGTTTAAAAACTCCAATGAAGGTAGAGTGGGGTGGGTGTAGTTTTCAAAGATGAACGATTTGCAGAGGCATCAGTTGTGATCTTCTCTTGATACATGTGTTCCAGTAGTTCATGAACTCGTTATTTGTTCTTCCCAAAATCCTTCTGCAATATAAAAGAGGAGGGGTTATTGAGGGGTATCTTAGTTGAATGTTGCATATCTCATAAATATGTTAATAACACTATTATTTATATAAAATCCTAAACAAACAAAATTATTCAGAATGACAAATTGTTATTAATTTAGTATTGTATGTCAGCATCTAGCTAGCTATCAGCGAATTTATATAGCATTCTAAGGCTTCATTTGGCATGGTGTTTAGAGCGCGCGGTTGGGGAAAATGCCGCCGCACGGCGGGTAACCAAATGCCCGGCGGCGACGTTTGCCGCGTTTGAGCCCGCAACGCTGAAGAAACGGAGGAAAACGGCACAAATCGAACCGCGGCCTCCCCCCTCTGTTTCGAACGACAGCCCCTCTCCTCCCTCCGGCGACTCCAAACACCGAACCAAATGAAGCCTAAATGGTTGGATTGCACTCTGAGCCTGATGAATTCATTGTGGCCAACTAATATTTTATCATTTTTACCAAAAGTAAAAACTTGAGTGCATAAAATTCTCATTTTATCTGGGAAGTGATCACTAATTTATTAACATATGAGATTTATTGCATTGAATGTATAAAATTGGTGATGAATAAACATGTTATATTATTTCTCTCTAATTAATATTCTGGCAAATTTGGTTGGTAGTAAAAGATATGTAAGAAGTTGAAAATAACTGAAATTTTTATTTCTAAAAAAATTGGAGCTTAGATAAGAATATATCTGTTTATATAGAACAAAAGAGGTGAGAGAATACATAATTGACAATGTGGGACGAAATATAAAAGAATTATATCGGACGGTTACACAAATGGTGTCTGTCCGAACCATACTAGACAGCTCAAACATAAGCCAATAACAATACTTCGAGCGGTTACACCAAGGGTGTCCACCCGGAATTCAACAGACAACAACATCAGAAATTTATACAAAGGGTGTCCGCCTGGACTCTAGAGGTCATCAAAACCAAGCGATTAAAACAAGGGTTTCCACCCGAACTTCAACATCAACAACATCGGGTGGAGACCAAGGATGTTCGTCTATCCTTATCAACCATATGGATACTATCTTGTGCTTCCCCCCACCCCCCCAGCTCAAGTTGTAGTATATATGTCAACCATTCCCTACTTGACACAAATATCTGAAAAGGATAAAGAGATTGATTTTGTAAAGATATCAGTAAACTCTTTATCGGACGAGATAAATGGAGTGTAAATCTGCTTCATAAAACTTCTTCTCTAATAAAGTGACAATTGACTTTGATATGCTTTATTCTTTCATGAAAAATCGGATTCTTCGATATATAGATAGATACTTTGTTGCTACAAAACATGGGTAGAGGATGATCACAAACTTTGTAATACCCAAGTTTTCCCAACATTGAAAAGCAACATGTTCCTGGTTGCTAAAGATTATGCCAGACGGTTGCCTCAAATGTCGAGTAGACACAACGGTCGTCGAGTTTGCTACATTATCCCTCAGCAATAGTGTTATCGTTGGTGATAGGTTGCCACGTCATAAGCGCGGCCGTTAAGAGGTTGTTAAGTAGTGCTGGTTAAGTCCACCACCACCTCCTAAGATATTGCCCGAAACAGAATCCCCAAATAAAATCATGATTGTCCATTCCTTATGGAATTGAAGATCGGATGGTGGGGATATGTTCCGAGCCTGATAAGGCAGCCAAGTGTTAACTCTTTTCTCATTTTTTTTTCACTTCTCTCTCCAAAGTAAGGAAAAAAAAGAGAGGAAAGGGAAGAAGAAGAAGAAGGTGGCCATCAGAGGAGCTTCCAAAGCTCTGAATTGCACGCCGATTTCATATCAGCGGATAGAAAAATGTTGCGATCCTTTCCATATGGATCAATTGTGGATTCATGGCGCCAAAACACCTCAGGTTATAACAGAAAACTCTGAGAAGAATCTGAGAAAAATGTGTAGTTTTCGGGGTCTGGGTGATGTGTGTTGTGTTGGAGATCAACTTCAAGAAACACCTCAGGTTATAACAGAAAATAAGAGTTTTGGTAGATATCGCTCGATAATAGTTCCTATCGCTGGAAGTAGCTGATTGGGGATACCGTTTCTGTTGTAGCCCTACTCCATAAAACGCCCCGGTGTTGTGTTCTGTTTGATTGCCCAGCGGTTGTAATATCACTGACAATAGTGTACTGTGGAATCCACTTGCATTGATTGTGATTGTGAAAGCCTATATCCTTTCGAGTGGATTGTGTGAATAGCGTGTTATGCTGAAAGGTCGTGAGTGCCTAGCTTGTGAGATAACTCGATTATCATATTAATGAGTTGAGGTGAAGGCATACCCGCACCATGACAGTTTGATTCCAGTGATTTGAGCACAGGCAAAGTTGATCTGAACCCATCCCATGCTAGTTGGTGAAGAGGTAGCTCCTCGGTGCATCGATGCACACAAAAAGATGCGGGCGGAAGTGGCAGAGGGGCCATGATGAAGCGCAAGAGGAGGAGACGCGTGGCGTGGGGGCACCCAGGCGCCGAGTGCGCACGCACAGGCACCCATGTGCATGGCGTGCACGAGGTGCGCTTGCACGCAGGGCGCGTGCAGGATGAGCCCATGCATAAGGAACATGTCAGGGGAGCTCGCGCATAGGGCACACATGGGACGCTTGTGCACGAGGCGAGTGCATAGTACGCCCACGCATAGGGCACACTCGTATGTTGTATGCGTGTGCGTGATGCGCATAATGCGCTAGTGCCATTTGTGCCTGAGCACAGGGCACTTGCGCGGGATGTGTCCATACACATGGCCCATACATATGCATGGTGCTTTGTGGGTCGTGCCTCCATTTTGCGCTGACTATTTTGTGGGGGCGCCTGCACATGTTGGTTTTGACAATGTCATGGGTGTCATATTTTTGCTAACTCTTGACGTGCATTTTTGTTTCAGGCACCGAAGCGTTGTGCGCAAGGTTGACTGATGCGACTGCGCTCTTTGTTCACCGCTGAGCAGATTATCATTTAGAGAAAGTGGTATGGAGTACCTGTTCACCGTTGATGCGACTGCGCTCTTTGCTAACACACAATGAGGAGTGGGTGTAGAATCCTCCGTCGGGCTAGATAATGTTGTGTAAGATGTTGCTGAGGTCTGGATTCCGATTGCCAATGTATGAGGAGATGGTCGAGATATTGAAGCACTGTGGTGTCCCAGTTGTTAACCCAGAAATCGGAGATCCCTCTCGAGGTAGCCAGATTGCTAGTCGCGGCCGACTCCAGGTTCCCCCTGGAGATCGCGACCAGTCTAATGATGGGCGGACAGACTTGTCTATCCGCTCAGGCCGTGCGGCTAGGGCGGTCTCCCTGGTCTGACCGCCCAGGTCGCGCAACAGCCGCTCGTTTTGCATGGGCTGCGGATTGCTTCCTCAGTCCACCCCTTCAGGCCGCACGGTTAGATTAGCTAACCACGCCATGGTTCTATATCCTGACAGGTGCACCACCCAACCAAGTCACGAACTCCCATTGCCATCCGCATAGATCGCCACATCACCAGGTGACCTGCCTCCAGGTCGCTCAAAAAATAACCAATAAGCCTCAGGTTGCCAGGCAGGCGACAACTCTCCATGTCACTCACCAGCGGGTGCGACCTACTCCACCTCAGTCTGCCTGGCAGTCGGCGATCCACCTTCAGGTCATCCAACAAAGGGTGACAACCTCCAGGCCGCCCAGCAGGGGTCGCAAGCATGTTCATCCAACGGGATGCGGACTTCAGCAGAGGGGGCGACCTGCTTCTTCAATCCGCCAGGTCGCCCAGTCGACCAGCTCTCGCCTGCTTGCAGTTCGTGGACTATATCTCAGTCCGACAAGGAGCGTGGACTTGCTCCAACCCTCCGTCAATCCGCACAAACATCCAGCGGACTCTACTTCAGTCTGCCAGGTCGCCCAGTGGGCGGCCACCCCTTCAGTCTGCCTGCAGTAGACGAACTCCTTGAGCAGGAAGGCGACCTGATCTATTCTGTCCACCAGGTCACCAACCTCTGACCCAACAACAAGCCTTCAGTAGAGGCGGACCCATCCTGTCCGCCGCGGGCTAGGCGAACTCATCCATTCTGCCGCTTAGCCCTCCAGCTTTCCACTAGTACGTTTCCCTGCAGCAGAGCCGGACACGCTATACAGTCCGCCACCCATCTTTCCACCCAACATCCGCTTCTTCCCAGCAGCGGACAGATAACTCCTCAGCTCGCATAGTTTGGCGCGGGCTCGCTTAGTAAAGTAGAGTCGAACTCGTCCCAGTCCGCCAACAGCAGATCAGCTCCAGAAGACAAGTCCCTGACCACGCGACCTGGCGCGGACTCCACGTTCTACTTGCATAATTCACCGACTCACCGGGGGTGACGTTACCAAAAGCCGTTACCTTCTCGGGCTTATAATAGTCCCACATACCTCTCATTCGGAAAGGACACATGCACAAGGACAACCGTCGACAAGGTCAAGGCATCAGATCCCGCGGACTCAACTTCTCAGTCTGCGCGACCTCTGCAGTCCTCACTGCCTAATCGCGCAGTCTGCTCGGCTTAGTCAAGCGAGCTGAGGGATCAGCTATCCTCGTGGTCTGTATACCTCTCTGCTCAGTCCGTGCAGCCTTCTGGCAACTTCTTTCCTTAGCCACCAGCTTCCCCCTTTATACACTTTATTTGTTTTTCATGTAAAGGTGCAACTCAAGCTGTAACACTGAATATTAATCAAAGGAAAGTCTGTCGCAAGAGTGACATTTAAGCCGCGCCGAGCAATGTCTGTTGTTGCCGCTGCTAGCGTCCCCCTCCTCTTCTCATCACACGTCTCTCGGCATCAACCTGCAAACCTAACCATCAAAGTAACCGTTTGCTCGATAGTTCCGAATAAACCTCCAAGCCATCTCCAGACTCAGATCAACATCCTCCTTTCTTCTATCCCTGCATCCCGGATCGATCGTGCTCCACTCTCGAGCAAGCCCGTGGAAGCTCGCATTTTCCGCATCAACACTAGTGTCCCAATTTACTCTCATTGGGATGATGCACATTATGGTCTGATCGCCTTTTTCAGAGGACATGGGTCGAGGTTCTCCCAGGGCCTTTTTAAAGAATAGTATAAAGTGCGCATTGACGGAGGTGGTCGCATCGAGTTCCATAGTAATAAACGCTGGTTTGAGTTTCAGAGTCTGACAGACCGTCGCCACAGGAACACTCTGTTTGGCCATGTCATGAACTCTTATAGTTTGCCAGAGCTTTGGAAGTCCCTCCCCGATCGTTGTCATCACGTGAAGGGGCATGAGCGGGGGTTTATACCAATGTTATGGTCCACTATGCCTCATGAGTTGGCGAACACCCTTTTCAATATTTCCTTATTTGTGGAGGAGAAGCTCTCGTTGATGTATAGACTTTCTACTGATTTAGAGAAGGCTAGGATCGTTCCCTTAGAACATGAGAAGAAGAGAAAGTTGGTGTTCAAGATCAGTGACTTGGATCCCGATTCTCAACCTTCTACTTGCCCGAGAGAGCGTCTGTCAAGGTGGCACCTTGCAGCTCCAAAGTTGATGGGGCGCCAGCTGATCCTGAACTTAAGGTTCTAGGCTTCGCTGCCGGCCTCCAGGTACTTCCCGAGGGGACTCATGCACCGCAACGACCAAGTAAAAGTGTATTTCTTCCTCCTTGGAAGCGATGAATAACATGGTAAGTACAATACTTTGCTTTTATTTACTTGTTATCTTGGATTGATTTAGACTTGTTCCTTTCATTGCAGATCAGTGTCCAGTCAAGCATCGACTTCACGTGGAATGGCCACAACGTGAGGCCGATAGAGGTCGCGCAAGGTCCAGCCTCGCAGTGGGTACGTTGGGGCTGACCACGGAGAGGCCGGACGGGCAGAGCCCGTGCCGGGGTCGGCCTCGCGGAGTTCGGCCAGGCAGAGCCCGAAAGCAGTTATTGTAATGAGCATGCTACCCAGAAGCAGTTGTTGTAAATGAGCGTGCTGCCCGGAGGTAGTTGATGTAAGGAGCGCGCTGCCCGTAGGCAGTTGCTGTAAATGAGTGTGCCGCCCAGAGGCAGTTGTTGTAAGGAGCGCGCTGCTCGGAGGCAGTTGTTGTTATGAGCGCACTGCCCTGAGACAGTTGTTGTTAAGGAGCGTGTTGCCCAGAGGCAGTTGCAGTTAATGTAAATAGACGCTTTTCCATTTAGGGGAAGTGAGTATGCATTTCTAACCGCACGTATGATGTTCGCCCTCAACAGGCCTAAAATGGGCAAACTTTAAAAGCTATTAGAATCACAGCCGCGAGTCTGGTCTTGTGGTAATTCACATGAAAAATTCACAGGAAAGTACAATTGGTAAGCATTGTAATGGGCATAGCCCCGCTGATAGGTACGAAGCTCTCTCTTAGGATGGCCTCCTTAGGGGTTCCCCCCCCCCCCCAGTCCATTCTAGCAAGCAGTTGGTTGATCTCCTATTGGCATATTCGGTGTCTGGCCCCGCAAGAATTTCCCCAGGAGACCTTGTTTGACGATATACTCGATTTCCTCCTTAAGCTTTGAACATTCTTTTGTGTCGTGTCGTCATCCATAGTGGAACTGACAGCACTTTGTCTGGTCCCCCGTATTTTTAGTGTGGGATCTAGGCTTGCGAAGCACCTTGTTGCCTTGGATTGAGTAAAGTACATTTGTTTTGGAGGTATTGATGGGCGTGTATTTCTGGTGCTGTCGAGGTCGTGGGTTGCCACGACATTCATTGTTCTTCCCCAGGTCCGATGAAGCTTCTTGCTCCCTTCTCTTTTTTGTCTCTATCGAACTGTTGTTGATGTGCATCAATTGCTTCATCGGCGACAATCTGAGCTTCGACTCATCGTATTAGATCCTGATAACTTGATAATGTTTCTTTCATTAATGAAAAATAGAAGTTGTCTGGGCAGAGTCCTCCTAAGAGGAAGTCTCTTAAGGGCTCGGGGCTGACGCCCGGGATCAGTCGTGCCTCTACAGTGAAACGATAGAAAAAATCTTTTAAGGTTCCCCCCTTACTTTGGCAGATCCTAGACAAGTGGGAGTGATATTGGATTATCTGATGGCTGACAATGAATTGGTCCGTGAATTTTTGTGCTAGTTCTGCGAAATTTCTGATCTCTGCTTCCTTTAAGGAAATGAACCAGGTGCGAGCTTGTCCTTTCAGGGTTGCCGAAAATGCTTAACACATCAGAGGATCAGAAGCGTTGCACAGTTGCATCATGATTGCGAAGTGTCCGACATGCTCTGACAGGTCGTCTTCTCCGTTGAATGCTTCGATCTTTGGAGCTTGAAACCATGGGGGATTAGATGTGTCGGGACCTATCGCCTTGCCAAAGGGTGGCTAACTCATCGAACATTTGGGTGCGATGATAGGCAAGAACGTATTGATCCTTGAGATGATTTTACATAACAAGCCAACCGACAGGAGGAACACCATTCTCAGCTCCGAAACAAGCTCCTCATTTAACCAAAATACTTTGGCTCGCCCGTTAACTTCATCCTAGCCACTTGAACTTTTTGTGGGTCCACTAGGCGATGCCATTCAAAATAGCACTTCATATCCATAATCCAATTCAGAAAAATTTATGCCTCACCTAAGCCGTCGTAGGTTGGGGCATTTATTTTAATGGTGCGGGTAAGATCGACATCTCGTTCAGGGCGACATGGTTGTGGACGTGCACGTGGAGACGAAACATCGTGGTCATCGTCTGCATTGTGGTGGTGACGGTTGGGTGGCCTATGATCTCTATGTGGTGAGGGGGTTCGGTTGGCCTAAAGTTGGGCCATCATTTCCCGAAGCTCCCCCAATTATTGATTCATCTCAAAGCGTAGTTCATCAACCGGAGTGGTGTTTTGAGTTGGGTGTCGTTCCTCAGCCATACTCAACGAGGATGTGTGATACTCGTGTCCGGATTTGGTGTGATGCTTGTGACCGGATCTAGTAGGCATACGTGGGTGAGAAAATAAATTTTTTTTGTAGAAAAATAAAATTTTAGTGCACAAGTGAGACCTAGCGTGAAATAGTGCGGACCGGGGCCAAGTTAAGAAATTGGCCAATCACGTTCCCGAAAATGAAGTAGAACGTGTGTGCATAAAGTTAGGAAAGTAACGCTGGAGGATCGGCAAAGATTAAGAAATCTTTACGTCGAAGTCTGATACTAAATTGGTGCAGGCTAGTCCCACAAATGCGACTTAGATGATCGGAAAGCTCACAACTCACCTCACACACAACTAAGACGTAATCACACCGAATTGCATTGTTATCAATCGCATGCTAATTTGAAGGGTCGCCAATTCTCTAGAGATTAAATAAGGGCTATTTGTCAATATTTGCTCAAGCGAAATGGACCTACACGATCCGAACGGTTGTGTTGTACCAAAAGAGATCCACCAAAAATAAATCGCTGCACAAGGTAGTTGATCACTCCCAACAAAAAAAAAGCGATGGAAAAAATTAATCCTTAGCACGCCGAAAAATCAAGTGTTCAACAACGAATAATCCTGATGAAAATAACCACGAAGCAATCTCGATTTCGAAACTAATGCCACCGTTTTCTTCACAAGAAATATATTCAAGATATGAATCACACACGAGAGGTGGAAAGAAACTCGTTACCCATGCTCGAGGTGGTTGCCACGAAGCGAATCGCTCTACTACGGTTCCACCGGAGTTCCACCGAATGGAGATAAAGACTTGCCAATCTCCACGGAGCCACGCCGATGAGTCTCGTTGGATAGTGGATCTGGACAGAGGGGCACGAGTGAGGGGTCGAGCGGCAGTTCGAGTAGGCAGGGGCGGTTAGTCGCTCGGGTACGGCTTCGTGGAGGCAGCAGCTCAGGTAAAGCTCATGGAGATAGCAGCCCCGGGAGGAAGGGGCGGACCGCCGGAGTCACACCAGCCAACGGGAAGGGGAGGAGCGCCGGCTTCGCACCAGCAGGCGAGTCTCACGCCGCAAAGGGGGAAGGCGGCAGCCGGAAGTTAGGTTTTCCATTCGTTTTTTTTTTTCTGTCCGAATCTCCTCCATACCACTTAACATATATATATATACGATCATCTTCGCACGGGCTACGCCCGTGCTCGATGCTCTCGGGCGGCCTTCGGCCGCATCCAGGCGGGCTTCGCCCGCCTGCGCACGGGCGTCGCCCGCGCTTGCGCCCGTGCTCGATGCTCTCGGGCGGCCTTCGGCCGCATCCAGGCGGGCTTCGCCCGCCTGCGCACGGGCTTCGCCCGCGCTTAATGCTCTGGGCGGCCTTCGGCCGCATCGAGGCGGGCCTCGCCATCCACCCCACTCGAGCTTTCTGCCGTGCTTCCCCAACCTCAAGATTTTTGTCGTGCTTCCCCGCCAGCGAGCTGCAACGAATAAAATGTGTGTTGTATATTGGAGGAGACGCCGTCGAGATAAGCGGTGGCAAGCTTGATCGGCCAAAACAGAGGATCGTTGTTGATATCTCTGTCCACATCTGGCCTACCCCCACCGGGTTCGCCGCTGTTCCGAGACACAGACAGAGGGGTTCATACAGACAGTCCATGTGTAGGAGGCCGGCACAGCCAGCCGATTGCAGAGGTGAAAGCGGTGAGGTTTTTTTCGGAGTTTCATGGGTTTTTGGAGAAATTGTTGGAGTTCTTGACAGTATAGTCAAAATAAAAATGCCTATCTGGTAGCATACCATACAATTTTGAAAACATTTCATTGCTAATAATGTGCTGAATAAACCTGTGCTTGGTGCACTGAACGCCATGATCACGATTCAGTGATCTCAGCGCCATGACCATGGTGTGAGTGCTCTCAATGTGATGACCATGGCTTTAAGTGTTTTTGACAGCAGTCGACGCCAAGATAATGGTGTCGAGTCATGGCGTTGAGACCACTACATGCCAAGATTATGGGCTCGAGTCTTGCTGTCAAAGGCATGATCATAGGGTCAGAGAAGGCTTTCAGAGCAGGACTGAAACAGTATTCAAAGTAATTCTTTCGATGGAAAAAAAGCTCTAATTGAATTTGTTCATTAGACTTATGAATTCAATCAGGGTAGACATGTGTAGTAGAAAGGTGAAACAATACTGAAAGAGGACATTATGAAGATTTCCTCTCATGACACAGAACTTCCTGGGCATGTTCTCCATGTAGATATGAGATCATTCAGACTTTATTCATCCAATTAAGTTGAAGGTTCATACAGACGGTCCAGTTGCAAGGGGACGGCACAGCCAGCCGATTGAAGAGGTGAAAGTGGCGAGGTTTTTTTCGGGATTTCATGGGTTTTTGGAGAAATTGTTGGAGTTCTTGACAATATAGTCGGAATAAAAATGCATATCTGGTAGCATACCAGACAATTTTGAAAACATTTCATTGATAATAATACAGTCGCACTAATTCATATGTGAAAAGGGCAAATACCAATAGTAAATGATACGATTGTCTATAAGAAATCTACGTGAATGTTTGATTTCATTATAGTCAAAGTACTGTACAGTATTATCAGGAGGCAACTCAAATGTAAGCTCAATGTAACGCAATGCTCAGTAATGGAATCAGTAAAATAAGTAACGAAAATTCCCGAGGACAATAAATTAAAGGCTCAGTAATAACTAAAATGCAACATAACTGAAATGCCCAAATCATAATTGAAAAAAATTGAAAACTGAGATGAAAATTGCAAATAGAGAATGCTTAATGACTTTGCAAAAAACTTGATAACATAGAAAGGTACCGCGAAGAGAGGAGCAACGACGAAGTGAGGAGGCTCTGTCCAGGAGCTTGTGTCGAGGAGGCTTGGTTTATTCTAGCGAGGAGAAGAAGCTGTTGGAAAATGCAGTTGTAGCCTCTCTTTGTTGCAGTGATATCTGAACATGAATCCAAGTAAATTAACACAGAAAGTTTATTCAGATTGTAATATTTCATAAAGTACGTGAGGGGCAGGTGATTCAAATTACACATGGGAGTTTGCAACAGGAATATAGCTGACTGCAAAATAGCAGAATTGAAATATCACAGAAAGTTAATAGGTTAAGCATTGGAGGATCAACATGGAGTTCATCCAAGTTGAGAAACTTGGCATTTGATCTTGGGAGCTCAACGGAAATGGAAACCAACAGAGAATGACCACGGTGCTCATGTTAATCGATTATAGAAACAATGTTATCGAACTATATAAAAATGATAGTAAATAAGTATGAGTAATCTGAAAGCAGAACATAATGTGGAGAAATGGCATGCCGTGGCTTACCAAGGATGATAGTAAATAAGTAGGACTAATCTGAAAGCAGAACATCATATAAAATCCAGAAAAGAGTGGAGTACAAATGCATTTTTAATCGAAAGACAGCATGGCTAAAATGCAAACAGAGCACACCTTGATTGAAGGCCCAACAGGATAGATTCGCTGTCCCAGAGAAGAACAACCGGAGCAGCAGAGGCGTGAAGAGCGTGGTGGAGTCGCAGAAGAGAGAGCTACGGAGGGTGAAGTCGCAGGCAATGGAGACAATGACGGCGAGGTCACTTCTGCGCGAGAGCTTCTCCGGCAAAGGTGCGACAACGCAGAGGAGATCGCGTTCGGCGAGGAGGAATTGCGTGGTTTTCTTGTGATCGTGAGTAGGAATACAGGAGAGTTGGGGGGTTAAAAGTACTGTGGAGTTATCTTCGTGGAGCTGTCACCCTAAGCGGCGGAGAAGCAAGAGTGTGATGTCGCTTGCACGCGAAGTAGGAGGAAGCGGTGGAGGGGGTTTGTCGGGCATGACCTTGCGTGACGGAGGACCTAGCAGCCGACATTAGTAGCAGACGGCAGGCGGCAGGAGAACGGGGCATGCGCTGGAGTGAGCGGGTAGTGGCAGGGATGAGCAGCGAGCGGCGACGGCACCATTCGCGGCACGCGGCAGGAGGGCGAGGTAAGCGGTGAGGATTTTTCCGGAAATTCAGCGCGTGACGGAGAGAGGGAAGATCGCCCTTATTAATAATAGATGAATGCAAATTCTATAAATGAGTAAAGTCCTCCAGCATTTCAATTTTAAGCATAGCCCTACTCTTTATAAAGTTTGTCATACATAGAAAAACATCCAACATGAATAATTACTAACATAACAGGAAGCCGACTCTTTAACAGGAATAACTACTGACACAACCCATATCCCCAAATTTATTTTCTTGCCTTTTGATTAGACTTTGTGTGTGTGTGAGGCCCAATTTTGACTAATTCTCAGCGCATCATAGGCTTGTGAACATCGACTCTTAAAAAACTTGATTTTTGAACGGATTATTAAAACTAAAATTGCATTGCGCAAGAAACCTAAAAAAATTATTTGCTCAAATTGCTAAAATTGCATTGTGCATTCATGTATCTTTTTCTCGAACGACAGTTCATAACCACCGCGTTCATAACCGCGAGTGTCGTGCCAAGGTGAGATATGTGAACTAAACACAACACCAAAAATCAAGTATAATATTATTGTTAATCTTAGATTCCTTCTGATTTCGGTTAAACCAGAACATTGAAGTTGGTTCATAGGGAAAAAGAATTCTCATAAGAATTCTGGCACTATTGATATTCTGATAGTGCCAGAATTCATGTTGGATGAAGTTTTGTTCTAAGTAATCAATACTTAGGATTTCTGATAAGTAATCAATAGTGCCAGAATTCCTATAAGTAATCAATAGTGCCAGAATTCCTGTTGGATTGGAGTTTTGTTCTAAAATATGCAGATCTCTTTCTTGCACCCGGTATTGGTTATGCAAAATTATGACAACCCCGCTCTGTTATACTGTTTTTCATACATAATAACATTCTCTTTGATCAATCAGAAAGATTCACAACCTATAAGAAGAATCAATGAAAAAAAGTATAGCAGAGCTACTATGCCAGGCAAGTGCATGGAGATCAAGGCAGAATCACAAAAATGTCTACAGGAATGCCAAACAGCAAAAAAAAATGTCAGAAAATGCATCAACAGGATCGATCTGTAATCATTTTTAAGGGAAGAGCAATAAACATAGCGATTCGTTTCAAAATAGACGATTCAAGATGAATAAATACCTAGAAAAAGGAAAGCGTCTAAGGATCATAACCAACAGCGATCGATCCAATAATGAAAACAAAAAATAAACAGAAACGTCTGTATTAAAACTAATTTAAGAATACAAATCCAGCCGAAATGAAAGATAATTAAAGTTCATTTCTTTCCTAAACTAATTTAAGTTCTCTTTAAGAAAGACAATTAAACACAAACAAAACATAGAGATAGACACTTGAGATACCTGATAATTTGGTTGGATTTCAAATGGAGGGAAAGCTCGGGTTCTACCAGATGTAGGGCAAGAATGCAGATGTGGGTGCAGGGAAGACAAACAGAGAAGTGTGTGAGTAAGACTTGTGTGTGTGTCGGGGAGAGAGAGAGAAGAGAGAGAGAGAATGAAATTACCTGTAACTTTGCAGGAATGACGATGGAGGGGAGCGGGAGCAACGAATCGGAGAAGGGCGAGCTGATGGCGTGAGATGGAGGAGATGACGGCACTCGCGATGTGCAGGAGCAGCTAGACGGAGAAGGGCGAGCTAATGACATGAGACGAAGCAGCCGACGAGATTTGCAGGAAGCCTCTGCAATTTGTGAGGGAGAATTGCCGCCAGATAACCTAGGGCTGAAAAAGAAATGAATTCAAATTAAAGTTGAATCTAAGGTGGTTAACAAAGGGATAAGATTGAATGGCGATAAATAGCAGAGACAGCGGCTGAAACATCCCATTTCCAACTAGACCCCTAAGAAGACCAAGTGAGCTTAGTCATGAAGTTGGAAATCATCATGGTCTGCAAATAGTAGAATTCTAAACAATAGTTTAGGATGACCATGGGCTACACTTTGACCCCAGGACCCTACCACAACACCCCCAAATACTTTGGGAGACCCATTAGAGCCACAAGGACCCATTGGGATCAATCAAAGAGACTAAGTTGACCCAAGTCAACCATAACCCTAAATGGGTCAAACTAGCCTACTTATGGTCAATTGACCTTCCCCTAGCTAAGTGGACCCCACCCATGCCCTCCTAACCCTAAATTTAGGTCAATGGGTCACCAAGGACCCATTGGGGGCAACTCAAGAGTCATGTTGACCCAAGTCAACTCAAGCCCCTAATCTGCTCGAAGTACCCTTACTAAGGGTAGGTGACCTCCAAAGTGCAAGGTAACCCTACATAACCCTTCCTAGACCTCAGGGGAAGTCATGGGGTCACCATGGACCCCTTGGGGTCAACCCAAAAGGTCATGTTGACCCAAGTCAACTCTAGCCCTAAAGTGATCAAAGTGTCCTTACCAAGGGTCAAGTGACCTCCAAGGTGCCAAGTCAACCCTACCCAACCCTACATAGACCTTAGGGGAGGCCAATGGGTCACCAGGGAGCCATTGGGGTCAACCCAAATGGCCATGTTGACTAAGGTCAACTCTACCTTAAGGTTAAGTCAAATTAGCCAAATAAGCTAACCCAAGCTCAAGCCCACTTCCCCCACTTGGGCTAACTTTATTTTAATTAACCATAATGATTTTATGGGTTGCAAATAGGCTATAGTGATGAACAAATTCGGCCATGAGGGAGCAGGAGAGAGAAAACTCCAATTTCCCTTTAATGGAGGAGAAAGAAAATGGAGTAAAGGCCATTCATGCCATAGGGAAGCCAAGGGCCATCCTTCTTTGCTTGATTCATCTCCCCTAACAGCCCTGAGAAGATTAGGAGACTTTCCAGGCTCTTCCACTGGCTGGATGCACTGAACCACCAAGGCCGAGAGGTGGCTTTCAAGGCCATTAATGGCCATTGATAATCCAGCCTCTCCCCTCCCCAATTGAGTCTTTAAACACCTTCAGTGGGCTGAGAGGAGGATTTCTCATGCCTTACCTGAAGAAACCGAGCTTCCCCACTGTGTTGTTGCAGAAACCGAGCGACGCCACCTTCAGAGATGGCTTTCGGACGATCGTCTCGACTTCAGGCCGCCGACAAGGTCCTCCTCCACTCCTCCTTCCATGGATAGTTCTTAGCAATCGTTAGGGCCAAGGTTCAGGCTCAATTGAGCCCGTTCCAATTCGAAATTTCCCCCTGGTTTTTTCGCAAATTTCACTTCTCGGGTTCGCCTGAAAATGGCCCTCCGGCGGCCAAGCCGCCGCCTGGCAACAGCCACCACCTCAACGGAGGTGGTGGTGGCGGTGGCTGGCCGCAGAGGTGATCGGATCGCCAGAGGCAGCGCTTGGAAGGAGCTCCAGGCGGGATAAATCTTGGTCGTCGGCTCAAGGTTGAATATGACCAGATGCTGTCGACTGTTGCGTCAAGATTCGTGCTATATATGATAATATACTATAGGATATAATATCAGATTATTTCATTCTGTCACACTTTATATATTTAATGTTTCTAATTTTTAAAAATACATAAAGGTTGTTCCATAAAACATCATCAGCATGAAAATTCTAGACCAGTGAGTCTACTTTAATACAAAATTGGTTTGAACCAATTTGGGTGTCTGGTTTGACTAGGGCACTCATTTTGGTGGAACCTACACCAAGGGCTAGACAGACATTAAACTGAGTGCCCACACTTCATCCTTGGTCCAAATTAATTGAAATTTTGGTAGGGACCCTACCCTAGCTATACCTAGGGCCTGTCCAAAATTAAGAATTTTTGAAAAATATTTTTCTATAGTTTTTAGAAACATTTAATAATCCATAAATAAAATAATTAGGTGTCCTAAACACCTCACAATACCCCCAAATTTGGGTGGGAGGTCTTAGAGGGCATTCTAGGGCTATGGTAAAGGTTTTATCTCATTTAGAGATGTTTAGGTTAGGTATTGATTCAACCCTAGGTTGGCCCCTTTTAGGGTTAAATAGGTCAAGCATCCCCTTTGGGTTTTGAGTGGTCAAATCACCTCAACAGAGGTTGATATTTTGGCCACTGACTTTTTATACTATGAATCACCCTCCAATGGAACTTGGGGTGGTTAAGTGTAGGGTAGCCCTAGAACCCTATGGTAGGTTCCTTAATGAGGATTTTAGGGTTTGAAGAACATAGGGTCAAATGCAAGCTTTTGAAAATCGGATCGGACCGGCCGGCGGACCGGTGGGCCGGGAACCGGGCGTGGTTTCACACAACCGGACGGGCCAAAGGCCCAATATTAAAAGAGCAGAAAAATTGAAAGAGGGAGGATTCGAACCCGGACCACTGCTAGTTTAAGTGAATAACACACCACCTGACCAACTAATTTTTAAGGTTTTATATTATGATATATATTATACATATAAATAATAACGTATATATATAAAATAAAAATATATAATTAATATACATATTTATATAAATATTAATTACATATTTTTTAGATGTATTATTATATTAACATATTAAATTACCTTCTAAAAATTAAAGTGTATATATATTTTTAATATATACATATATCTATCATTCAAATAAAATTTACGTTCAATTTGGCACGGCGATGGCGGTCATCATCATGGTGGTTATGGACCGTCGCTCTTGAACGTCCGAGCTTATCTAAGAAACTTCGTATACTTATATGTTCAAAAGTAAAAAAACTAGTTTTATTTTCTTAATTGTGGTCTTAACCATTGTCATTCCAAAGCTCCATTATATTACTCTATTACAATACCGTTTTTTGTCGAAACTCAATAGAGCAAAAACGTCACGTAAAATGAAAATTTACAAGTATAGTGATAATGTTTATTTTTTTATAAGATGATGTTTATTTTTTTTTTATTTTCTAATATATATATATATATATATATATATATATATATATATATATATATATATATATATATATATATATATATATAACGGTTCGACCCCGGTTGAACCGGTTGGACCGATTGAACCATTAACCATTCCCTCTGCCGGTTCGATGTCCGGTCCGATTTTCAAAACCTTGGTCAAATGACCTTGGATTGACTTGAAACTTTGTGAAGAGGACCAAAGGATTAGTATAGTTCTCTGGCTAAAATTTTAAGGAATTTGGAAGCCTTAAACCCCCTCTAAACCCTAACCCTAGCTTAGGGCACAAACCTAGTAGGGATAGAAAATGTCACAAAAACTCTTTGAAAAGTAATGATATTTGATTTGAGTAGTTTTTGAGGTTAGTACAAGCTCTTGATATTTTATCATGAATTTAGGAATATTATTTTGGCTACTTCATTAACAAAATTGGTAATTTGTATTATTTACTTAGAAATTTATTAGGAAGAAACTACTTGCTGGAAATTGATGAAATTTAGCCAGAGTCTTCGTATTATGTTTTAAAGCTCTGGGAATGTTTATAGAATTTTTGAATGATTATTTTTAAGGGTTGTTTCATTAAGTATGGTTTCCCATGAAAACTTAATTTAATTTATTTTGGAGTCTAGCAAGCCTCTAAAATTATGCTTTTTTATACAATGATCTTTGCTGAACCATATTAAGATTCTGTAATTTTTATATAATTTTCTGATGAATAATTTTGGTTGTTGGGTACATTGGTCAAATGTACCTGATTTGAAGAAGCCTCACCCAACTCAATGATATACATCATAATGTATTTGATGTATGTTTGAGTTATTTGTGCAGGTTAAGAAATCACTGGACTGAAGCAAAAAGTTTCTAAGTCCATGTGTCGACACCCAGAGGGAAAGTGTCGACACTCAAGAAGACTTGTGTCGACACCCAGACAAGCAGTGTCGACACTTGGAGTCATTGTGTCGACACCTGGGAAGCAGAGTCGACACCAGACAGAAAGTGTCGACACTTGGAGCTATGTCGACACTCAGTGAAGAAAAGTGCAGACAGAAAGTGTCGACACAAGGAGCTGTGTCGACACTCAGTGAAGCTGTGTCTACACCAGAAAGTGTCGACACTTGGAGCTGTGTCGACACTCAGTAAAAGTCTGCAGAATCTAAGTACAAGTGTCGACACTCAACACAATGTGTCGACACTATGCAGAAGAGTCAGCATTTGAAGAATGTGTCGACACTCAGCACAATGTGTCGACACACTATCAGAAGAGTCAGCACTTGAAGTAAGTGTCGACACTCAACACAATGTGTCGACACTCAACAGAAGACTCAACACTTGAAGAAAGTGTCGACACAAGGAGCTGTGTCGACACTTAGCAAAGAACAGAAAGAGCAGCAAATTATTCTAAGTACAAGTGTCGACACTAAGGGAATGTGTCGACACTCAGCTGAAGTCTCAACAACAAGAAGGTGTGTCGACACAAAGGAGCTGTGTCGACACTCAGCAAGTTTCAACATAGAAGACTATGTGTCGACACCAAGAAGAAGTGTCGACACTTGACAGATACACAAGAAGATGTGTCGACACAAAGGAGATGTGTCGACACATAGAAGAATTCAGCAAAAGCTTGAAGAACAAGTACTTGTGTCGACACTTAATTTCTGTGTCGACACATGCAGAAGAATCTGTGTCGAGACATACAAGGAAATGTGTCGACACCTTGTAAACTTGTGTCGACACTTACACAACATGTGTCGACACTTGGACTATAAGTGTCGACACTTAAAGACAGAAAGTCTCGACACTTACTGACTGTTAGAGATTTTCAAGAAGTGACTGGTTGACATGACAGCTGCCGATCCAGCCGGTCTACAGCAACTGTCAGAGATGTCAGAAGTCAGTTATGAACCGGACCAGCCGGTTACCATGAAGAAGGCCTATAAATAGGCATCCACAGTTTACAGAAACTGTTGTTGTTGAAGTTGTTGAAAGAGTTGATCAAGTGATTAACAAGTAGTACAGATTATTCAAGTAATCAGAAAAGTAGTACACAGAGTATCAACACAAGAAGATCTTGCAGTCCAACTGCAGATCTAAGAAGTTGGAGAGAGAGAGCTTCATCCAAGAATTCAGCCTTTGGAACTAGGCTGAGAAGAAAGATTCAGATTCAGTCTGGATCTTAAGTGGCAGAGGTCAAGGAACAACTGCAGAGGATTCAGCCTTATTCAGTTCTACTCAAGAAGCTTTGAAGAAAGCTAAGTCAGGGTGAATCCAGCTGAGTTCTTCCAAGAACTCATCAAGAATCTCTCAACTCCTCTCTTATTATTCTGAGTTGTAGAGTTATATTTTGTAATATCTTTTTAACTTGTAGGATCCTTTGGATCTGAGTGATTGTAAGCCTATATTTATAAAGGCTGAGGGTAGGGCTTGTTTGCCTGAGTGTAGGAGATTGAGATCTCTGAGTGTAGGCCTTGGATTGGCTGAGTGTAGGCCTTGATTGGCTGAGTGTAGGCTTTCGGATAAAGCTGAGTTGTAAGGCTTTGGGTCTGAGGTAGGAACCAATTTGGGTTCTGAGACAGTGGAGAAGTTTGGCCGAATCTAGTACACTGCTAGATAGGCGAAGGGGGAAAGTGGATGTACCCATATCTTGGGGAACCACAATAAATCACTGTGTGTTGTGCTGTGAATGTGCTGTGGATTAGCTGTGTATGTTTGATTATTGCTGATTGCTGTAATAAACTAGTTAGAAATCTGTGATATAACTGTTTGGCTGCCAACAAAGTTAGAAAAGGATTAGGTCACCTATTCACCCCCCATCTAGGTGTTTAGGTACCATATCTTTCAAGTGGTATCAGAGGGAGGTTCCTCAAAACAAGGACTAACAGCTTGAGGAAATCCTGTTTGGCAGATTCAGAGTAAGGTATTACACAGTTTCAAGAAAATCAAGAACATCAAGAAACATGAGTTCTTATGAGAATCACAAGGAATTGGGTTCCATGAAATTACCCATATGCAGAAAGGAGATCTTTGGGATCTGGAAAGAGAGGGTAAGGCTATTTATGGAAGCCTCTGACCCTAGAATATACATCACAGTAAAGGAAGGGCCTTATGTGCGAATGAAGATTTCAGTATTGGATGCAAGTCAGAGAACTCCAAAGGATTTCTCTGAGATGACTAAGGATGAAATTGTCCTGGCCACCATGGACAAGAGGGCACAAAACATAATAGTGAGTGTCATTGATGATGCCACTTTTCAGAACTTAATTCACTGTAAGACAGCAAAAGAGATGTGGGATACTCTCATTGTCTATATGGAAGGTTCTGAAGAAGTTAGGCAAGATAGGAAGTCCTTGCTAAATCAGGAGTATGAGAGCTTTAGGCAAGGAAAGAGTGATAGCATCACTGAGTGCTATAAGAAATTTTACAGAATAGTTAATGAACTCATGTCTTATGGAAGAGAGTTCACTAACTATGAACTAAATGACAAGTTCTTAAGGTCCCTAACCAAAGATTGGGACACCAAGATCTGTGCCATAAGAGAAATGGCTAAGTTGGGGGAAATTCCTCCTCCCACACTGTTTGGCAAGCTATTGTCATATGAGATGCAGTTAACAGTGAGAAAAGAGGAGGAAAAATCAACAAGGACTGAGCATAAGGAAAGAACTGTTGCTTTCAAAACAGAAGTTCCCAGAAAGTGCAGGAATAAGTCTTTAACTCCACCACCAGAGGTAGTCGAATCAGAATCTGATGAGTCTGTCAGCACAAAGTCTAAGAGCAGTGAAAGTGATGAAGACTTTGCTGCTTTCACCAGACACTTTCAGAAGTTTTTGAAAAAGAAACAGTGGAAGTCAAGGCCTTCTGGATCACAAGGAAGGGAAGACTCTTATCAGAAAATGAGATCTTCAAAGAATGACAAGAGAAGGGCAAAATCAAGCAAGGCAACTGGTTCAAAGATTGTTTGCTATTGCTGCAATAGACAGGGCCATGTTATTGCAGATTGTCCAGAGAAGAGAAAGGAATCTGGTGACAGGAAAAAGACTTACTTCAAAGGGAAGAAAGAAAAGTCTTTTGTTGCTAAGAAGGAAAAGACTCTATCAGATATATCTTCTTCAGAAACTGAGTCTGAGGCTGAAGCCTACATAGGGCTGTATGCAGAAGAAGAAGAGGAAGAATTCATGGAGATCTTGGAGTCAATTTATGAACAAGAAGACAGTCATTGCCAAGGGCTAATGGCTTTGACAGACAGTGCCAAAATCCTGGAGCAGCCAGGACCCAGTCAGGTACAAAGTTCAAGTTTAAATTCAGATTCTTGTTCTAGTTCAGAATCAGATTCTTCTTCATCAAGTGATGAGAATATATCTGAGTCTGAGGAAGATATTCATCAGCTTATAGATGAATATAAGGTGCTGTTGCAAGCCTACAAGAAATGTAAGACCCTAGCCAAAAGTCAGGCAAAGGAGATTGCTGATCTCAAGGCTGTTGCAACAGATTTTGAGAAACAATTTGATCAAAAATTGAATGAGGTAGCCAGGCTGAAACACATTACTGTGATTCAGATGGGAACTATCACCTATAAGAATGATCAAATTAAGAGACTGGAGATCAATCTTCAGAAAGAAAGAGAGCTTGTTGCTAGGTTTTCAAAACCTAAATCAGTGCTACCTTTAATTGATGAATTTGTTCATCATAAAGGCAAGGCTGGACTGGGCTTTGTTAGACCTGCAGGGACTGAGCAGTCCAAGTCTAAGTCCAAGGGCAAAGCCCCAACATTCAACAAACCTGCTGTAGTCAAGACAGCCAAGGCAGTACCTAAGCAAAGGTATAACAAGTTTGAATGCTGGTGCTGTGGCAAGATTGGCCATTTTGCAATGGACTGTTGGTACAATGCCAGTGCCAAGGTGAGTAGCAAGCTACCTGGTGGAAAGCCAGTAGGTAGCTTTGTCAAGTTACAGACTAACAAGTACCAAGGACCCAAGATTGCTTTGGGTTCTAAGGTCCATTAATCTGTTTTGCAGGTAAGTCCAAGTGGCCATACCCCTACATGGTACTTGGACAGTGGATGTTCCAGACATATGACTGGAACTAGGGGACTACTGAAGTACTACATTCCAATCAAAAATGGTCCTAAAGTGACCTTTGGTGGTTCTGAAAAAGGAATCATCAAAGGGTTTGGTAACATTTCTTCAAACCTTGTTACCATTACTCAAGTGGCTTATGTTAAAGGGTTGAAACACAACCTAATAAGTATAAGTCAGTTAAGTGATGTAGGGTATGACATCTCATTTGTTAAAAATGATTGTCATATCAAGAGGTCAAGTGATCAAGAGATCATCTTGACAGGTTATAGGAAGAGAAATGCCTACTGCCTAGACATTATGATTGAGAACAATGGTTCTCCTGTTTGTCTTGTAGCTGATGAGATAGTCTCTCATTGTGTCAAATGGCACAAGAGGCTAGCCCATCTAAACTACAAGACTATTAGTAAACTCTTTAGCAAAGAGTTAGTGAGGAATGGTCCTCAAGTTAAGTGTGTTAAAGATGGTATTTGCTCAGCTTGTCAAAAGGGCAAGCAGACTAAATCCACCATTAGAAGCATAGATAACAAAGATGCTGTGAGGTGTTTATACCTCTTGCATATGGATCTCTTTGGTCCAATGCCAGTTCACAGCTTAGGTAGGAAGGTCTATACCTTTGTAGTTGTTGATGACTACTCAAGGTTTTCCTGGGTGTTCTTCTTGAGACAGAAATCTGAAACACCTAGTGTCTTCTACAGCTTTGTCAAGCAAATTCAGAATGAACTTAATAGTACTGTGGTCAAAATTAGAAGTGACCATGGTACTGAGTTTCAATCTGAAAGCATGACAAAACTATGTGAAGACTTTGAGATATTTCAAGAATTCTCTTCACCAAGAACACCTCAGCAAAATGGCATTGCTGAAAGGAAAAATAGGACCTTGATAGAGGCTGGTAGGACCCTACTAAGTGATACATCACTGCCAGAGTATTTCTGGGCTGAAGCAGTTAACACTGCATGCCATGTTATAAATAGGGCTACCATCACTAAAAGGCTAAACAAGACCCCCTATGAAGTTGTGAAAGGCAGGAAACCAAACCTATCCTATTTTAGGATCTTTGGTTGCAAATGCTTCATACTTAACAATGGGAAGTCTTACTTAACTAAGTTTGCTGCCAAGTCCCAAGAGGGAATTTTTGTTGGGTACAGCAATAATAGTAAGGCTTATAGAGTCTACAACTTAACTACACAAGTTGTAGAAGAATCAGTGCATGTAGTTTTTGATGAGACAAAACTTATTAACAATGAGTTGTCTAGCAATGTATGCAGCCCCACAGGTTTGATAAAGGAGTTGGACAAGCTTACTATAGAAGAGGTGCCTGCTGCAAGACAGCAAGTTGAGGAGAGTAGCAGTTGTCCAGGGGGAGAACTACATGTGCCAGTTGCTGAAGAAAGACAAGGAGTACAGCATGATGTAGATGCTGAAGAGGCTCAACCTGAAGTGAGGATGCCTCCAGCCCACAGGCATCTTAGAGATCATCCAGTAGAGCTGATTATTGGAGATCCAAGACAAGGAGTACAAACCAGGAGTAGAAATATGAATGCTGCAATCTATTCCAGCTTTTTGTCTCAAGTTGAACCTAAAAGATTTGAAGAAGCAATACAAGATCCACAATGGACTGAAGCAATGCAAGAAGAGCTTAATCAGTTCAAGAGGTGCAAGGTCTGGGAATTGGTTCCTAAACCTAAAGACCACAATATAATAGGAGTTAAGTGGATCTACAGGAATAAGATGGATGAACAAGGAGTCATCATTAAGAACAAGGCTAGACTGGTTGCTAAAGGATATAGGCAAGAAGAAGGTATTGATTTTGATCAAACCTTTGCTCCAGTAGCCAGACTGGAAGCCATAAGAATGTTCTTGGCCTATGCAACCTATCAAGGATTCAAGGTATACCAAATGGAGGTCAAGTCAGCATTCCTAAATGGTAATTTGAAAGAAGAAGTCTATGTGGAGCAGCCTTCAGGTTTTGTTGATCCAACTCTACCTCATTATGTCCATAGACTTAGGAAAGCTTTATATGGGTTAAAGCAAGCTCCTAGAGCTTGGTATGAAACCCTATCTAGTTTCCTCATTGAGAACAAGTTCTCAAGGGGGAAAATAGATAAGACTCTATTCCTTAGGGAATCTAGAGGCAAAGTCATACTAGTCCAAATATATGTATATGACATTATATTTGGGTCTACTGAAAGCAGCCTTTGCAAAAAGTTTGCAAAACTTATGCAAGGTCAGTTTGAAATGAGTAGTATGGGAGAGCTGAAGTTTTTCTTGGGTCTCCAAGTTAAACAGACTGAGAGTGGTTTGTCCATTTGTCAGTCAAAGTTCACCCTAGAACTCATAAGGAAGTATGGTATGGATTCATCCAGTACCATGAAGACTCCTATGGGGTCAAGTATGTCTCTTAGCAAGGATGATGCAGGGAAACCTGTAGATGAAACCTTGTATAGAGGGATAGTTGGCTCCCTATTATACTTGACTGCTAGTAGACCAGACATCATGTATGCTACATGTGTTTGTGCAAGGTATCAAGCCTGCCCTAAAGAGTCTCACTTGACTGCTGTCAAGAGAATTTGAGATATCTAAAGGGCACTCCCTGTCTAGGCCTCTGGTACCCTAGGAATGGAGATTTTGATCTAACAGATTATTCAGATGCAGACTTTGCAGGATGCAAAGAGGATAGAAAGAGCACTACTGGAACCTGTCAATTCCTAGGTGGAAGACTAATTTCATGGAGCAGCAAAAAGCAGACTAGTGTGGCTATCTCCACAGCTGAGTCAGAGTATGTGGCTGTAGGAAGTTGCTGTGCTCAACTTCTGTGGATTCAACATCAGCTAGAGTACTATGGATTTCAGGTAAGTAGAACTCCACTTTTCTGTGATTCTACAAGTGCTATTTCAATAGCTAATAACCCTGTATCTCATAGTAGAACAAAACATATTGAGATTAAATATCACTTTCTTAGAGAACATGTAGAAAGAGAAGATATTTCACTTGAATATGTTAAAACAGATGAACAAGTAGCTGATATGTTTACTAAGCCATTAGAAGAAGCTAAGTTCAATAGATTCAAAATTGAACTAGGTATGATAAACTTAGACTAAGTTTACAGAATAGAAAATTGGCTAAGTAAAAAGGTGTCGACACATAGACAAGTCTATGTTGACACAGAATAATGGTGTCGACACTTCAGGAAAAACGTGTCGACACATCTAGGAATGTGGTGTCGACACTTCAGAATGTTAGTGTCGACACATGTCAAGTAGGTGTCGACACATCCAATATGGTGTCGACACTTATGTTTTACTCAGAATTTTCTAAGTAAAGTCTCGACGATGTATCGAGTTATGTTGTGTCGACACATATCCAAGTGTCGACACATAATATCTGTTGACTAAACTTGTGTCGACACATGTGTGTCGAGACATTATAAGTCAGTGTCGAAACTTATTGCCAGTGTCGACACATGTTAAGCTAGCTGTCCCGCCTGTTCATCTTCAAAATCAGAAAGGTATAAATAGGGTTCTGTCTCTGATTGTCGACACGCTTTCAAAGTTTCGAGACCAAAACTATTGTGTCGACATTTCTCTTTTCTCAAGACTAATTCTCCAAACCCTAATGGCTCCTAAGCTTGAGGAGAACGTGAACGAGGGCTATGAGCTAGTGTGCGGCGCGTTCGACGACGCAGATCAAGAAATCACATCGGTGATAACCCTAGTCGCCAATTCTGGACTAGAATACTTGGTTTCAGAACCAACAAAGATTTGGAAGAAGGAAGTGCTAGAATTCCTTACTGGAGCTGCAGTTGATGAATCTGGATACAGAATCAAATCCAGAGTTCATGGATCCAAGGTCAAGATTTCACCAAAAAGTCTGAGGAAGGTACTCCAGCTACCTAAGACTCAAGATGAAGAAGAAGTAACTGCCTCCAAGATTAGGGAAGCTTTAGTTTGGTGTGGACTTGATCCCAAACTGAAGATAGGTTCTGTGTTTAATAGGAAAGGCATGAACAACCAAGGAAAGTTCTTGTCAGAGATTGTGGGAAAGGTTATCCTCAGTAAGCCAGGAGGGCATGACAGGGTGTCAGCCTCCATGTTCAATGTCATGACCAGAATAATATTCACCCTAAGAACAGATTGGTCTATGATAGTTTATGAAAAAATAAAGGAAAGTCTGAAAAAGCCCAACCTGGGCAGGATTATCAGTCTCTACCTAGCTGGTACCATACCAGAGGTAATGAGCTCTGCTGCTGGAAGTAAGATCAATCACATGAGGAAGATGGATCAAAGGATCTTTTCTAGATGGGAAAGGGTGTTGTCAAAGGACATGCCTACCCCTGAGAAGCTAGTTACAGAGAAAGTCACTCCTCCCAGGAAGAAAAGGAAAACTGCTGTTGTGGCACAAGAGTCCTCAAGCAGTTCTGAGAGTGAAGAACAGGTGGTGTTCACACCTGATGAGCAAGAGGAAGAGACAGTAGTAAAGACTCCTGCTTATCAAGAGACTGCTGAGATCCAGGGGGAGCTGCCTCCAGCTAGCCCCATCCATAGGGATCACAGTCAGGGGGAGCTTCCAGGTGTAGCAGAACCCTCTACACTGGAGAGTGAACAAGCCACCTCCATTATACAAGAGGTACTCTCTGAACTAAACACTTTAGATTTTTCTATAGTAGATTCTGATTTGTCTGATGTCCATCAGCAAACTCAGCTAAACAGTCAAGTACCAGATGTTGTTTTAGAAGACAAATCTGCTGAACAAGAAGTGGTACCTGAATCAGTGGTTGAAGAGCAAAGACTGTCTCCAGCTCCATCCCCTCATGAATTTACAATGGAAGATTTGTTTCTAAATCTGGATCAGGCAGATTTTGACAAAGAAATTGATGCTGAAGATAAGAGTGCTGTTATTGAGGGGGAGCACATGGAAGTTCTGGAAGAGCCTATTAGGCTGGAAACTGAAAAGGCAACTGCTGTGCCAGCTGACAAACCTCAAAGCCCTAAGGACAGGGTTGATATTGCCAGCACTTCTGCCTCTGAGGATGAGGAGAGTGCTAGGGCCAAGAAGAAGAAACTCTATGTTTTTAAAAGAAGAAGTCAGAGTTACAAGAAAGCCTTGCAATCCATTGCCCCACAGCCTATAGTTCAACAAGCTCCAACAGTTGATTATAGTGCTTTGATGATTGACATGCAAATCAAGTTGGATGAGCAAAGGAAGGCAATAGAGGCTTATGTGGATGAAGGGCACAAGTCCCTACAGTTTGATCTTGCACAGGACATAAAGTCTATAAGGTTTGAGATGAACCTTAATCAAAAGGAGATGAATGAATGCTTCCACAAGGGTGGAAATGTTGTGGTATATCTGGCTACACACCAAGAGAAGATCAAAGCACAGGTAGATGATATAGCATTGAAACAAGGATATGTACTGGAAAATTAGTTAAGGATGAATGATAACTTGACTGCTTCACACAATGCTATAGTCACTGAAATGAAGAATAAGACTGCTGAACCTTCTACATCTGCTGTTGCAGTTAAGGCTGATTTTGATAAAGTCTTTCAAGCTGAGATTACTGCTGTCAAGACTGCAATTAAAGATTCCCAGAAAGTCATCTCTGAACAACTTACAAAGCTGAAACCATTCTTCAAAGAGGGAATCGGGTATTTGGACAGCCAGATAAGGTTTCAGAAAGATGATGTCAGAGACCATATGGCCAGAGAACTCATAAAGGGGGAGAGAGTATTAGTCAAAGCTAGCTCTGACCATGTCAAATGGATATCCAACTCCATCAGAGCTACACTGGGCTATCCTCCACTTTGTGATGATGATAATGTGGCTGAATCAGGAATACAAACTGCATATCTTGGAGGTGAGCAACAAGAAGTAGCTCAAGTGATATATCCACCTCCAGATTTTGACATGGTTCAAGCAGATGTCAGCACAATGTATAGCCCAACTGAGGGCAAGGCCAATGTTCATATTGAGAAGGTTGTTCAACCTATTTCTGAAGCTCTGCAAGAGGCTCTGAACAAAGAAGAAGAGACAAGATTGTCTAAAAAGAGGTTTAGGGAACAAGCAGAACAAAAGCCAGATTTTGAACAATGGAGCCCTACCTCTAGAAATATAATTCTAACTGCCTGGAAAGCTGCTAAGGACAACATGAATGACAGGAACAAATGGTTCTCTGAGGCAGAATGGAGAAAGCATGAGATCAGGCAGGAGGCTATAGTACAATTCAGAAGGAAGGCTAAGATGGGAAAGCTACCTCCTACTGCTGTGGAGCCTAGCAAGTACTTCCCTAAGCCATATCACTACTTTGAGAGGCAGAAAATCAAAGCAGAAGAGCTGAAAAAGGACTTAAAAGGAAAGAAGTCTGTTGATGCTGCAACTGTTGAAGCCCCTGCCAAAGCTCAAGTCCAAGCTGGAAAGGGAATAGTTATCAAAGAACCTGATCAGAAATAGATTAGGAATTAAACTTGAAGCTTGTTGAAATCTGTTGGATGTAAAACATTTTTGTAAACCATTAAAGGTGTATTAAAAATGTTAGAACAATATATGATAAATATATTTCATGGTTGTTCTGAGAAGTATCTATTTCTTATTTGTTCTGCTATGCTGAATGTGTATACATGTGTGAATTTATTACATGTTTATGTTTACCTTGCTGTTTATAATCTGCTGTACATCATTTTGTAATTTTAATTATGGATGGTGTATATCATTGACTAAGGGTTATGACTTCTCCAAATAGGGGGAGATTGTTGGGTACATTGGTCAAATGTACCTGATTTGAAGAAGCCTCACCCAACTCAATGATATACATCATAATGTATTTGATGTATGTTTGAGTTATTTGTGCAGGTTAAGAAATCACTGGACTGAAGCAAAAAGTTTCTAAGTCCATGTGTCGACACCCAGAGGGAAAGTGTCGACACTCAAGAAGACTTGTGTCGACACCCAGACAAGCAGTGTCGACACTTGGAGTCATTGTGTCGACACCTGGGAAGCAGAGTCGACACCAGACAGAAAGTGTCGACACTTGGAGCTGTGTCGACACTCAGTGAAGAAAAGTGCAGACAGAAAGTGTCGACACAAGGAGCTGTGTCGACACTCAGTGAAGCTGTGTTTACACCAGAAAGTGTCAACACTTGGAGCTGTGTTGACACTCAGCAAAAGTCTGCAGAATCTAAGTACAAGTGTCGACACTCAACACAATGTGTCGACACTATGCAGAAGAGTCAGCATTTGAAGAATGTGTCGACACTCAGCACAATGTGTCGACACACTATCAGAAGAGTCAGCACTTGAAGTAAGTGTCGACACTCAACACAATATGTCGACACTCAACAGAAGACTCAACACTTGAAGAAAGTGTCGACACAAGGAGCTGTGTCGACACTTAGCAAAGAACAGAAAGAGCAGCAAATTATTCTAAGTACAAGTGTCGACACTAAGGGAATGTGTCGACACTCAGCTGAAGTATCAACAACAAGAAGGTGTGTCGACACAAAGGAGCTGTGTCGACACTCAGCAAGTTTCAACATAGAAGACTATGTGTCGACACCAATAAGAAGTGTCGACACTTGACAGATACACAAGAAGATGTGTCGACACAAAGGAGATGTGTCGACACATAGAAGAATTCAGCAAAAGCTTGAAGAACAAGTACTTGTGTCGACACTTAATTTCTGTGTCGACACATGCAGAAGAATCTGTGTCGAGACATACAAGGAAATGTGTCGACACCTTGTAGACTTGTGTCGACACTTACACAACATGTGTCGACACTTGGACTATAAGTTTCGACACTTAAAGACAGAAAGTCTCGACACTTACTGACTGTTAGAGATTTTCAAGAAGTGACTGGTTGACATGACAGCTGCCGATCCAGCCGGTCTACAGCAACTGTCAGAGATGTCAGAAGTCAGTTATGAACCGGACCAGTCGGTTACCATGAAGAAGGCCTATAAATAGGCATCCACAGTTTACAGAAACTGTTGTTGTTGAAGTTGTTGAAAGAGTTGATCAAGTGATTAACAAGTAGTACAGATTATTCAAGTAATCAGAAAAGTAGTACACAGAGTATCAACACAAGAAGATCTTGCAGTCCAACTGCAGATCTAAGAAGTTGGAGAGAGAGAGATCCATCCAAGAATTCAGCCTTTGGAACTAGGCTGAGAAGAAGGATTCAGATTCAGTCTGGATCTTAAGTGGCAGAGGTCAAGGAACAACTGCAGAGGATTCGGCCTTATTCAGTTCTACTCAAGAAGCTTTGAAGAAAGCTAAGTCAGGGTGAATCCAGCTGAGTTCTTCCAAGAACTCATCAAGAATCTCTCAACTCCTCTCTTATTATTCTGAGTTGTAGAGTTATATTTTGTAATATCTTTTTAACTTGTAGGATCCTTTGGATCTGAGTGATTGTAAGCCTATATTTATAAAGGCTGAGGGTAGGGCTTGTTAGCCTGAGTGTAGGGAGATTGAGATCTCTGAGTGTAGGCCTTGGATTGGCTGAGTGTAGGCCTTGATTGGCTGAGTGTAGGCTTTGGGATAAAGCTGAGTTGTAAGGCTTTGGGCCTGAGGTAGGAACCAATTTGGGTTCTGAGACAGTGGAGAAGTTTGGCCGAATCTAGTACACTGCTAGATAGGCGAAGGGGGAAAGTGGATGTACCCATATCTTGGGGAACCACTATAAATCACTGTGTGCTGTGCTGTGATGGTTGTGGATTAGCTGTT